>JAFIRS010001114.1:0-182500 GCA_018342105.1 Gonioctena quinquepunctata
AAAAAAAATTTTATACGGGAAAAAATTTTTTTTTGGGGGAATAAAATAACGGGGGGAAAATTTTAAAACAATTTTTTTAAAAAGCAATTAATATTTCTTAAATAAAATTTTATATATATATATATATATATATATAAAAATTTTTTTATTTTTTTTTATATATATATAAAAAGGGGGGGGGACCCATACCCGGTCCCTTAAAAAAATTAAATTTTTTTTGGGGGGTTTACCCTTTTTATTTTGTATATTGTTAAAAGGCTGCAAATTTTTTTTTGGGTCTAAAAAAAAAAAGTTTGACATAAAAAGTTTTTTTCTAAAGGGTACCCCCTTTGAATAGGAAAAATAATATGATTTCATAAAGGTACTATGTCCTTACAAAATTTTCGTGTTATTTTTTTTATGAAAATCAAATTTACGGAAAACAAATAACATTGAAAATGGACATCACCCCTTTTTGAATTGGCCGTAGGGGAGGGTTTGGGCTATTGTTTCCCCGTAAACCGTTTCTCAATATTATATGAATTTTAAAAATCTTTTTTTTTTATAATTCGGAAAAGATAATGTTATTTCAAATGAACACCATGTTTTCTTCGGTCTGAACTATATAAAATTCAATTATTTTTCTTTGATAGGGGTTTCCCCCAAACCTAACCTAATAGTTTTCGTTTGGTTTTTTAAAATAGTATTTCTTTTAATACATTTCCGAATCAATATGTTTTTTTTCTTTCACTTCATGAAAATATTAACTGTTCATAAAATAAATTTTATCTTTAAAATTATATTCTGACAGTAGTTCTTAAAAAAGCTATGCAAATTTTTTTAATTTTTTCAAACAACAACAAAAATGAAAACAAATGTATTCAATTAAAATGGTGACAATCTTGTTAATAAAAACCATCTACGAAGATTCTTAACTTTAATTATTTGGGGATCACTTTTAAAAACACCCCCTTTTTCTCCTTATTTTTTCCGTGGGGTTTGGGAAAAAAATACGTTAACCCATTCCCCCTACCCCCCTGGGAAAAAAAATTGGGGAAAAGACAATCGGGTTTTGGAATTTTTGGGTCCCCCCAATCCTTTTTTTTGGGGCCCAAATTTAAAAAAACTGTTGACACTAATTTGAAAGGGCCGGGAAAATTAATGAACCACACCCTTTTCTGATATTTAGCCCTTCCCCCCGGCCCCGAATCATCTCAAAAAAAGGAAAAAAATTAATTCAAGTTTCCAAAAAAAAATTAAACTTGTCCAAATTCCTTCCCACACGTTGACATATTCTGATGATCAGGGGGAAAAATGAATTCACACACTATAATAATGGAAGTTGTGTTGTTCACTAAGCTATTGTTAAAAAAAAAGTTCCCCGAAAATAAAATGGAAAAAAAATGTTCCCCCTAAAAGTCCAGAACCCATAAAAAACGTTGTCGAGGGGGGGTCTTTTTAAATTCCGGTGCATCAAAAGGTACGGGTGAAATGTTTTTTTTCATTACCCTAGAAATGCCCGTCTGCTTATCCGTATCTTTCCCGATGCTGACTCTAGGGGGTTTTCTATGTTTGATCTTATAATAAGTTTTTTTTTCCTCTTTCCTATGGTTTTTATTCCTTTTTTCTGCTAAATTTCCCCAGTCCTACGAAATTGTGTAGCAATCTTTTAAAAAAACCAACTTTTTGGGGATGATTCCGGTGGGGATTTTTTGGGGATCCCCCCGACCCCAAAAAGGAACCCCAATCACTCACCAATCGCAGAAATCATATCTATCCGCTCTTGAATAAGATAATTTTTTTATTTTCGCCCTAATAATTCGTGAATTTTTTAAAAAAGTAAAACAAAAACGTCGAAGAAATTCTCTCAAAAATTGGATAAATTGTTCCAAAACTACCCCATTAAAAAAATGCTTTGAAAAAAAAAATTTTAAAAACCCAAAATCAAAAAATATTCGGTTGGGTAGGGAACCTCGGTATGAAAAAAAAAGATAATTAAATTTCATATTGTTCGACCAAAAAAATAGGGGGTTTTTTGAAATAACAAAGTTATCTCTGCCCCAAAAAAAAAAGTGACAATGATTTCTGATATTCTGTATGATATTGAGAAACGGGTTTTTTTTAAATAATATTTAAAAACCCTTTTATGCTTGGTGGAAGGGGGTGATTTTAAAATTGATGTTATTTAGTTTCCAATTGTACCCAGCATTTTCAAAAAAATCAATAACTCGAGAAGGGGATAGTTAGGTTTGCCTCAAAGAAATCATATTTTTTTTTTCGACCTATTAAAAAAGTTACGAAATATAGGTGTTAAAAAAAAAACAACTTTGATATGTCACACTTTTCAAAATTTTTGACCCAAAATTTTTTTTGCTTTCCCTTTTAAATTCCTCTTAAAAAAATGGTAAATTCCCCCAAAAATTAAGGTTTGGTTTTAGAGACCGTGTCGTATTTGGTTTAAAAAATATATAAAAATAAATATATTTTAAAATATATATATATATATATATATATATATATATATATATTTTTATATATATATTTTTTTTTGTAATGACCCCCTGATCAAAAAAAGACCCATCCTTCACCCTCATTTATCTTGTTACTCGTTATAATTCCGTTTGACTTTTCGTTCCCCTTATAAAAAAAAATTGATGGTATTCTATTTATGAAAAACCATATTTATAGACATGATAATTTTTTTAGTATCATTATTTCAGTTCTATCAAATGCTTTCAGCCCCGGGGAAACATAGTTTAAAAAACCCTTATATTCCTTTTTTTTGTTTTTGTGGTTTCCCTTTTTTTTTTTGTTACAATCTTATAAACTTTTCAACGGTCCCGTTGAAAATGAAATCAAAAACCCCATTCAAATGGGTTTTTCTTTCTTTTTAACTTGAAAATTTTTTCGGGGGGTTTTCAGAATATATGGTTTAACGCTCTGAACGATCATTCATGGGTAATTGGCTTTAAAAATAATTTTTAATTCCCCACGAGGATCATATGGAAAACGAAAAGAGTTTGAGGAAAGGATAGATTTTTTTTCATTTCTACGAAGTAACATAACTTTAATAGGTAGGTTAAAACCCCGGTGAAATGATATTGTAAAAGTGTATTTGGGGATTGGCGCGGTGGGTTGCGCCATTGATCGAAAGGGGGGCTTTGTTCTCGGAAAAATTTTTCTTTTAATTTGAGAAATTTTTAAAATTTTACCGGGGAAAAATTCCCGACGATTCGCTGTTGCGTTCAAATTAACGTCTGCCAGGTGGCGTTGGGTTAGTAACAAGGCCTACCCAGAACATATGAAATGATCTAAATACTCAACTTGTGACTGGCCGAAGACGAAATTCAAAGCCAATAAAAAAAAAAAAAAAAAAAATTGTTATTAATTTGGGGATCCAAATGTGAAATCAATATTGTCGAAATCTACGATATTTCGCTGGGTCATTTTTTGTATCGAGAAAAAAGTTGAAAATTCGAACCTTTATTAAATCGTAACGTTTATCACAACCGATTTACGTGATGAAAGGTTGAAAGTCGACGGGAATGTAAATTTTTTTTCACAGGCACGAATGGAAATAACGGTTTACTCTCATAAGTGATACAAAAATTGTCCGACCCTTTTGGTTGAAATTGCCGGGATTCCGGCAACATGGAAGTAACACAGTTGTTTGGGGCATCATCTGCATTTTTTCCACCCTTTATCACCGGCCAAAGGTTGCGGCAAGTGGGACGCGACTGAGTTTTCTTGTTTTTATTGGAATGAAAAACCCCTGTGATTCTTTTATGTCGGAAAAAAAAGTAGATAAAAAAAATGCGTCTGTTATTCATTGTAATCTACTTCCGGCAAATTAAAGTCGGCAGAGTTGTTGTTTTATGGTATGTTCTAATGACAAACCCTGTAGAAAACTCAGGAATCCGGGTTCGACGTTTATAAATCATGGGTTTTTTGGTTTGGAATATTCGACCAGTTTTACATTCTATTGGGAATATTCCTTCCTTTGAGAACATTGTATTTATATATATATATATATATATATATATATATTATAAAATATTATATAAAATTTTTTATAAATATATATATATATATATATTATTTGCATCAACGGGTATGGAAAAAATGAACTCTTTTTTTTTATTCAAGTTTGATCATTTATTGTCTTCATCGGCCTACAATGTTAAAAGAACATTTTCGATGTTTAAAAATTGGTTGACCCTTTCTTCAGAATTTATAAAAAAAATGTTACAACAGAACACATTTGGTTATTAAATAGGGTTGAACGATCAAATTGATCATGATTACTTGAAAGGGTGTGTTTTAAAATTCCAATGGGCTCTTGGAGGTTTGTTAAGAAAGTGGTGAAGATGACAATTGAAAAAATAATTTGAATTAAATAAGTATGAAAATTTTAAAACTTGTTGTAAATATGAAATATACACCACCACAAACAAGATGTTAATTGAAACGATTTTGGTAGTCTTGTCATTCCCCTTTTATAGGTAAAACCGTTTCAAATTACCCTTAGTTGTGTACTCCTTTTTTCGCTTATTGCTATTAACTTCATTTCATCTTTGAAAACATGTTGAAAAATTTTAAAATTTTTCAACTTATTTAAGTAAAGATCATTTGATCAAGTTATATATAATTTAAAGATTTTTAAAATTTTTTAAAAATTTCTGGGAAAAAATTTAACCCATTTCGTAAGGTACAACATGCCTATTGGTTTTCAAAATGTCCAATTTTAATTCATTGTAGCTTCATGAAGGACAATAAATTCAAACTCTTTTTATATATATTTCTTTATATATTTAAATTTATATATATATAAAAATATATATAAAATTATATAAAATATATATTTTTATAAATATTTTTATTTATATAATATATTTATATATATATATATATATATATATATATTATTATAATATATAGACCAACTCCCGTTTCTAATGGCCTAAACATCCCGTGTTTTAACAAAGCAAAGAAAAAAGCCCCCACATTTAATAACTTGCCTTCCTTTTTTTGAAGCATTTTTTTTACTTCCTGACACTGTTGCCAATTTTCAGTCAATATTCGTTCAAGATATAAAAATCCGCCTGTTGAAAATTTTCCGGTAGTTGGTTTGAATTTTGCTTATATCTGAAATAAAATTGATTTCAGTAGTATTATAACGAGAAAATATAATCTACCTTCGTCATTCTGAAATTTAAAGAATATGGCTTAGAAGGTTCCAAAATACTGACAATAAAATATTCCATGGTGAAAGCAGTACATATATTGGGATATTTTGGTTAAGTCTTCATTAATGTAAAATTCCCGATTCAAATTTAACGTTGATCTTTCCTACGGTTGACCACTTTTATTTTTTATCAAATTTACCAAAATCCGTTGGTATCCATCGTAAAATACCGGAGAGTTCTTGAAAGGACAGATCAAAGCTCTATACTGGTCCTGTTTTCGCCTCTTTGGTCACTTTACTGGTAAAAGGTGCAAACAAGTAATCAAAGACAAAGGCGATGGAAATTTTAAATACTATATTCAATTGGGGATTCGCTGAATAAATAGCAAAATATTGCCAAAAGCCTTCTTTTGAAGGCGGCCTCTACTGTTCATTCCATCCCTCCTACAAGAATACTAAATAAAAAAAAAAAACATAGGGAGTGCAGAAGGAATATTTCTAGTTGTTCAGATTGTATAATAAATATGAATGTCAATGAAATTCAAAAAAACATTTGAATGTTATATTATATTTGTAAATAATGAAAATTGCAAAGAAAATTGTTGACTCTTAACACCAGCATCTGAAGTAATCAACTTTCAGTTCAACTGTTGACTTGAAATTACATTTCTAAAACTTACTTTGAAATTTATACTTTCAACACTTGCTCGCAATAACATCATAAAAACGCGCGCCGTCGATAGCAATTAGTTGGTAAATAGCCGCCACTAGTGAACAGTTATATTTATGGGTTGCATTTCGAAAAAAAAGTGACATAACTGCTCTCGAGTGATTGTAGCGATCCACTGCGAATGGTGCCTCTCGAACAAAAATGTATTTTCGCTCTCAATACATACCTAATATTTGAACTCATAGTCAAACTGCAATGCTCATATCATACAGTTCCCCATTAAATAGTGCAATCCATTAAAACCTCAGACTATACCATTGAAGGTTGATTCTGAGTATCAATAAATACATTATTTAGATTTGTAGAGATTTCCATGACTTTTACTTCAAAATTAACGGTATTTTCATTTTCACCCTTTTGGGGATGAAGTATCAAAAAACCTTCATAGTGGTTACTCATGTCATCATAGTCTAGTAGAGAAGTGTTTCCTGCGAAAAATAGTTCCAAGCCTTCTGAATATATGAGCGATGGCTCATTCGATTCGGGATGTCATTCTGACGAAAATGTGCTAGTTTTTTAACACAAAACAAAAAATAAAAACAGCCTTAGTTTTTTGGTAGTAACTCAAGAACTCCTGATGATAGATGAAATAAAAAAACAGATTCTTGAAGACGAGAACATTAACTATGAAAAATTTTGTCCCGGAAATCTATATCAATTATTTATAATTTTGATTCAACGTTGAAAATAGGGCTACGCGCGGGCGTTACGGCAAGAGTACAGCACCTCTCGAGAGAGCAATTCAAATACAATATTTTTTATACTATCTGGAGCACATTTAAATGTGTACTCAGTTTTTATAAAAACCGAATAATTGTTTAGAGAATGACTCCATATTTTTTTTGCTTTCTGGAGCACATTTTACATGTGTACTCAATAATATCACGCAGAAATTGATAAAAAATTGATTATTTTGTTAATTATAAATTTCTAAAGGTAACAAAATATGAGATATCGAATAAACATTGTATTTTTTTTGATATTCCACATTATTATCAGTTTTATGTCTGACAAAGGCATTTCACAACGTTTATTATATTGATTTGTTGAAAATATAAACAGGATGTTCATAAAATCAGATGTGGAATCATCTGCGACTGAAAGATAAACTTTAGTCACTATCTTCCATCGTCAAATAACCTCTTGTGGGGTATTCATGTTGAGAATGTTTCCCTTTTCAACGTTTATTATATTTTTTTTTTAATTGTTTTTTTTTTCATTTTCTCATTATTTAAATAATATCTTTAGAATTTTTTTTCTTCCAAAATGCGGAATTGGTTATTCTCCACCTAATAGGAAAAAATATTATTTTTTTATTAATAATTCTTTATTTAGTTAACAATTAGTTATAAAAAAACTTTGATTGGCGTTAATTTTTTTAGAGTAGTACAAAAAATAACAAAAACAACCATATACAACAAACTGTGTGTGTTTCTCATATTTTGTTATCTTTAGAAATTTATAATTACCAAACTAATTAACTTTGAAACAATTTCATAGCGTGATATTAGTGAGTACACTGTAAAATGTGCTTCAGGAAGCAAGAAATCATGGAGTCATTCTGTGAACAATTATTCGGTTTTTAATGAAATCGGCGGTTCCAAAAAAACTACTCAAATAACAATAGCCTTACATTAACAAAATTGAATGAAAAAAAAATTCCCAAAATTACATTTTTCCAATGAAACATGATACAATAATTTTTGGGATTTTTAAATTCATATTAATAATATAAAAATATGTTATGTGTTGCTCTCTCGAGAGGTGCTGCAGTCAGCAACGCCAACGCGAAGCCCTGTTGTAATTCATCGTTGAATTAAAATTATTAATAATTGGGATAGAGTTGCGAGTAACATTTTCCGGAAATTTCTCCTCTTCTTTAATTTTCCCGATAATCGATAGTTTTTGAGCTTTTTCCAAAAAACTAGAACCGTTTCTATTTTTATTTCTGTCTTTTGTTAAAAAAATCGAAAAATACGACTTTTTCAGAATGTCATCCCGAATCGATTGAGTTTGATACACGGATTTTTCCTAAACAACATATGTTATAAAAGGAAAAAAAATATTATACCATAGCGCATGGTTTGGAAAATATTTTTTTTTGTGGAAATATTGGTTGAGGATTCAGTAATATATATTGATATTACTTATCATTTCATTATGAAAAAAATAACTTCACGATACCTACTTTCAATTTCGAAAATTTGTTTTTAATGGTACCCCAGATTATTTGGATCTATTTACCTTAGTTTCCTTTCAAGAAGAATTGAATATATTATTCATTGAGCATAATGATTTCTATTCAATTTCATTATTTCCTATTCTTTCAAATCCTCAATAACACAGTGAATAATTTTCTTCGGTAATATAAATACATAATTTTGAGTAGTTTTCGAAATCTGTGAAAGAATGTTCTTCTTCCATTCGATTTTCTGTACCATTTAGAACTCTCACTTAAAAGGTTTTCTTCCTAAAATATATTATTGTATTGTTATATTATTATCAACTAGCATTTTTCCATATGTGTTCATCTAGCTTATGGCTCAGGCTATTCCGTGATTTCGTTTCCCGTTATCCTGTTATCCCGGTATCTCGTTTGATTTGACAGCGGAAGTAATGCTTTCCACCCCTGTAGACATGGCATTTTGAATAAAGTTTAACACGATTTATTTATTCGTGACAGAGAGCCAAAACATCAATTTTCATTATTCTAACTTAAAAACTTACGGAACCCTAATAAACATTTTCAGCCCCTATTTCGGCCTTTCAGTAGTTGAATTTCTAAAAAGACCTCAAATATCCATTTTTATGATCCTAACTTAAAATGTTTTACCCCCCATTGGACCCCTTTAGGGTTTGGATTGCTGAAGACACTGAAATACATATTTTTTTATTGTAACAAAGACTGCAAATACCAATTTTATGAACCCAAGTCGAAAACTAAGTACAGTACAAACTTTCGAACCCCATTCAGGGATGGAGTATTGAAAAAAACTTCTAAGTGGTATACTTATGTCATCATAGGAATACGCTATCAAAATTTCAGCTCTTTGTGTTGAGTTATTTGGTCTGGGCGTTGAAGTTAGTGAATCAGTCAGTCAGGACATGTAATTATATATGTATGGATTATTTCAATTCATTAGTGTCTATATGTATATGTTCTGTTGACAATTTGTTGTTGGTATATTTCTAAAACAATGGGCTACTGATTTTATAACATAACTTGTGTCACACACCCAAAAAATCCCATCCTTTTTTTGTACATTTGAACAGTAGCATGTTCTGATTGAAATTGAATTCATTTGAGTCGTTTACCTGAAAAATTTTCATGATTCATCTGTAATCTTGAACCTTGGAATACCCCAGATTCCTACATTTAGTTAATTAATAATCCATTCTAAGCAACCTCATTCAGTAACTTTCGTGATACACAATATAATAACCGAAACTGAATAATACAAATCAAATACAAGACACATTATGAGAATATAGATTTTCTGATATGTGAAAAACAATGCAAGCGTTTTTTCAGGTTCACAAAATACTCAACTCACACGAGAATATATTCAAGTAAGGATTCTATATGAAGATTGTTTTCATTCAATGAAAGAAACAAATTAATTTTTTTTGCTTGAGACGATAGCGAAAGTTTGTTGTCCTTTTGTTGAATCTTGCATGAGAAATTGTTTGAGTGATTTGTGTATAACATTGTAAAAGTACCTTTTCTGAAATAGTGAAATATCGCAATATTTCAGTGGACTCCTGATTAAATCTTGACGTAATCGCAGTAATATAAATTACGGAATCAATGAGAAAAAGTATTTACCAGGCTCATTCTCAAATATTTGGGAGGAAATTGCGCTTCCACAATTTATTTCGTTCGTGCGCGGAAAGAATACATGTTTCTTGATGAAAATCTAAAATGAATGATATTTGTGTGCATCCCTGTGTGCCTAAATTGGGGAAGCCCAGTGACCTTCGAAGTATACGTTTCAAACACTATAACATAAACAAAGTATATAAGCAGCGCACTTCAGCGGCGAGGGACTGCACTAAATTTTAAATGGCTATCGAAAATCGGGCAAGTTGGACTCCTCCATATTTTTGTGGTAAAGTGTTTGTTACTATGTTACATGTCATATGCGACATTTTTTAAAGGGTGGTTACCGGGCGTCCGTATATCGGAGGCTCGGTGACATCGGAGTCTCAGTGAACCTCAAAATTAACAAGGCCGGAGGTCCACTTATACCGTATATATATATATATATATATATATATATATATATATATATATATATATATATATACATATATATATATATATATATATAAATATATTCTACTATCTTTAGCGCCTCAGATAACATGCGTCCACCATACATTAAGGCTTCGAGCGAATTGAGGCGTCAGTATACCTGACGTCTTAATGTCAACCTTCTTTTCTTCTCCTGGCTTCAAGTTATTTTGGCGCAATTTATCGAGAATGGAGCTCCTGAAAAAATTGAATAGGTTGGGCAAGGTTGAATTCATAAAGAACAATAGACAGTGTTGCTATATGGAAGTAAAGAAAATTTTTCATGAGGCGGTAATGTTACTAATTTAGTTCAAGAAGTATATTTTAGTTCACGATTCTGCCATTTGAGAAGCTTCTGTAATATACGTTATACGTATATTTTATCCGAATAAAGCATATTGTAAACTCAAATGATATGGCAACATTGCAACATGTAATATATTGCTATTACGATGCTTTATAGCCTCTTTGGCAAACCTATCTAAAAATATATTTCGAGGAAAATGTATACAGTTTTATGTTATTAGAAATTAATTGAGTGTATATGCTTCAGTGATAACCTTTAGTTTCACAGGTCTAGATATCAGGATTTATTCAATTATTTCAATATATTTTAATTTTAACAAACTTTTTTCTAACTTGCTCCGTTCCTATGTCATTCTGTCATCCTTTCCGGTTCAAAATTTTTAATGCATTCTTGGAGCACTTGCCGACATCCGATTTAGCTGAAAATGGCGGCTCCAAGATTGCGGACGAGTCTTGTGATTATGGTACAATTCGATTCAAAATCGGTTTGTGGGGGTGTTCGGGGTCGGAGACTATGAATTTTTTGTCAAAATTTATAAATTCAAGATTGCGGCCCAAAATGGTGGAGAAATTATGTGATTATAGTCCGATTCTATTCAAAATTTGTGTGTGGGGGTTTTCGGAGAGGAGATTGTGAATTTTTCGTCATAATTTAGAAATTCAAGATGGACAAGTTTTATGATCATGTTCCGATTCCATTCACAATTGGTATGTGGGGGTTTTCGGGGTCGGAAATTATGAATTTTTTGTCGAAATTTATGAATTTGAGATGGCGGCTCCAAAATGGCCGGAGAGTTTCGTGATTATGGTCCGATTCTATTCAAAATTTGTATGAGGGGATTTTCGGAGTCAGACATTATGATTTTTCTGTCAAAATGTATGAAATTGGAATGGCGGCTCATGGAATTTTTGTTGGAGATAAAAACAAAATGGCGCTAAAGATGGTGGACAGACTTGAGTTTATGGTCCGATTCGATTCAAAATTGGTATTTGGGGGTTTTTAGGGTCGATGATTATGATTTATCATTCAAAATTCATAAAATCAAAATGGCGGCTCTAAGATGGCCTATGATCTCTGTGTTAATGGTCCGATTCTATTCAAAATTGGTATGTGGGGGTTTTTGGGGTCGAATATTGTGTATTTTTCATGAAAATTCCCAAATTCAAGATGGCGGACGAGTTTTGTAATTATTGCTCGATTCGATTCTAACTTGGTATGTCAGGGTTTTTGGGTCGAATATTATGAATTTAGTCGAGGATTATTGATTTTCAGTTAAAATTCATAAATTGAAGATGGTAACTCTAAGATGGCGGATAAGTCAATTTTCAGATGGTCTCCAGGAAAAAAAGGCCTAATAATAACGATGCTTCAACAAAAATACATAGATAGATATGCTTTTGTTTCGAACTGAAAACTTTGCGCGACAAGCTTTTGAATCTATAGAATAACCTACGTCACACATCCAAAGTAATTATGTTTCACTTTTTAGTGCATTTGAATAAAAGCCCGTCTTTGAATGATTTTTTTATCAATTATTTTATTATTTTATATTTTTAGTGTGAGCATAAGTGAACCCTAAACTTAAAAATGCTATTCAAGTATTAAAGAGGCCAATGATTGAAATGGTTACCGGTATGGCATGTTAATTAAAAGCAGTGGTTGCATGATAATATAATATAATAATAAAAAACTGGAAAGAAATTATGTGAAAATAAAAACAAATAACATGAAATTAAAAAAAATTCAATCATCGTTTGATAATTTTTCCTTTGTTTATGCATTTTGGATGAATACTTTTATTTTTCACCAAGCAACGATGGAATATTTGTTATACATAACTCAAATAATAAATGCTTATTGATGAATCGGAGGTGCAATAGACTAATTATTTGTAGAATCAATATTGCTATGACTTACTTGACAGTTTTATTCTGAATATTGTACTGACAGTTACAGTTATGATTCAAGTAATTAGATGGTTCTAGTAACTGGCCGCACGATCAACGAACTCGCACCCTTAGGTTTTTTCATGGAGCTATCTTGAGCAATGGCTTAACAAAACGACTCTGAGAGATATTCAAGAACTTGAAAATGGAATACAGGCAAATATCAAAATTATAAACGAAAATGTCATATGCGGAATGACTTGTGAGATGTATGAGATGGGCAGAAAAATATATTAAACGAATGGACAATAGACGATTAAAAATTAGAATAATATCTCTGTTGTTAAGAATTCCACCGTTTTTGCTATTGAATGTTCAAACTTTTTTTTGGAATTTCTCCAATACAGTAGGTGAATGAACACCCGAAAAAACAATTTCATTAAATGACGCCAGATCAACACTTCTAATTTATCAATGAGATTTAAAAATGGAGGTAATATATATTATCTCCTCCTGAAGAAGCTATTGTATGGAGAAACACGTGTCGTGGTTTTATAAACCCTATTTAGTGAAAATCATTCAGTGAAGTGTCTTTTTTGCTTTACCTAATTTGCCATCCTTTACATCAACAGTTCCATGCATACATATTTTTCAAATATTCAGGGGATACCTTTAACTCTGGAATTAAATCCTGGAAAATTCCTTCTCAGAGAGTCTCTACATCTCATACTTTCAGCGGTTTCGGCTCAACAATGGTCAATCAGTTAGTTAGGACATGTTATTTGATAATATAGCAGGTACCTCAGGTTTACCAGCAATATCTCAGTTATTGGTATAGGTTAGTCATAGAAAATATTACATCGTTGAACTCGCAATGAAGACGTCTATCCAAATATATTAAAAACATACTGGTAGCTGGTAGCACTTTCTGTGACATCAGGTATATTCAGATTTTTTTTAACGAAATTTGTTAAACGGTATATGTCAGACTGAAAATTCCAAAAAAACTAACGGTACTCTCACACAAACTTCCAACCCTCTTCTTACACTGCAGGGTTGAATAGTCGAAAACCTCGAAATACATGTTTCTTTGTTTGAGAGGAAAAGCCCAAAAACCAATTTCCATGACTCTTACCTTCAAAACTGACGGTATTTCCCCCCCCCCCCTTTTTCTCATCCCCATTTTTTCATATATGTGGTTTTACCTACATCATTTCAGATCCAGTGGTTTGGTCTAGGTATTGATTGATCTGATGTGAATCAGTCTGTCAGGACATGTTATCAATTATATACAGTGTCACACATAAAGCACAACATAAGGAAGTTTTTTTTATTAATAGATATAATGAAACCAGTTAGTTTGTGCTTGGGAAATGAGTGAAAAACAGCCTCTTCTCTTTTGTCATGTGCTACTCTAAACCTGTCAAATTTGACATTTCTTTCGAAAATCCTCAAAAAATAGGTTTCTTTGGAAATCTCGGAAAATGCCAAAGAAAAAGTTGCTCGATTTCCAATTTTATACCTTTGCTCCAAATTTGGACTCCCTATTATCACTTTGACTTGTTTCCATTTTATTTTTATTTTTCGAATCTTTTGCTCTACCGATTCAACCGAAACATGATTCAAATTTTATAATTTTGATGAATACGAGACTTCAATGTCATATCTTACCCAAAAAATACCCACATTGGCCTGTTACCAGAAAAAAAAATGCACCTCCAGAAATTCGTCTTTGTTGTTGCAAAGTTCATCTGGTTTTTTCATTTCATAGTGAAACTGATTCGGACGTTAATATATCAGTAATCGAAAAAACATTTTTTTTTTCATTCTTATTACACTCGTATTTCTTATTTGAATAGATTTCAATCCAGTTTGATTATTTTTTTGACCAATAATTAAGTTACAAACAAACCCGAAATATCATACTTTTCTGTAAACTAAACAATGACCTATAGTTTCATCACTATTCAAAAGACTTTCGTTCTAGCGATTTGTACTAAACATGAAATAAAATTTCGTGATTTCAAACAATACAAGACTAATGCAACATCTCGGGAAGAAAATAGTACAATTGATCGAATCGAAATACAATTTTCCCTAGTAGGCTTTTGAAAAAAAATTTTAGTTTTGGTTAATGTCAAAGTATTGCGTTTAATAAATCGAGTTGTTTTGTGTACAGATTTTCGTAAATTTATAATTCACGAATAAGTTTTTATGTACAATGTTATCCACACAAGACCAAGTGAAAATCGTTCTTTTATCGAAAAATTAAAAAAATTGGAAAAAAGTCTAACTGACAGTAGAGAGCCCAAATTTGGAGGGGAGGTATAAAATTGGAAATTGAGCAACTTTTTTGTTTTTTTTAATTCAAACTAACTTCGAAGTCAAATTTTCATTATATTTATTAATAAAAAAAACTTCCATATGTTGCAAATTTTATGTGTGACACTGGATGTATAGATTATCGATATTTTTCAAGTACTTCTTTTGGGTTTTCCTAGTTTGCCCGCGATTGATTTTCTTCTGTAAAATACACATTCTTCAATAAAGTGTTTAATTTATTTTATCTCAATTTCGAGAAAAATGCAGTTTGATATTTAAAATACCGCAGTCAAATAGCAACAAATTTTGATGTTTACAAAAAACTGTTGAAGTTTTTAAACAACCTCCAGATATTCATTCCTACTTTCAAATATGTTATAAAGTTTTGAACTCGATCTGTTGTGTACAATATTTCCAGTTCCTTTTTGTCTTCATGATGATTCATCCATGATCCTTCTATAAGGTACACAACACATATATATATATATATATATATATATATATATATATATATATATATATATATATATATATATATATATATATATATATATATATATAGAACTCGAGGACATTGGGGTTTGCAGCAAAGGAGTATTCATTCCCATCATCAGGGAGACTACATTAGAGGAACCATCCAGGTGAGTTACTTTTTTTTGTAATTACAGTTCTTACATCTATGTTGAGGTTGGTTTCCATGATGTTACACAGAATTGGTATCGTTCGTACATTGTGAATCCAGGTAAAATATAGAATAAAGTATAACTTGAGTTATTAGTTGTAAAACACATTACAATTGTAAAAAACTATTCTGAAGTTAATATCACCATGTGGTGTATGAAGTGGTACTGGTACATGTCATTTTCTAGAGACAATTGACATCTGACAAACGTCAACTATGACGCTTGAGGTTAGGTGTTACCAACTGTTGAATTTTTAACAATAAAATTCAATATATAACCGGATTTTGGTTGTCCTTTAGGTCGTGTTGGATAACATGCTTTCATTATGAAAATTTTGAAAATTTGGTTTTGAGTCTAGTGACAGTGAAAAGGAGTAGATCTCATTCGAATGATTGAGTCACTCTTTTTGTTCATGCAATTATTTGATTGTGAAATGAAAGCCATATCTAAGAAAGTTCTTTGTGATCTATGTGACTCAGTCGCTAACACTTTTACTGCTTCAAAATTCATTCGGTGATCCAAATTGTTAACATGTTCTGCTAGTGCGCATCTTTCAGGATGCCATCTGCAATCACTTTTGTGTGGACTGATTCTATCGGACAATGATCCAAAGGTTTGGCCTATGTATTGTTTGTCGCAACTTCGACGAAGAATACTGTAAATGAGATTTGTAAGTGAGGGCAGAGAGTTTTCATCTTTCACTTTCGAGAAGATTGATCTGATTGTTAATACAGTTTTATTTGCAATTTTGAAATTGTCTAGAGAATTGAATGATCTGGTGAGTTCAGGAGTGATCTCTCTTATGTATGGAATTGAGTTTAAAATAGGTGGACCGTGTCAACTCAACCTATTTTCACCTCAATTCTATACATAAGAGAGATCACTCTTGAACTCAACAGATTATTCAATTCTCTGAACAATTCCAAAATTGCAAATAGAACTGTATTAACAATCAGATCAATCTTCTCGAAAGTGGAAGATAAAAATTATCTAACCTCTTTTACAAATGTCATATACAGTATTCTTTGTCAAGGTTGTGACAAACAATACATAGGTCAAACCTTTATATCATTGTCTGATAGAATCATATCACACAAGAGAGATTGCATAGATCAAAAAGCACTTTCTTAGAAATGGCTTTCATTTCACAATCAAATAATTGCATGAACAAAAAAAGTGACATCAATCATTTAAGTGAGATCTACCCCTTTTTACTGTTACTAAACTCAAAACCAAATTTTCAGAATTTTCATAATGAAACCATGTTATCCAACACGACCTAAACGCCAACCACAATCCGGTTATAGGTATATTGAATTTTATTGTTAAAAAGTCAACAGTTGGTAACACCTTACCTCAAACGTCATAGTTGACGTTTGTCAAATCTCAATTGTCTCTAGAAAATGACATGAACCAGTACCACTTTATACCTTCAGTATCGTTTTTTACAATTTCAATGTGTTTTACATCTATTAACTTAACTTGAACTTCCTTCTTCATTTTACCTGGATTCACAATGTACGAACAATACAAATTTTGTGTAACATCATGGAAATCAACCTCAACATAGATGTAAGTTACAATATGAACTGTTATTAGGAAAAAATATAACTCGTCTGTATGGTTCCTATATTGTAGTCTCCCTGATGATGGGAATAAATACTCCCTGATGATGGGAATAAATAATCCCGAGAGTTTGGAATAATCTAAAAAGAGTTTTCTGTTTCCTTTGCTGCAAACCCCAATATCCTCGAGTTGTATACCTAACTAGTCAGCAACGACTAGCCTTCTATATATATATATATATATATATATATATATATATATATATATATTGTTATGTTAGGAAATGTTATGAAATAATTAAACTTATAATAATAATTATTATTAGGTAATTTAGTTATCGTGGTTAATGCTATGTTGTTTTGCAATTTTTCTTTACCTTTTTACTATTCCAGAATCTGAAGTAGATCAACTGATATATAAGTTTGGAACATCCTGTATGATAAATCCACCAATGAGATATCGACAGATTTGTGTGGGAAAAAAATTATGAAATATAAAAGATATGAACGGAGAAATTAACAGAAATAAATTTTATACGAATTTGTAATAGTATATAGGATTAAGGATTAGATTTCATTAGAAAACTCATGAATAGTAATTAGAATGACAAATAATTAGATAGAAAGTTGCCCTAAACTCTAAAAATCTGTGAAAAACAAAACAAAGGTGTGTTTTTTGCCATGGAAAAAAATAACGAGTTTTGAGGAGATCGGAAAAAATTGAGAAAAGAAAGCCACGTACAAAATTTGAGAGGATAAAATAATAGTCAATTCGAAAAAAAACCTGCTAAACGATTCCCGAACGAGAGCAATTCCAATAAGGCACAACTGGGAGCAATTATTTATCACAAAATTCCACTTACCGGGTGACAGAAGAGAAATCCTGAAAAAGACAATAACTGGAACAAAAATTTGTTTTGGACGCACGTAAGCTGTCATTTCAATTCCAAAAGTACTTCCACAAGGCTGGGTCACATTACGGGAAGAAGGACAACAGGTATTCTATCCACAAGAACTCACTAAAGTGCATCGTTTCAGTTTATCAAATAACATTCAGTATCTGATTCAATATGTTCCTTTCTGATTGAACATTCCATAACAATTTGATAAAGGACTGATAATAACTTTCAGACATTCTCTCAACTGGTATAACCACTCATATTAGTTCGCACCATATCACATTATTGTTTTTATTTCAGTCCATAAGGTAGTTTTCGCAGAATAGGTCAGTTTCTAAGGTTTTATCTGAATAAAAACATCCATTTGATTATTTTCTGCAATCAGTGATTTATCTTCGAACATCTAACCACACTTTTCCCCACTGAACAGCATTTGATGTCGAGCCGTTCGACAAGATGGCACTGCTGAACTTGCTAATCTAGAAAGAGGAGACTCATTGTTCATAGACGTACCGACTGAGCTGGGATAAGGTAAAAGGAGTTTTGAAAAAGGGTAAGATAACATAGTAGGAATTTTTATTTTGTTATGATATAGACCAGGGCTGAAGCCTTTGAAAATGGTAAAAAGTGAAAAAAAAATGGTAGGATGAAACCCATTGGAAAAGAAAGAAAATATAACAAAAATTGAAGGAAAAATAATCAACGGGCGATCTGAGGTCGGGAAGTGGAAGGGGGTGAGTTTTCAAGGGTAAAAAACGGTTTATTTCGATTTTTGGCAAAACTACAAGTCCTATGGAAAAAAGCAATAGGAATAGCAAAGTTGTAGGTAATAAAAAGATCTACAACTTTTGTATAGAGACTTTTTTCACATAACCTCAGAACTTATATGAAAAATTCAAAAAACCTAGTTTTTGGTTTTTTATTTTTATCTTTTTCAAAAAAAAAATATTGTTTCACGAAATTTGGTGAAAATTTACCTTTCCATGTCCCAAACACACTGTAATTTTTTTGATTTGAAATATAATTTTTTCACCTTATTTTGACTTAATATCGAAAAGGCACCCTAATTTTCAATCGAAAATTCTCCCGTCAAAATATCAGCTTTTTTAAAAAAGTCGATGAACTTTTTGTTCGTTGAAATCTCTAGTTTCTGATGGTATGAAAAGAAAGTACATTACCATGGCAGAAAATGCAAAGAAACGAGAAAATACTCGAATCCGAATTTGATAGGACATCTACAATATTTTGAGAAAGTTGTAGAATCTTCTTTAAATTATATGCGTAGATGCCTATTTATTGATTTTTTGAGTGACCTACGGAAAATTTTAGCCCATCAAAAGGTTTTTCATAGAGAAGTGGGGAAGGGGCTAGGAGGGTCTGGGCCTTACTACCTGTTATTTCTTTGCATTTTCTGAGAATATTTACCATAGTAATGTATATTTTTTTAAACCATCAGAAAGTTGGGATTTCAACGAACAAGAAGCTCACCGACTTTTCCAAAAAACCTGATATTTTGACGGGAGAATTTCTGATTGAAAATTAGGGTGCTTTTTCGATATCAAGTCAAAATAAGGTGAAAAAATAAATATTTCAAATAAAAAAAAATTACAGTATGTTTGGGACATAAAAAGGTACGTTTTCACCATATTTCATGGCTTTTTTTTGTAAAAGATAAAAACAAAAAATCAAAAACTTGGTTATTTGAATTTTTCACATACATTTTGAGATTATGTGAAAAAAGTGTGAATACCAAAGTTGTAGATCTTTTTATAACCTACAACTTTTTTCCATAGGACTCGTAGTTTTGCCGAATATCGAGATACCCTTACCCTTAAAAACTCACCCCCTTCCATTCCCCGACCTCAGATCGCCCGTAAATTATTTCTCCTTTCATTTTTGTTATATCCTCTCCCTTTTCCAATGGGTTTCATCCTACTATTATATTTTCTGGTTTCAAAAATTATCGACCCTGGTCTAATAGGGATTCATTAATAAAATGTTTGAAACAAATCTACAAAATATATAAACTCAAAATCAATCCCATCATAACAATATATATATATATGGAAGGAGTTTATTGGACATAGCCCTCAGAGAAAAGTGTTAACCGTAGACACGTGTTTCGGAGTCAACAAACAGAAGCCAGCCGCTCATTTGTGGTTTCGGTCAGCAGACCCTGCATTCCAGGGCAACAACCAACGTCACCACGGAGGCAGCTATAGCTACCTGCGTGACATCCGAGTCCAGGAATATAAATATGAAAGAGAGGAATATCGAAGGGACTGTAAAAAACAAAATGGAAGGAGTTTATTGGACATAGCCCTCAGAGAAAAGTGTTAACCGTAGACACGTGTTTCGGGCTCTCGGCCCTCATCAGTACGGTGGAAAAGTGCAAGGATAAACAACACTTGGTAGAAAACGACAAATGAGCGGCTGGCTTCTGTTTGTTGACTACGATTATTTGTCGTTTTCTACCAAGTGTTGTTCATCCTTGCACTTCTCCACCGTACTGATGAGGGCCGAGAGCCCGAAACACGTGTCTACGGTTAACAATTTTCTCTGAGGGCTATGTCCAATAAACTCCTTCCATTTTGTTTTTAACAGTCCCCTCGATATTTTCTTTCAGTTCATTGTGTAATCATTTTGGAATTATGGTGATAGTGCAATCCAGTATACCATTTCAGTTTGGAAGTGCAATCCAGTATACCATTTCAGGTGATTTTCAGATTCGAAAGCTACCTTTGTAAATTTCAAGACGACGGCTCCAATATGGCGAACTCGCTTTGAGAAATTATATTCACGAAGCCTTATATACAATTGTCAGGTTTCCATTTCATGAATTTTTGGTTGAAATCGTGAATTAAAGATGGTGCACAAGTTTTGTGATTTATGATCAAAATTCTTCTCAAAATCGGTATCTAGGAAATTTTTGCTCAATAATTCACCGATTGGATGACTGCAGGAGACAGTTTCATTCTTTGCAGATTTTCGACAGTGTTCCAAGATTCCAAAACCTGTGAAAAGTTCATGACCGAACGATAAATGCTTCGATTCATGACCTATTATTCTTCTGACATATCACATTCACTTTGTGTATCACCTTCCCTTCGAACCATTTTTTCAACGATGTCTGAATGATATCTATTGGCTCTTGAATTTCATTCCAGGATCGGAGGAACAAGCTGAGATTCGATCACATGCCATTACATATCAGTGTTCATCATGTCAATATATTCATGCTTCGCCCTACAGGATATCAATCATTCGAATAAAAAATCTACCAAGATCTCTGATAGTCAATTCCAGCAATTTCATGTTGAGAATCCCCACACATAGACATAAAAGTTGAGTGGATGTGGGCTGTGGAAAATATTGGAGTTATAAATCAAATGTTTTTCTTTGAACGGTGTGATGAAAGAATCTGTAAGGAGATATACGACTCGGCTTTCCCAAAATCGAGTGCAGAATAGGTGAATCGTCGATTTATTTCTTTGAAAGCAATATATAGAGAACCCACTTCTGTAATTTCTACTGCCATAAAAACGATACATTAGATAATTTCCATCAAAACACCTATATAATTACCGGAAAATATTAACAGATGTTATTCTGTAACTCTGATTGTTGATAAAGCCAGCCATAAGGCATATGAATGCAACCGACAGTACTGCAAAAAATACAGATTATGTTGTCAACGTTGTATTTTGTATTTAATTTTTATACGTTGATTTATATATAATACAAAAAGGGTAGAGGAATAGCCAAAAGGAATAAAAATGTAACAATGAAGTATACAGGGTGATTCAAAAGTACTTTGACAAACTTCAGGAGGTGATTCCTCACAATAATCTTATATGAATTGTTCAAATAGATATATGTCTGGAAACGCTTCGTTTCCAAGATACAGGGTGGTGAACTTCCATATTTATTGTCGTTTTTTCAAATAACTTTCGAAATACTGGCCTTAATTGATCGAAAATTGGTATTGAGAGGTTTTTTGAGGTGTCAAATTTGAACCTGATGTTATCATTGCTCTTACTCGTTATCATTGCTGCCTATACGTCTTTTTTTTTCTGAAGATTCATTACTTTTTTGAGCGAACTTCTAGGACATCGATCAGTGAAGAAATCAATTCCTCTTTCATATCTACGTAAAAAAGCTAACTTTGTTACAATCGTTATAAGCAACCGTTTTCTAGATATTGGACTTGAAAATTTCAAGTCGACTATTTGATGATCGATGCGTGTTGAAGTTATTACCATTATTTTGCATTTTTCACAAGAATGCTCAGGAAATGGATTTGACGTTCAAGTAAGTAGTTTTGGTTTTCACTAGTTTGATATAGTATTTTGTATAAGGGTGCAAAATCTGTATTTGTTTTAATAAAATTTGCAAGAAATATCAACATTTCATTTTGAATATGTAGAATAAAATAAAACAAAAGTTACTAAATTGTATTCAAATAAATTGTTCGAAGGGTCCACCTTCAGCGGAAATACAGGCATTCAGTGTTCTAGTTATTGAATCTCGTACCCGCTCAAAAATTATTGGTGTTTTCTTATTGTTTCACAGGCGTCTACTATTCGGTTTCTTAGATCTTTCCCGTTCGCTACTGGAGTTTTATAAACTAGTGACTTCAAATTTCCCCACAAATAAAAAGTAGCGGATCAGATCTGGGGACTTTGGTGCCAACGCCTGGTTAGGTTCTTCTACACTCCTACCAATCCATCGATTTGCATGACAGTGTTAAGGATTTCCCTGGCTACAACGCTTTAATGCGCCCGAGCCACATCATGCATAAACCACATGCGGATACGAATTTCTAATAGAACATTCTGAAGTAGTCCCGAGAATTCATTTTCCTGAAAAGTCTCTGTAAGTTGCGCCATTCAGTCGGTACGGAAGAAAGGGAGGACCTCTCAAGTAATTATAAATTATTGCCGCCTATACATTCGCATGAAAATTGATACTGATATGTCTTTCACTAACTGCGTTGGGTTTTCCAGAACACAAACATGGTTGTTATGAAAGTTTGTGATAACATTTCGGAAGAAGTTTGCCTCGTCCGTGAATAGTACATATCTTAAAAATTGATGATTTCCAGCAAATTTTCTCAAAAACCACTGACACATAGTAATGCGTTGGGGAAAGTCTTGTGGCAAAAGAGCTTGTAACCTTTGAATATGGTATGGATAAAATTGTTGATCATGGATAATTCTCCAAACTGTGGACTGAGTAGAACTGAGAGCTCCAGCAATTATTCTTGTACTTGTTTCTGGATTCCCCTCGAGAGCGTTCAAAACAGGTTTTTTAAATTCTTGGGTTTGGACTGCTCGTGGTCTTCCAATAATATCAGCTGCCCTCTCAAAGCTACCTGTTTCTGCCAAACGACGGTGGAGACTGGTGAATGTTGGAGCTGAAGGCAGAACTCGATTAGGAAATCACTCCTGGTAAAAACGCAAGGCCATAAACGAAATGCATATCGACTAAATGGGCATTATTGTTTGAATAATCCATTTTATCAAAATTAGTGTTTTAAAACTTACAGAGACTTCAACAGAACAACGAAACGTATAACTGCCACATAATGTGTAATTAAATTAAGAAAATTCTCATGAATATTGTTGTATGAAACCATTAAATTTAATGTGGTTTTCATCAAACTTTCATCATATCATGAGAATTCCTAACATGAATACCACAAGAGGTTATCTTGACGATGGAAGATAGTGACTAAAGTTTATCTTTCAGTCGCAGATGATTCCACATCTGATTTTATGAACATCCTGTTTATATTTTCAACAAATCTACCAAAACTTCTTACTTAAACATCAAATTCATTTCCTAAGCATTCTAGTGAAAAATGTAAAATAATGGTAATAACTTCAACACGCATCGATTATCAACTAATCGACTTGAAATTTTCAAGTCCAAATATCTGGAAAACGGCTGCTTATAGCGACTCGTAACAGGGGTAGCTTTTTTACCTAGATATGATAATATATTGATTTTTTCAGTGTAAAATGTGCTAGGAGTACGCCCAAAAAAGTAATGAATCCTAAAAAAAGAAAGAGACGTGTAGGTGGCGCCCCCTACGAGTGGAAAGCCATTATAACATCAGGTTTGAATTTGACAGCTCAGAAAACCTCTCAATATCAATTTCCGTTCTATTGAAGTCAGTATTTCGAAAGTTATTGAAAAAAAAAAGAAAATAAAAATAAAACTTCAACACCCTGTATCTTGGAAACGAAGCGTTCCCGGACATATATTTATTTCGACAACTCATTTGAAATATTGTGAGGAATCACCTCCTGAAGTTTGTCAAAGTACTTTTGAATCACCCTGTATAAAAGTATACAAATATGAGTATTTCCAGGAAGGCAGAACAATAAAGGAATTGACAAAAGTATTATCAAACATTTATTGTTCGCTAAAAGTCGTAGTGATTTTTAAAACTATTAACACTTGGCACTGTTATGATATCTAGCGGTAAGGAATTCCTTTCCGCGAAGATTCTGTTGGATACATATTTATGGCGCGATATTGTTGAAAATATTCCTGTTCAATTCAAGGATGACCACGCCATTTATGCCATATTTTGTTTGAAATGGACCAGTGAGATCTACGGAGAAGTCATTATGCGAGATGTTGTGTGTGAGGATGCATCTCCCCTTGCACGTCTGTTGCTCAAATAGGGTAGAATGAGGGAAGATGTTGTTCTAATCCTCTTATCATCCATATGTTGTTGAACCCTTTCAAGCATTTGAATGTCTTTCACTAGATAACGGGAGCAAGTGCAGACAGCATGTTCTAGGTGAGGCCGGATGTGACATTTATAAATATGTTCGAAGAGTCTTGGATGGAGATGGTTGAAGCATTCATTTAGCAGGTTAATACGACTGCTGGTCGTCACTTGATTTGCAGCAGATTTATTTTTCAATGTAACTCCAAGATAGTTGTGGTTGTCCACCTCAGGAATTGTTCTGTTGTTCAGGTGATAATCCAAGGTTGGCTCATTCGATCCGACATGTAGCAGGCAACACTTATCAATTTTCAGAGGAATATTTCAAGTTCCGCAGCACTATTGCAGAGATCAGACTGGAGTTTGGCAAGGCTCGTCATGGGATTACCAAAGCAATAATCGGCAGAGAAAGTACGATCCGAATGGAGTATGGCAGGCATATCAGAAATGTAGGTTGAGTATGTGGTGGGTGCCAAGAAGATAGTTTTGAGAAAAGCTCACTTCACAATATTTATAGATGGTTTCTAAACCTTTTTGTCGAAATTGATCTAACATTTTTCTATTCATTCAACGATCAATGTTTTTATTTTATTACGCTAAAATTCACCCATTCCTAATTATTTTTCTCCTTTGTTTCAGGTGAGTCTCCACTAATGTTTATTCAAGTGATGTACATAATGTGAATGTCCGCAACGGAAACAAATCCAAATCTCTGAAGAGCTAATATGGTACGTACCTATAGATTACTCACTTATTAACCTTGCCTTTTTACCGTGGGGTGTTAGGCTATTGGGATTGATTTTGTGGGCTCATATAACTCCTTCCACATTAACTGTCTTGTATGAGTCATTCGATTCAATTCCATGGTATCATTTCCCATCTAGCTTTTTGTCAACCCTCAGGCACAAAATCACTCGCGGGTGGATTGAACCCCATTTACTTTTATTCATAAAATACTTGGTTTTGTATTCCTGAAAAAAAAATGCAATCAGTATGTTAAATGTATATCTCTTCTTTTGAACAATTTTATTTTCATGGAAAAATTGTTAATTTTATTTTATTTCAAATACATAGACATTTTCGTTAGTAATATGCCGGTGTTACGATTTTTCCATTTATTTCAAAGAAAAACTCAAATTTTCACACTTGAATGTTGTTTTTTATGAATAATTATTTTAAATATAATAAAATATATATATATATATATATATATATATATATAGGTTATATATTTATATATATATATATATATATATATATATATATATTTGGTTGGGAGTTCTTAGGTTTGGGATTATTGTCTAAAAATAAAACTAACTTATATCATGCTAGACGTTCCGCCCCTGGCGGGAGGCATCTTCGGTAGGGGTTTTTTTTTATAACTAATTTTTTATTTTTTCTCCTGATAATTAACAATGACATCTAAAAAGAAAAACATTTTGTATAATGGTTAGAATGAAAATAATAGTTGTTAACATGTGCAAGAGAGAAATGTTTGGTCTGGGGGAAGCGTGTGGTAGAAAAATGATGTTTGTACGTACCTTGGCGATCATCATTGTGAAGATGACTCATTTTGTATGATTAATATTTGTTATTCCTTAGTGTGGTGAGTTCTAAAGGTTTTATTCTAACACAATAGTTGAGAGCGACGTGGCATTGGCAGTGTATTCGACAGCGAGAGATCAATGTGTTTATGGGGGGTTTTGTTTTGCGGTAAATATTGTTGGTGTACCTGTTGGGTCATTTCTATTCTTACTTGAGTGGGTGAGTAACTTTGGGGGCGGTAGGCGTATTGTTGTTGGGAACTTGTTGAGAGAGTATTTATTTTATTTATTTTTATACTTTTCATTTGTTGATATTACTGACTATCTATGCAAGGGGGTATATGTGAGGTATTTGTGGAGCCCCGTCTTATAGTATTGTGTGGTATAATTGGCTGAGGTTATGTATATCTGTATTATTCATGGCGTTATATTTTTTTTAATGTAAATCATTTATTTTATTACTCTTTTCTCTTTGTTGTTTTCGTGTGCCAGAATTTTAGTTTTATCGAAATTAGGGTTGTGATTCTTGGTTAGGATATGTTTGTTAAGGCAGTACTGGGTCCTTTCATGTACTTCTGCCCACTAAGTCTGTAACATAAGAGTTGGGAGGTCATACCAATATAAACTTGGTTGCAGTCATTGCACGGGTTACTGTATATTAAATTTTTCTTCATTTTTGAATATTTACTTTTGATAGGGATGTACAGTTGTTTGAGTGAATTATGGGATTTAAAGCTAGTTTGCATGTTGTGTTTGTTTGAAATGTTTTTTATGTTATTTGATAGACCTGGTATATATGGAATGGTTGTGAAAGTGTTAGTAGTAATATCATTCGTGTTATGTTGTGTGGAATTATACATTTTATGTGTTCGTTGTTTCATGATTTCGTTTATTCAGTGTATTGGGTAGTTATTGTTGATGAGAGTTTTGCAGATTTTATCTAGAGCGTTTTTTCTTAATTCCGAGCTGCTTAGTATGAGGGCCCTGTCAGCTAGGTTTATAACTACCCCTCTTCTTTGGGACATTTAGTGGTTTGAGTTGTAATTCAAGTATTTTCCAGAAGATGACGGTTTCGAGTACCATTCTGTTATGATTTTGAACCGACGAAACCAAAAAGGAGGAGGTTCTCTAGTCGACGCGTATATTTAAATTTTTTTTTATAATTTTTTTTATGCATGATCACGCATAACTTTTTACTGAGACGTCCGATTCCGATATTTCTGCATCAGTGGATAGGGTGTACTTCGATGTTGGTCCCATTTGGATTTCAGAAATGAAATCCATCTCTAAGGGTAGCAATATGAAGTATATTGGTCACTCACCCTCTGAATTCTGGTCCGTTAACCGATTTTATCGGGCATAACTTTGTACTGGGATCTTCGATTTGGATGATTCTTTTTTTATCAGATAGGGTAACCTCATAGTTGATCAAATTCCAATTTGAAATAATTCACCCCTATGGGTAGAAAAATAGAGGATGATTGATTTTTCACTTGTGAACAGTGGCACACATATGGAGTTGACATTGACAGATCCTCCTACATCCGTCATAATAATAATAACATTCTATGAAAGGAAAGAGTTATATACAAAGTGATGGAATAAACTAACCAGAACTTTCAAGAATAATTTATATCATATAACAATAAATAGTTGAAGTAGATAATCATATTATTCAACCGTCAATAGTTGAAGCTAGGTAAGTAAGTATTTTGGAAGTGATGAAAAATTAAGTAGGTAGTAATTAGTAAGTTTCAGCCAACATACCACGCATATCTTTCCATATAGTGGTCCGATTTCGATGATTATTTTTTTTTTCAATGGATAAGGTGTACTTCAAAGTTGATCCCATCTCAAATCGAAAAAAGAATGCCACCCCTAAGGGTAGCAAAATTGAGGATATCGATCGTTCACCCTCTGAATTTTGGTCCATTAACCGTTCCTATCAGGCATAACTTTGTACTGGGTTATCCGATTTGGATGTTCTTTCAGCACTTAGGAGTGCCTTGAATTCTGCCTAGAAAACCTCTTGAGAAAATCATTTGCATAAATTGAAATATCCACCATCAAAAACCCACGTGAAATCTCCATGAAACTATGATCAATCCGAAAGGCATTTCGTTACTCGAGCAACTCCGATTTATTTATCGTTGTCCCGAGTTTTGCGAGATTGAGAGAAATGACCTTGGAAGAAGTGGAAAATCCCCATTGTATCTACAAAAAGCTGAAGTATTAAGGAAACAAAAAGATTAGACTCACAGCGAAACTTCTGGTTTATAGAGGAACTCAATGACCCTATAATCCTTATATGAGGATATCATTCCGAATGTAACATTCAAGCTTATGTGGAGCGTATACTCTCAACTCCGTGATGTCGGAATGAATGTAACAAAAAATGCAACAGTGGAGTTCATTCGCTGAATTTTTATGTTTCTTTCACTCGAATGGTTCACCTTTCTCGTGTTGTCAAATCCAAACGATGAATCGAAAATATCAAATATCTGGCAAAAAGGGTTCAGCGTTCATTGCATTGCATATATATATATATATAATAATTAAATAAAAATTAATAAAAATGAAATATAATGGTATGAACAGTGGGGAATAACGGGATCTTCAGTCAGCACAAGTGTTGAACTATGAAAAACTCTTTAATACGATGGACCGAGCTTTTTAATTATTTTTTTCAAAATAATGTCATTTACATATTCCAGGGACACCCTGTTTATATATATATATATATATATATATATATATATATATATATATATATATATATATATATATATATATATATATATATATATATATATAATAATAATCTGAGCAGGCCGAAAAAATAATGGTATAGAAAATAAATTAATCAAGAGCTATCAAATACGAAGTCTTCATTTCCATATGATATATGTTGACACAAGTTCTGTTCCATTCATTGAATGAATCTGGAAAGAAACTCAATGTGGCAACTTCGGAATATGCCACTGAGAGGACTCATGGCGTCACAAGGAGCAAAAATAGCGTTGTTGATTGGATGGCGGGCTTTACATCAGCGTTTATTCGAAAACTACATAATATCTTCTGGGAAAATATATGCATACATAATATTTCATAACTTCAACTACACGCAAATTTCAACCAAATTTACGGGTTTGTGATCTCTCCTATTGCGAAATATACGTCCGTTGTTTCAGTTGAAATTGAAAATATATATTGTGTTCACGTTAAGAAGAGAATTACTCCAGATGACATATTGCAGCGTTGCCAATATATGAAATATTTCAAATTTTCTAAGATTTTTTGTACTATTGAAAACAATACTCCCCTAGTCTCCATTAGTATCCTCTTTTACGTTGAGTGATGGGGGATATTTTTCAAATTTTTCGCTAGGTGCAGAATGAGTTAGGTGAGATCTCATGCACTGGAGTTCTTTCCATGGGAACCACTCTGTTGGAGCCCTATAGAACATATAGTTGAAGTAGATTATGATGAGTGAAAGATTCCATTAAAATTTTGAAAAGCTACTCTGGTGGAAAAATATTGATATTTGTAATCCCATACATTTAACATTGCGCTTTGTAGGATATATCAGGTTTCATTGTATTTTACAAGATGTACTATCAGATGTCCTCACGCCGTTCCTTCAAAGATCTGAATTGTTTCTTGTATTATTTTCCGTCGTTCTCTCTATTTTATTGAGAACTGAATGATATTTTTTGTAAAATACAATGAAACATGTATTAACATGGAATAATAATACCAAAAGATATCTTTACTATATTACTCAAACGACAATAAAAGATATCAACCTATTTCTATAATTTACTTAGTGGAGATTCAATCAGAGTGGCACTCTACACATTTTTTTCCTAATAGTTGTAATGAGATATAAAATATCTTATTTAGGTTCATTTATTTCAATGTTTTTATAACTCATTTCCATCATCATGGTCACTGTAATCATCATCTGAATCAAAATTTATTATACTGGGCTGATCATATTCTCTATCAAACCCAACTTCTCCATCCCATTATAATTTAAGGTGGGCGTTCAATGTAATGTATTTTTATTTCAATTTGCATTCAGAAACGGTTACACTTTGAGAACTCAAATTCGGTGGGTGAACTCAGAAAGGATTGGAGTACTAATTTGAACATGTTGAGATTGAATTTGAGATTGAAATTGAGATTTTTTTGTCGAAATTCGAAGGAAATGCGCCAATACATGCTTTTTTTTTATTTCAAACGAGAGACCCATGAAAATATATCAACTTCCGATTAAAAGCAAATCTCCAGACAATTTCGGGTGGGACATTAACTTGGAATACGAAATGGGCAGAAAATAGCCGAATTCAAACACATCGCAAAAAATTGTTCCTTCTTTACCAACACTTTAACTGATTTCTCAGTCCAGCCGTTTTCGGATAGAGAGCGCCATTGTAAATTTAATTCATCGAGGGACTGATAATGATAATAATTTCATTCTCCGGAAGACAATAAGGGTATTGTATAGGAGTAGTATTTCATCTAACGTGAAAGTGAAGGTAAACAGTACATGATAACATTCAGTTAATTGTAACATTGTAACATGTATTTAACAGACAAAACACAGTAGATTTACAAGTACTCATTATAGTGCCTGAATAGTCATTCATCTAAAGTGAAAATGAATAGTAAATAATATATGATAACATTCAGTTAATTGTGTGACATGTATATAACAGACAAACCACAGTGGATTCACAAATACCTATTATAGTGTCTGATCGACTTTATAATAACATCTCTCAATCAAATATTGTTTAAGACATTTTTTAAAAACTTTCAAGGTTTGACTATTTCTTACATGGTCTGGTTATTCATTAAATAATAAAGGACCTAGTGAATTATGACAGTTTTTAGATATTTGAACCCTAGAAAAAGGTATATTCAACTGATTTTTTATTTTTGTGTCATGATTATGAATTCTAGATCTGGTTGAAAAGCTGTTATACTGACTGAATACATAAACACAAACTTCAAAGATAAAGAGTGATGGCAGCGTCAAAATTTCATAAGTTTTGAATACATCAACACAACTCTGTCGAGGAGGTAAGCTGAACATCACTCGGAGTATTCTCTTTTGCGCAACAAATACATCATTTGCTCCCGAAGACCTTCCCCAAAGGCAGATGCCATATTGAAGTCTGGAGTCTACTTGAGCGTAGTAGAGTATCAGCAACTGATCATTAGACAGAACCGTTATTAAATTACATAATTGGTAGGAAACAGAATTCAATTCATTGATTAAAATTCGACAGTGTTCTCCCCAGGAAATATGTTCGTCTATATATAAACCAAGGAATCGGGCGGTCTCACCTACTGACTGTTAGTCACCAAAATCAATGTCACTTACTTTTTTTTGTCTATTATGAAAGCGAATACGTTTTATTTGTATTCAGATAAACTGAGTTAGCTCTGAACTACTGGTCCATATCAAAGGAAATTTTATCAAATTTCTGACATATACTTGATTCATCAGCGTAAACAATAATTGAGCCGTTACAAATCTTCACAATATCGTTAATATAGAGTGAAAATAAGGTAGGTCCCAGGACCGAACCCTGAGGAACTCCTACTTCAGAATATTCACTACACGATAACAGATGGTTACCAATAGTGTCAAGGTTACAACGTTCACTCAAAAAACAGTTTATTCATTCATGAGTGATACCACGGATTCCGTATCGAGACAGTTTACCCAATAAAATACCGTGACTATTGCAATCGAACGCCCTGCCGAGGTCTTAAAATACCCCAACAGGGCACTGGCCCGCATCAATGCATTCAATAACTTTAAGAACATATGAGTGAATTGCAGTTGTGGTCGATTCATTTCGCACAAAACCGTGTTGGTCTTCTGTTATGATGTTACAATCATTGAGAAAAGATAACAATCTCTTCAGGAATGATAATTCAAATATCTTGGAAAAAATAGAAGGTTCTGTAATTGGTCGACAGTTACTTATCAGGGAAGAATCGTTTTTTTATATACAGGTGTGAACCTTTTCATATACAGGTGAACCAGTTTTCAGAGCTTGCGGAAATATTCCATTAGCAAATGATAAATTTATGAGATGGACAAGTGGTGCCATGAGGTGTTCAAGAACACGTTTAACTATTACATGAGGTATCTCATCAGATCCCGAGAAAAAAATATTTTTCAATTTTCTGTTGACCATGGCAAATAGTTCACGTTCACTATAAGGAAGGAGGAAAAAAGACCGAGACTGTATTTCAATATTATTCAAAAATTGATTACCTACATCTCCATCAACAGATTCAATTTGTGAGATTAATTTAAGGGGTTAATTTTTTTTAAAACCGCTGAATATCTCAGAGATTTCTTCGGGTGACTCGTATATTTTATTGTCGTATTTCATGGAGGAGACTGATTGTTCACGTGATTTATTAGTTGATTCATTCACTACACTCCAAGCTGCCTTGGTAGGGTTGTCGGAATTATTTATTTTCTGTTGAAAGTATTGTTTTTCTGAATTATGTACTCATATTTTGTGCTTTTTCTTTTCTGCTCTATGGAAATCTTTCAATAATGGGAGCTGGCTTTTATGCGCGAACAGATCCCCAAATCTGCTGCTGGACCTCCTAATATCGTCAGTGACCAATTTGCAATTAGGATGTTTAGTTTGGTGATGTTTATATTGTTTAACTTTAGGAAAGTGTTTATCAAAATAAAACAAGAAAATGTTCGAAAAGTATTGAAAGGCACTATTCATATTTTATATGGCGAAAAGGCTCTCCCAAGTTTCATTACAGATATCGAGTTCGAATGAAGTTATTGCATTCTCGGAAAAATTTCGCTTGAATGTGTTGATTGATTTTGGCTCATCTACCGGAAGTCCAGAGTCAAATGAGATCGATCGATGGTCAGAGAAATAATGATAGGATACAAGGCATTCCCCGTCATCAAAATTGTTTGAATATATGATCAATTAGTGAGGCCCTACCTCCAGATGATATTCTTTACAAGTGACTTCATGTTGAAGCAGTTCATCATACTGGACAGTTTCTCAAAGTATCCTGAATTCACTGTTGAATCCATAACGAAATATCCTGCCACAATAGAGTCGGCATTTGATACAGAATTTCAAAAATATCATATAATTTTTCCAGGAAAACATCTGGATCCCCCTAAGGAGAAGGAGTTCTGTAAATACCCAATATTATTGTAGGTCGATGGTTCAGCGTACATGATATGCCACATATTTCGAAATGCTGCCCCAGTCAATATTTCGATAAATCTAAATCAACAGCATGTGAAACATTTATTAATGATATTGCAATATCACCACCCCTTATCTAGGTTCTATTGAAGTATTTTGTCAAATGGAAGTCATATAGGCAATAAGATCGTAACGAACAGTCAGACGACCACGTCTCTGTCAAACACAATATATTAATATTGAAATCTTGCATATCTGATAGAATAATGTCTATTTTAGTCTAATTAATACACTGGACATTAGCCGAAACTAAAGATGGATGAAATAGTATGTCTTCATTTGTGACCTCGTTAGATCTAAGAAACGGCTCACGCATGCCCCCTGTAGCCAAACAGTGGGATCCTTCAGTCTTGAAGTTATTAGCAACGATCGTAACTTCATATGAAGTATACAGGTCCGGATACTTAGGTGTCAGGCTTTCACAAATTACCTCCGGAAAAATGTTGCTTCAGCAATGTTGTGAGAGAACTAGTGGTTGTGCTCTTATCCAATCTATACACGTGTAGTGTTACATGTTTCGGGACTACCACGACATCAACATTTGAGTTATTACCAACAATAACCAATCGTTGTTGACTACTATACAATGAAATAGGGATGCAATTTCGATAACGTCTTTAGAAGTAGCAAGATATCAAAAATGAAAGTTTCGGATTCGGAGATTATTCATGATCGTATCATGGAGAGTAATTTGGAGAAGGATAATTGAAAATCAACAATCAGTGACAGGGTCGGGAGGTGTGAATAATATAACGAAGCTCTTCTTGACTGATAGTGGGCACACGAGAAATCATGTTTCTGAACTTACTTCTGAGGGTAGTGCCCTTCTTTGCCAGTTCATTTATTAAATATTTCGCAAATTGTGTTTGTTCGCAAAACGCTGATATTTTTACAAGCTTTCATCCACCTTGCCTTGTTTGTTTCTTTGTGATTGATTTCTCGATTTGTACGTACGAACGTTATTCTGCAAATGCATAGCTCACTCATCAGCTATATCTGGATCTCCTATCACTGTTAATAAGTCGAGTGTGACCCTAAGGCTCTTACTCTTCAGACATCAAATAAGTGGGCCACGGCCGTTCACGAATTTAGAATTTGGTTGATCAAGAATTAGAGAATGGTCTCTAGTCCTTGCCATGATGATATATCTCGAACAATGACCGAAAGAGAATTCTGATCTTGAAAAATTGGAAAAATACTAATTCCTATTGAGGATGCAGCTTCGCTACCCTGTATGGATTAGTAGGTAACCCATCACTCCAGAGAGTGCCTGGGACGTTTAAAACGCGAGGGGTCGTCTATGTTATAATCAGTAGCTTCCCTCACGAGCGGATTCTCGTGAACTATTGCACAATCAAATACTTTCTGATTGCGTTCTCTAATGATACTTCTGATAGAAGGCAGATTTAGGTCTTCAAGGATCTGATCGTTCCGCACGTACCACGGAGCATTCGTTATCATCCGCAGGACTCTCATTTGCGCCCGTTCCAGGATGCCAATGCTAGAGCTGCAGATTTGGCCCCAGGCGGCTGAGGCATACAAAATAACAGGCCTGAACATCATTTTGTAAATCGTGACTCTCATCAGCTATGCTGAACTTTTCTGGTATATTAAAGAGTCCAATCGAAATCTCCACCGACGTATATAGTGATAAACTTGTAAGTGGAACTGACATCTCTCGTTCTCTTCCTTATTTCGTCGGCGTCGGCGAAAAGCAAACTCTTTACTTCAGGTTTTGTGGTCAGTGAATATTAAGTGTGGCTCTAGGTTCGACTCCTGATGAAATGCCGCCATATTTTACTTCATACGTCCTGATATCAAGATATAATACAAAAAAAAGACTATGTAGGTTCGCGCCATGGCTCTCTAGATTTTTAGGGAAATTTCGTAGTCAACTTTATTAAATGATTTTTGGAAATCTGTTTATATAACGTCAACATCTGCATTATCTGCCATATCAAACATATTATGGAATGTATTACCAATAGATCTTGAGCTTCTTATTTCTTATTATCATTGAACTGTCGAGTAATTTTTCGTTACTTCTTCAGCAGAAGCTTTCCTTCATTCTACAGCTAATTGATCATTCATTTACATACACGCATGTACATTTATTTAATTTATTCCTTTGGACGTTCATGCATTCGTATATACCTATGTGTGTATGTATGTGTGTGTGTATCTATATGCATATGTATATGTATATGTGTGTATATACATTTTTTGTTCTCTCTTTTCTGTAATTCGTTATGTTAAATATTACCTCCTAAGCATTTCCTGTAATTGGGTGTACACCTGTTGGGAATAAGGAGCTATCTATCTATCTATCTATCTATCTATCTATCTATCTATCTATCTATCTATCTATCTATCTATCTATCTATCTATCTATCTATCTATCTATCTATCTATCTATCTATCTATCTATCTATCTATCTATATCTATGGGGATATCATGTGAGAAAACCAGTAAGTTTGTAGCTATTGACTTTTTGAGGGTGAACCCGTGATGTTCTTTGCATATATTGGTTTTGACAGAGTCATATTTATAACGTGATCGGAGAGTTCAGCTATCTCACATAATACTGATATTGGTATATAGTTTTTAATATCAGAGGTGTTTCCAGACTGGTGGATTGGCGTTATAACTGATTTATTCCACATTTCCGGAAACGCTGCTGTTTTCATAGAACGATTGAAAATGAACCGATTTGGCTCCAGAAGCCACTCTGCGCATCCTTTGATTAGGTAAGGTGGGATTCTGTCAATGTCAGCCAACTCCTTTGGTTTGAGTTTTTTCATCGCCTGATAGTACTCACCGACAGATACCTCACTAACGAATGCCATAGTTTCGCTATTTATTTTCCGCTCTACTATATACGAGGCCTTCTCTATTTTAAAGACTGACTTTAGGTACCATCATGCCACGTTGGTACCTAAAAAAAAACATCCGACACATTGCTTACGAAAAAGCTAATATAGCTTACAGTAGTCAAGTTACGACCAAACACATCCTTTATTAATGAAAATGACCAAACAAAAGTGGAGAATAAAAAACAATACACTATGGTTTCCGTACGAAGTTATGTACTGAATTTCAGAGCCTCTCAAACACATGTTTGATGCTTGTACAAAAATTCGCCAAGGGCACACAGCACTGAAACTTCGTCCTTTTACATGTTTTTGTTTTTGTCAATGAAGAAGACGAGGAGCTCCCGTCGAAACGTCACAATAAATCCCAAAATGGAATAAATTCAAAACATAAAAATAAAGGTTCAAGAAAATCAAACTCTAGATATATATATATATATATATATATATATATATATATATATATATAAATATTTATTGGTGAATAAAGTCGATTACTATTATTATCGATTATACACAGGTCCTATCGAAAGAATTGATTAGTTCTGAAAATACCCTCTGATAATACACAAACTGAACCACAAAAGTTAAAGCTATCAGACGAATGAACGGATGTTTCCTTGAGCGTTCGGTTCGGGAACGTCTTCACAGGTTGGCAACTTTCAGCATTAAAATTTTCTAGTTTCGTCGATTTTCAACGCATTCCATTGGGAATTTCCACTTTTTTATGTTGGATATACAAATTTATCAAAAATGACGTCATTCTCTTCTCAACGTAAACATACTTTATTGCAATAATGTAAACCATGCCATAAAAGTGTCATGAGGAATGAGATGAGTTTTTCAGAGGAAAATAATGTAATTGAGGTCAGTGGTGTATTCAATATAATGTCCTCAGCTCCGGGCATCCTGGAATCCATTAACCAAGTTCGTGTTAATTGAGTTGTTGTTTGCAGTCATCTCTAGATACTGTTCCTTTAAAGGAGTGTTTCATGATTGTACGTTCCGAATTTCCCCTCAGGAAAGCGGTGCGGACTTCCAACAACAGACCCGTTTATCAATTTCGTGAATATGCAAGTTGAACTGAGAAAGTTGGATGAGTTGGTTATACTGGGATATTCAAGTCTACGACGAACTCATTTAATTTAAATTCATCACCACACTATATGATCAGACCTCTTAGGAAATTGAGGCCATGAAATATTTCAACAGAGATTGAATATGAGTGAGGTGCTGGAATGATGAAATGGAAAATTATAGATAAATTGTTATTATAGAAGAAAATATATAGAAGAAACATTTATAAAGACACGCTTTCATACAAATGCACTGGAAAGGAAAAAATAATTAATTTCATTATTGATGTAGGTTATTCTGTCAGTAACATATTCAAAATTACCTATTTTGTATACGCGGCAAGCTTTTGCATCTGTTACTCACAGAATAATCTAGATCAACAATGAAATGAATTATTTTTTCCTTTTTAGTGCATTTGTATAAAAGCTTGTCTAAATTTTTTTTCAATAATTTTTATCTTTAACTTTTAAGTTTCATTTTAATTAACGAATAATAATTGTTTCAGTAGTTTAGTGATTTCCATCTAATTTATTTCTGCATTTCGACAGAAAAATCATAATCTTTGTCCCTGAAAACCCCTAGATACCAATTTTGAATAGAATCGGACCATAATCACAAAATTTGACAGACAGACAGACGAACGGACAGACGGACGGACGGACGGACGGACGGACGGACGGACGGACGGACGGACGGACGAACGGACGGACGGACGGACGGGTGGACGGATGGACGGATGGACGGACGGATGGACGGACAGACAGACAGACAGACAGACAGACAGAAAGACAGACAGACAGATAGACAGACACTGGTACAGGTGAAACTAAAAAGGAAAGTTTGTTAAAAAACTATTTAACCCCAAAAACCCTCACGTACCAATTTTGAATAGAATCAGACCATAATCACAGAACTCGTGCGACATTTTGGAGCCGACATGTTGAATTTTTGAATTTTGACAAAAAAATCATAATCTCCGACCCCAAAACGCCTAGATACTAATTTTAAATAGAATCGGACCATGATCACAAACATTGTCCGCCATATTGCAGGCGCCATTTCAATTTTTTTCCTTACAAAAATCTTATATATACTGCATTGTCACCGGAATCATGTACACTATTGATTTATTGATACAATCCAAATTTTCCAGAAATTCAAACAATTCGTCATATTCCGCAAGGGTAGTTCCTGGAGGAATATAAATTACTAGTATAAAAATTGGTGCATTTTTAACAATTATTTTCACACATACGATATCAATAGACTGAATGGGACAGTTTATTTGACAAAATTCCGATTCATGAAAGTCACTATCCACAGCAAGAAGGACACCACCTCCTCTGGTACCATAAGATCTGTCTTTACGATATACCACATAGTTGTTGGGAAATAATTCGGAATTAAAGACACCGTCCCTTAACCAGCTTTCTGTAATAGCAATAATTTTGTGTTCACTTGCCAGAACACTTTTAAAGAATTTGTGTGTTTTCGAATTGAGACCATTGCAATTTTGAGTTGTGTGGGCGACCCAGGATAGCTGAATCGTATGTAGGTTCACTATGAGTATATTGCAAACCATACATCGAATTTGCGATCACAACACTTTTGTATTCACGTAATGCAGAATTGTTATCAAATATTCAGTTCAGAATATTATGTCTGATGAATTATTGATATATTAATGTGAACCATTTCGAGCGTAGAATGAATACATTCATAATATCTCTGGCAGACTATTTTTGGGAAAAATCAGACAATTGAATTCAGTAGAGCAGCTTTTGGGTATCTTTTCTGATTATTATTATTTCTTTACGCGGCTTGCGGTAGGTGTTGACTGGTAGAAATCGCCACGTAAGAAAAAAAGCGTTATGCCTCCTCCATGCAACTTTTCTCTCTCTCTCTCTCTCTCTCTCTCTCTCTCTCTGTCTCTTTCTATTATGTACGAGTCTGTGTGATAAGCGTCTAGCCCTTGCCCATACGAAACCTTCTGAATTGCTGTTCTGCTTACGGGAAATTTGAAATGATACATGAGCGGTAGGATATCCATGCGAATACAAGGCGGATATTATCGTTGAGTGGTAATACGTGGAAGATATTTTGGTTACTTTTATATTTCTATAGAACCTATGTTCAGATTATAATATCTGTTTTTGGGCAGAATTTTTTATGTTTTTTGTATGCCAAAGTTGGATCAATGGTTTACATTGAGAAGGTGGCACGTCAATTTGATATGAATGGTATCATCAGGAATAACATTACTTTTACTGTGACGAAAGAGTTTGGAAAAAGGATATATAGATACAGTATTGCATGGTTTAATGACAAATGGATGTGATGGAATAAAAAACGTCGATTTTCGAAGGGGAAAAGCAAAAAGAAATTCGTTTCTGACGGGGTCTCCCGACCGCAAACAATTTTTTTAATAACACCAAGGGTTGAATGATGCGTCGTTAGAAAAGGCTAACATAACCTAATTATATCGGTTTTCCAATATGCGGCATGTAAAGCATTGGCATAAATAGTATATTACATACATTATATACCACGGGAGTAAGGTAACCCGTTCAATGCCGCGAATATTCTTTGTTCCCGAGGGCTTTGCCCGAGGTTACAACCACTCAAGGCATTGAGTCACTTCAGTTGTTATACCAAGTATATATTCAATTTTTTTTTAAATCTGAAAACGTCCTATGAATGTTACAATTCAATTTGTCAAGTACCAGTTTGATATTTAATCAGCTTACTTCGGATTTAAAAAGTTACTGAGCTAACGTAACTACAAATGTGACTAGTCACAAATGAACAAACTGTCACTATCATGAAATTCTTGACATGGAAAATTTCGAATCAAACAAAGCAGCAGAAGTTGCTCTAGAAGGTATTTTGCCAATGAAATCTCAAGGACAATATATAAGGCGCAATTCCAAACATTTACCAATGGTGCTGCGAAAAAAAATCGAAAATTTTAGCGGAGATGCATGTTTTTCACTGAGTAATCCAGGAATTTGTCTGCCCATGCCCAAAATCAGGGATAATATCGGTATCGGCAAATTTCACGAATCAACTTCCCTGTTGAGAAGAAAAAATGAAGGATATACACCGAAAAAGCGAAGGTACAAACAGGAGACTAGGTTGACAAATTTCTATTGAAAGCTTCAGACAATAATTTCTCCAATAAAAAAGATTATTGACTGCAGTAAAGAGTTTATGAGTTTTGCAATAATAACTAATATGAATATGTTTAGGTAGCACTTTTTCTGGCCTGTAGGAATTGTTAGTTAGTTCAGTTGACGGTGGACGATTTCACTGATTTGGACCACTATTCTTAATATAGGACTTTCGTCCTCAAAAATTCAGATGAAAGCGCAAGTTTCATTGAACTATGCCGGAAGTATATGGCTTTAAGAAAGACTACGACTCCATGTACTACGCAGCCAGTCGGTGAAAATGTATTTGGAAAACTTACCCCAAAAATTAGCATCATTCTTAAATCTACCCATCATATGGTGGACACTGCTTTTCGTCAGACGCCTCTTTATTAACTGATTCTGGTGCATCTGTGTATATTTCAAAAAGACATGAAGGATGGAAATCGGTAGCCGTTGCCGAGGGGTATGTTGGAAATTCTATAAAAAATAAAAATACTATAGCCGAAAACGTTCATGGACATGGTGACTTGGAAGCATCCCAAATTCCCGGATCTCCTGAAAATACTTTTAGGTTAGTTTCTGAAGCTGTCGCATGTACTTATACATCGAGGCGTCGCACAGCATATACTGACGATGAAACAAATTGATTATACAATATTGTAAATCATACTTATGTAAACATTCATTTGAATATAAATAATTGAATATAACTTTCTCAAAAATTTTACGTTTTTTAATTATGATCACGAAATTGGTGACACTGAAAACGTCTTTACCTGTCAAATCAAATCAAAATATACTTTATTGTCAAAAGATGAATATCTCATGGGCAAACAATAATGAATAAGTATAGAAACAAACACAAATAAGTCAGGTTCAACAACACACTATGAAATTGCCTGAAATAAAAGTCAAAGTAAAATATGTCATTATTTTTTCCTTACATTCAGGAATACCTATTTTAGAAAAGAAAACAAATTAATATAAATATATACACAATACACATATACATATATAAACATCCTAGATGAACGTTTAGTCAGACGTTTACAGAAAATTAAAAGGGTAAATAAATAAAATATATAAATAAATGAAATAATTGGAACCCATAGCCGTTACACTATTTTGCAATTCGTAGGGACTATTAGCAATGAATATTTACAATGGTTACAGCAAGGAATGATATCATAACAGTTTGCCATCGATATCTTTATCAAAGTACCCTTGAACACTATGAAATACCTGAGAACTTGCTTTACAGACTTTCTGAACTTATCAAGTGATTGGATATCTTTGAAACTTGTCGCAGGATGATAAAATATTTCAGCTGCATTATAGATCAGCGATTTTTTAATCAAATTTGATGATGGAAATGTTACATTGATGGAGTTTTTGAATATTTTAATAATTATGCTGGAACACCTACTTCAGTCCCTGAAGTACCTACTTTAGTCCCGGAAGTGCAGAAAGTCAATAACTTAATCATGTCACGTCGAAGATTTAGAAAAAATTGCCTATTTAGTTCCACATCTATTTCCAAATGTAATGAGTTTCAAGGGCGGTCATGAGGGTGGAGGGGGAAGGGGCATAGGAGCCTGCTCCTCCTCCCCCCACAAACGTTACAATGAACAATAAATGAATTTTCGTCGACTAGTCTGGTCTAGTAATACAGGATACTATTTACTATTGTGTCACCCAAAAGGACCTAAATCGATAGTTGTCAAATAATGTACTCTGTATGAATTGATTGTTTGAATGGATTCACAGACGGAGATCGGAATATACCTAATAATAATTCAGTAAAGAATTGGAAATTCCGAGCAATGGACTGATTGCTTTCAAAAAATGATAAAATTGGTGTCCAATCATTTATGGATTTTTTTAAATACTGTGTACTCTTCCAGTGAGTGAAGCATTTGCAGAAAGGAGTTTTTTTAGGACTGACAAGACTCAAGAGTTTCCTGAGGTCCAATATGGGCGAAGAACGGGTATAGCCTTGCACTAATAGAACGTTTCTCTAGAAATAGAGTGAGACGAAACATAAAGTTCTTCATGTAGAATGTTAATGAATTTTGTTAATGATTTCATACGAATTATAAGATCTACTTTAGCTATATGATATATCCCATGCTGCTTTTTGTGCGTATATTGAAATTGATCACCATATCCCCCTCCTCGAATCAAGATGGATGACCGCCCATCATGATTTCTGCAATACATTTCATTAGTTTTGAGATAATGACATCATTCACATTCCTTATTATGAATTGTCTATCTGAGTAATATAACTTTGTAGTTAGGCTAACGTCTCGCATAGGAAATGATAAAATAAAAATTTGAAAATTGCGAAACACATCGATATTATTCCCCATTCTTCATTCCAAATAAAATAGTATATTATGGAATCCTTTCTGAACCTTGTCAATCATATTTTTATCAGTTTATCGAATTTCATTTCTTATTCGACATCCTGAATGCTCCATTGAAGTATACTGACTTACAATATTAAGTAAACCTTAAAAAAATCAGGAGATGCATGCCATTATATCCGACCAATCATCTTTCGGGAAAATTTCTGAATTGAACATCAACAAAAAATATAATTGTCTTGTTGAAACCAAATACCACTATTTTTTTTATTTCAATTTTTTTATTACTGATATCATTTGGGATATATAATAAGGGACGTTTATACAGCCGTTGTGTTAGTGCAAAATTTAGTCGTGAATTTTTTTTTTCTGGGTGAAACTAAATATAAAATGAATGGTTCTGCAGATTTTCAAGCAACAGTTCCATAGATAAACATTATTCTAATATTTTGGCTGTTCCATCCCCTCAGGCTTCAAATTTTGGAAAAACATTCCCTCAGTACGTACCTTACCCTGATATGTTACCTCTTGTGCAAAATTACGATCGCCTGTTACTGATCTTGTAGATATAATGTGTTTTATCAGCGGGGTGGATTCATGGCGTATTTAAGCTTTTATTTAGTTCAACCTATCCCGGTGTCTATCTGACTGTCTGTAATCAAATCTTGAAAGTTTAATGGCCCACTCGAAGGAACGAAGGAATTGAATTATTGCCATGGCCAGCGCAATCTCCAGACCTGAATAGGATGGAGCATGTTTGGGATATGTCAAAGAAAATTAACCCACATACGGGCAACATTCATAATGCTTTTGCATTTGGGGAGCTTCTGACAGCCGAATGGACCAATTTACCCCAATACGACATGGACAATCTATTTTGTCTATGAGCAATAGGTGTAGAGCTGTGAATGATTAACGAGATGGCCATACTCTGTATTGAGTGTTGATTTTATAATTTTGAGAGAGTTGGGAATAGTACATTTCTTATAAGTTTCTTCCTTCACAGTTTTTCTATATTTCACCAATTTCTCACATTATTTTCGTGCTACCGAACATTTAATAATCAAATATTCTTGAAAATACTTTATATTTTGAAGGATATCCATTTTCCGATATATATATATATATATATATATATATATATATATATATATATATATATATATATATATATATATATATATATATATATATATATATATATATTTATGTATTATATATATATATATGTTTTGCGTTACTCTGAACGCACTAGGGGTACGACTATATTGGTGTCGTGGGTTGGCCTATGTTGGCATCTGTCGGTGACCTATTGATGTGCACGAAATTTCGTGCCATTAAAATTCCACGATATTAGGTCTAAGCTTCGTCGCACAGATTATAGGTGTCACTATCTATAATTTGATGCTTTTCATATATATATATATATATATATATATATATATTGAGTATAGTAGGTTCTTGAATCTTGGTGATTGTATTTTTGGAATTTTCTTGGGTTTCAGATTCGATTGTATTAAAATGAGAAGATAATAAAATCGACGAACTCCAAAATGCATTTCATACATTTCATACCAAGTACAATTTACCATCGAAACAAAAAAAAACAGTACAATCAATTTTCTTGACCTCACACTATTCAACGAACATAATAAAATTAAAACACGATGGTACACAAAATCGACTTGGTCAGGACGATATCTGAACTATAATTCTAACCACCCCATGTGCCACAAAAAAAGTGTTACTACAAGCATAACAGATAGAGCAATTATTCTGAGCAGCCCATCACTGAGAGAAAAGGCCTTAGATAAGGTTAGAAAAACGCTCACTAATAACAACTATCCAATTAACAAGATAAACAGAATAATCAAAGAACGCACACACAAATTCTATAACAAAACAAAATCAAAACAAAAATCTGAGAAACCAACAACATACACCACAATTCCCTACATACCGGAACTATCGGATAATATAAAAAACATCCTAAACAAACACAACATTTCCACAAGTTTCAAATCATTTAACGTTTAAAAAATTATACACCCCATTAAAAAGCCAAGACCCCATAATGAAAAAATCAAACCTAGTATATAGCATCCCGTGTAATGATTGTAATAAAGTCTATATCGGAATGACCTAACAACTATTATGTAAAAGAATAAATGGCCACAAATATGCTAAACAAGCAAGTACCGCTCTCAACAAACACATTATTACAGAAAATCATAACCCCAATTTCAATAACATAAAAGTACTAACATACGAGAAAAACAAAGATAAAAGAACATTCAAAGAAATGATACATATAAAACAAAACAAACAAGCCATGAACAACCGCACAGACATAAACAATTTGAGCCAAATATACCACACTCTAATTTAAAAACAAATAAATAAATCCCAGCTGAAACAAATCATTATTCAGTTCACCCATATCACCCCCACACACGTACACTACACCATCCCAGCGGAGAGTACTACGGGCCTACCAACAACAAACAAAATAACTATAAATAGTTCCACACTACGTCGTTCAGGCGCTTTTAATGACAATTGACAAAACAACAAACCACAAAATATTGAAAGTTTTCTGGTAAAACGATGGTACAACAAAAATTTAACACCGCCCCGAAATCCAACTAATGTTGGTAACAAAACACAAGCATGGTAAAACCAAGGTACGTAACCCAAAAGGTAATTAAAGTTATTTTCAGACACAACCTAACTTTCTATATATGATGTTATCCAAACCAATATCTTATTTTCAGATTCAAATGTATTTAATAAATTTTACTGAAGATGCCCCCGAACGAGGGCGAAACGTTTAAATAAATGTATTTTCTTCCATTTCAATACAATCGAATCTGAAACCCAAGAAAACTCCAAAGATATATATATATATATATATATATATATATATATATATATATATATATATATATATATATTTATATTATTATTATAATGCTGCTATCATTATCAATATTATTGTTGTTAGTATTTATTATTTTAATTTTATTATTTTATTAATAACTAGTCATAATAAAATATTTGCTATTTGTTATGATACTTTGGATTAAATAATTTGTTTTTATTGGAATTTTTTTAAAGGAAATACCATCATAAAGCATTAAAATATCGGCTATGTTGTTCACCGTTTTTCAAATACTCTTCCACCTGTATTCTTCTACCTTTTCCCAGCTCAGTCATACGTTTATGGAAACATAATATTTCTCCTTCTCATGGTGGGATTCAGTGGTGCCATCTGGTTGCTCCGCTTGAAGACAAAGTTCAATGTACTGTTTTATGGAAATATTTGTGCTTATGTGATCAAACAGATGAATAATGAATCCAGAAAATAGTCAAATGGTGTTTCTTTCATTCAAAATGAATCTTTGAAATTACCTTGCCCGCGAAATCTATCTTAATTTCGAAAATATTACCAACTAGTCAAATGAAGTTGCAATAAAGTAACTAGTGATTGTGGGTTATACTCACTTCATGAGCATGAATAAGAGATAATGTTAAAATGGATAAAAGTCATCAAAATACCCGGAAGAAATGTTCGACACGGATACGCTAACTTTGTTCAGTTCTGGTTTGAAAAAGTACCTGTTATTCGTCTCTTGAGTGTTTTCGTGAATCCTGGAAGTGTTCTTCGGATATTGGAGTTTGCAGCCCCCTCCGTTGTTGGCAACGTCACGGATAGGACTCATGCTGTATTTTGAAAGGTGAGTGGTTTTTTCATGGTAGTTACCACTCCTAATCGTCTCTGGATATATTTTTATATTGTCTAATGGTTGATTTGCTTCCGTTCTCTTTGTATTTTCACATTTATTGGTTATTAACATTTGTAACGGTCTTCTTTTCAAACATAAATTATCATCTTTTCCCCAAACTTGTTATTCTCCTTATTGGCAACCCTCCCTTTTTGTTTATTCTCACAAATTTTTTGTTTTTGCTCACTTTCTGTTACATTTCTCTATTCTAAATATTCTAAGGATTTTATTTACCATCCACATTTCTTAGCTCACATGATTTATACAGAGTTTGTTAAAATTCATATTTGACAATTTTCTATACTCATATTTTTATATTAAATAGTTTTCCATCAAAATGTTTTGACATGTCACTCTCATGTTTCCTTCTGATTTTCCAACTTGAATATTATTTTGTCTACTTGAGATCTAAAGTTTAATCATGAATTTTGATTTCTATATTTTTTTATATGTTGTGCACATTGAATGTATTGATACTCATGACAATAGAAAAACTCCACTGCCAAATTCTTGAGACATCTGCGTTGACCAGAAAATGGTACAAGGTTCGAGAAAAGCAAAATGTATTGCAAAACAAACATAGCAGGTATTCATGTGATACATAAGTATCATTAAATCACTTTTTATCCATTTTACACTGTACAAAACAATATATTCACATATATATCTATAAATATATATATATATATATATATATATATATATATATATATATATATATATATATATATATATATATATATATATATATATATATATATATATATATATATATATATATATATATATATATATATATATATATATATATATATATATATATATATATATATATATATAAAAATATATATATATATATATATATATATATATAAAAATCAATTGCTGTTTGTTAGTCTCGCTTAAAGTCAAAAACGCTTGACCGATTTGAATAATTTATCTTATGTTTTATGTCTAATACAGGGGCGGTTTGAAAACAAAAAAAATAGGGAAAACCCGAAAGAACACCTGAAAAATCGAAAAACCGACCCATCGTCTGAGTGACGTGCTATACAATACAACATTTCTTCCGTGCGGTTGTGTAAAATTTATTACATTTCAAATAGTTTTCAAACGTTGTGGAGTCTGAGAAAAGTCTTGGTTGAAGTGAATGTATGTACACTTTGCGATGGTTTGTCATTTATTTTGATCTGCCAGTCTCTACAGGATGAGGCAGAATAAGACCGATTAACTCCGACTACAGATTCCTCACCTCATTTCGAGGTGAAAAGTTGCTATCAAGGTATGTCGTAAAATGCATCCCCTCTGAGATACATGGTGTCGAAAGTATGAAAAAAATAAGGATTTGATGGTTTAGATTCACGAATCATTCCCCTAAATGTTAAGGGTAGTCCACCCCTTGATTTTTTTTTAATTTTCTGGACGAAATTTTTTGTTTCTATTTTGTTATGATACAGCATTCAAAAATACATACAACCCCAAATTTTCACCCTCTACGATCAACCCCCTTTTTTTTATCAAGATTTTTATTTTTATGTTGTCATGACTTAGAATAAAAAAATCATATAACTCTTAATTTTCACCCTTCTACGATCAACCCCTTATTTTTATTTTTTTTTAAAAAGGAAAACGGGATAACATGGAAAACGGGATAACGGGAAAACGGGATAAGGGAATAACGGAAAACGAATAACGGGATAAAGAAAAACCGGGAAAACGAGATAACGGGATGACAAGATAAGGGAATAAGGGGAAAACGGGATAACGGGATAAAGAAAAAATGGGATAACAGGAAAACGGGATGAAGGGAATAACGGGATAACAAAAAAACTGGATAACGGGATGACAGGATGAGAGGATAACGGGAAAACGGATAACGGGGTAAAGACAAGAAGGGGTAACAGAAAAATGGGATAACGAGATAACGGGAAAACTTTCGAGAAACAAATTTTAGGGAACATATAAATTTGGACAGGACAACGTCTATCGGGTCCGCTAGTATATATATATATATATATATATATATATTATATATATATATTGTTATGTTATGTTATGCCAGTTGTAAATTTCAAAAGACTGAAAAAAACCACAGAAGAATAAATATATATTAATTTCAAGAGTTTGTTTGTGAATACTTTTGAAATACCATGTATATTGTGAGCCTGGGTATGATATGGATGGATAATAATGTCAAAGTATTATAAAACAAACAATTTCATACACTGTCAAAATTATTATAACCCATATTTGCTCAAAAGACAACAAAAAGTCCAAATGTACAAAATTGTCACGAAAAAAAAGTAATCAACACATTTATAAATTTGAAACATACAGTATATGAAATTGTAGCTAATAATAGTAGCCAATGAGAGAACAGCAAACGTCTTTATGAACATAGCCAATCAGGGAACAGATGGTCAGGTGTAAAATTGGAAATTGTGGGAGAATAGCATGAGATGGTATCAAAAGCAATTATTATGGAAATTTGTAAATAGTAATAAGTATGGAAAAATAGTTGGATATATAAATTGAGTAAGATAAATATAAACAGTGAAAAGTAACAATTCAGTGCGAGAATTCAAATATTCAAATGGAGAAACAAGGAGGAAATGAAGTATCTAGGCGATAGAAAAACAAAGCTTCCAGGAGATCGAAATAATTTTCCAAGCTGATAGCACGCAAAATTTTACTAAAAGAAAATTGGAATAATCCCATCATTTGGTCAATAAAAACAATATTACCTTAATGAAATAACATATCCACGGATCCTTATGCTGATTTCCACCTCTGAATAGTTCCTGAGACAAGGTATTGCAGTCCTGACAGCGATTGGAGAGAGGAGACATCCAGTTTAATGGTATAGTTTGAACACCAACAGTTCCAACCAGGTATAAAAACTTCAATAGTGTTTTTCCTGTCCAGAACTATTTCACAAATAACGAATTTCACATTCGAAGAACTTTATGTCACCCTATTTTGAACAATAACAGAAAACGTCATACTCACGGAAAAAGTGAGGTTCTGTTTATCTATCCATGATCTGATTATTATTATTATCTGTGAATATCTGTTTGATTCATCTAGTATAAGTTATTTCTCGTAGGCCAGGTATTATTAAGTCGTCCTGAATAAAGGAGATAATTGCTTTATGATATTCTGTTGTTTATTTTCCTTACAATGATCAATAACATTCCAAAGATCATTCAATAAACTGAAGTTAGCAGCAGTGGCCACCTTGAGATAAAAAGGGCGTACCAACTGTAGCTAAGCCGTGGTGAGAAAAATAATAATTGTTGGTAGCGTGACGAGAGAACAGTGACGTTCGCTGGCAATTATTATTACAGGGGCAGAAATATCTATTTGTATCATATCAATTTGGCTCACAAAGAATACAAAAATAATTAGCTATTTCAATATACAAAAACAATTCATACTTTTCAATTCATCAAACCATTACATATATATATATATATATATATATATATATATATATATATATATATATGTGGAATGAACAAAACTTCAATCACATGTCCACTATCGTATTTACGATAAATTTCATTTCATTCATTCATATGCCAAATGCATACACTACAAGAAAATAGATATTCGCATCACAAATATTCAGCTAGACAAAATTCTACCTATTTTTACCACCACAAACAATCCCTATGAAAACTGTTCCACATATTCTCCAATCATGTCGCAATTGCTTGTCGAAGACTGGAAAGGGACCAATAACTTCATTACTCTACCGCCCAAAAAGTTAGATTACTGCTGCCATGCGGGCAATTCCAATAAAACGTTTTTGATGGCCTTTCCCGAAATCCTAATAAACTGTTAGAGTAATGCAATTTTATCAGAGACTTCGCCAGTTTAATTACCGCGCAGCAAAAAGATATTAATTACATTGACCGAGAGTTCAATACGTGGAAACAAGAAAAAGATTTTTATTAGTTTCCCGATTGTATCCAGGTCTCTGGGTGATATCATGAAATAAATCAATTGGGCAGGACCGGTGTCAGAAATTTGGTTGCTATAGACGTGCTACGGACTATTTCGACATAGACACGAAAAAATCACGAATATAGGTGGATATAAATCAGTGTTCAAATATTCACCAATCTCGACATAAAGTATACGAATGTGGAATAAAAGCTTACCCGGCGGGAATTATTACTCCCAACATTATAAAGTCATTGAAAAGTCTGCATCAAAATGACTGAACCAGAATATAGCCTGCATTGGTATTCTTGTTTTGCTCCTCAACTTCAATAACAACTATATTCTGGTGATACTACGAATGACAACACTTGTGAATAGGTAGTTATAATATCAAAATCAAAATTCAGCTAACTAAGGGCTAACATTGTCCAAGCGCAAAGCGGAGGGTAATAAATTATAATGATAATAATATTTATTGTGATCAGCTTTCACTTTGTTAGACAAAACTCTCAGAAAAAAAAACTCAAAATAACACAAAGGACGAGGTTACCATAATGCTTTCCTCCACATCTCCAAATAGTTTTAGGTACAAGTATAGCGTGAATTGTTTACATTTATTTCAACTCTCAATAATATATTGATTTTAAGTTCTGAGTGCAAATGTCACATCTAATTTATCTGTTTAAAAATTTGAGAACGGTTTTTATGAAATATTCCTTTTATATAATAATATTCATTAGATAATGTTCCCCCTTTTTATCGCATTTCATGACTCGCTCGGAGAGATATTGCTATAATATCATTTGATTGGAATGATTCCACTCTCTGAGAATTGACAAACATCGATGTTTCACATCTGAATGATAAGATTCCTCGTTTCCTTGAGAATTCAATAATTTTTAAAATATTGATATAATTCTAGGACAGTTGATGTTTTTTTGCGACCAAGGCTAAACACCGACGCCGGTGAGCACACTCCCTCCAACCGGAAATTTTGCCGACTCTTCTGTTGTTTCAGAGCTAGGGTTCTCAAACGAGCTCAACATCTATGAACTCGGGACCACCATCTTAACGTCCCCTCCGAAAGACGGCATACCTATCGTCTCATCTCGTGCACATAAGATAATGCGGTTCAAATTCAAATTAACTGATTCTAGCGTTATAAAGAACTCAATGGTTTTGTATACTCAAGGTTACGTTGATATATCATTGTGTGGCTCTGTTTCCTCAGGAGATTCTTGTAAGTATTGCATCAGCACCCTTGAATATCATCCAAAACTTCCAGATTCACAGAGGATTTCAATTACTCTCTGGGTATTTTTTTTTCATCATATACCCAGGGCCGTAGAGAGGTAATGAGGCTCGGGAGGATCTGAAATGCGCCCCCCTCCCTCTACCCAAAATTAGATTCAACTTTGTTAAGATTTGCAGTATTTTCATTTTTTCAAGTGGCATTCAACAATGAGACTTCTGGGAAGCATAGCTTTGAACTCTAATATCTCATTCATTTATTTGTCCAGGGACATGCCAGAGGGCCTATTCACTTGAGAAAACTCAGTACAAATGTAAGTATATATAGTTTTTCAATTGAAAATATTTTTCACTTATACTATTATCAGAAAGACTGCAGGGAGAAAGACTGCAAGGCAATAGTAGTGGTATATGGTAGACATACATGTCTGGTAGAATGTATGGGGTGAGTGTAAATTTTTTAATAAATTTGCTCTGCGCCGGTTGTATATAATAAGTGAATACGATTGAAGGACAGTCTCCCAAGTTCAGTTCATCCAAATTATTTTTGTCGATTTATGGTGCATGGTTTATTATTTGATTAAGGATAAATCTGTGAAAGGCAGCTTGATTCAAAGTCCAATCCAAGTTCACCATTCTATCGAGATTGTTGGCTTATCGTAAAAAAGTTGCTAGTGGCACTCTGTTTCCTGAGAAATATATCGATATATTGAACGGCATCGTATATCGGGTTCTACGGAATAGTACATTTAATGGGATTAGTGACAGAATATCAGGTGAATTTATATCATTATTCATAACCTTATACAGAAACATCATTGCTCCCAGGCTCCTCCTCTGTTCCAGAGCTACGATCTTGATTTCTCTCCGTAGTTGTGTTTTACGTACTGGGTTATAATTGGGCCGTACGTGTTTTTTTCTGGAGTATAAGTATATAAAGTAATTTATTTTATATTTTTTTCACTTCTTTCAATATTGCAATGTACTCTGCTAGCCATATTACCGAAGCAAACTCATGTTGAGGTCTACCAGTAATAACGTGATTTAAAAGTATTTATGTACAGTGTCACATAAAGTTCGCAACATATGGAAGTTTTTTTTATTAATAGATATAATGAAAATTTGACTTCGCAGTTAGTTTGTGCTTGGAAAATTTGTAAAAAAAAGCCTCTGTCCTTTTGTCATGTGCTACTCTAAACCTGTCAAATTTGACATTATTTTCGAAAATAGTCAAAATATCAGTTTTTTGGAAATTTCGAAAATTCCACAGAAAAAAGTTGTTTAGTTTTCAATTTTATACCTTTCTCCAAATTTAACCTCCACCGATTTGAACGAATAATGATTTAAATTTCATAATTTTGATGAATACGAGACTTCAATGTCATATCTTGACCAGAAAAAGCCCACATTGGCCTATTACCAGAAAAAATAAATGAATCCTTTCCAGAAATTCGTCTTGTTGTTGCAAAGTTCATATAGTTTTTTCATTCATTGTGAAACGGGTTTTCAATGTATGGACATTAATATGTCAGTTTCGAATGAACGAATTTATTTTCATTCTTAGTGCACTCGTATTTTTTTTTTAACAGATTTGTATCCCGTTAGCTGCAGATGGGTTCGAAATATTTTGATGTAGTTTTTACACCCAACATTGTGACTGTTGGATGTAAACGGTTATATGTAATTTTCAAGCAAATCATAATTTTTTGCAACGTTTTTTGAATCAATTTCATAAATCTCATATTCTTTATTTCCACCATTAGATGTTAAAAAAAACGTTAAACCAAAATAACTATAACCGAATTCACAACAAAACATCGTAACATTCATCGAGTTATCTCAATAATCTTATAAAGAACCCGAATTCAGCATTCAGTATGCCGTCCTTCCCGTTCTGTACAAATTATAGTCCTTCCATTCACAGACTTTGTGGCATTTTCAATAAATAGGGGATTTATGTTAGCACAACAATCCCGAATAGTATTCTCTAAATGTTCTTTGTTTGCAAATTGTATGTGCTTATATACTTTTTGTTTCAGATAACCCCATAGAAAAAAGTCCAAAACAACTCGATATATCAAACGCAATAATTTGACATTAACCAAAACAGAAAATTTGTTTTAAAAGCCTACTAAGCGAAAATTTTATTTCGATTCGATCAATTGTACTATTTTTTTCTTCCCGAGATGTTGCATTAGTCTTGTATTGTTTAAAATCACGAAATTTTATATCATCTTTAGTACAAATACTAGAAGAAAGTCTTTTGGATAGTATGAAACTGTAGGTCATTGTTTTTACAGAAAAGAATGATATTTCGGGTTGTAACTGAATTATTGGTCAGAAAATTATCAAACTGGATAAAAATCTATTAAAAAGAAATACGAGTAAATAAGAATAAGAGAAATTCGTTTATTCGATTACTGACAAATTAACGTCCATACATTGAAAATCCGATTCAGTTTCACAATGAAATGAAAAAACTAGATGAACTTTGCAACAACAAAGACAAATATCTGGAGATGCATTTACTTTTTTTTCTGGTAACAGGCCAATGTGGATATTTTCTGGGCGAAATATGACATTTGAAGTCTCGTATTCATCAAAATTATGAAATTTAAATCATGTTTCGTTCAAATCGGCAGAGCGAAAGATTCGAAAAACTAAAAAAAAAAATTGAAAAATTATCTGTCCCTTCAAAGTTTTGGGGTGTGGACCATCGGGAGTAGTCCGTTCCTGACTTTGTAGCAGAACAACTGACTCCTGCATGAAAGCTCATCGGAGGAATTTATTTGTTTAGTCAATCACCAAAATTTTGATGATTTTGAATATTCACTTTGAAAGTTATCAAAGAAAAACATTTTTCATTTTGTAACTTTGAGGGCTCTCAACTTGGTAACGAAGGCTTTCAGGAACAGAAGTTATATGAAGTAATGGTGTTATTTTGACCCCATCTATACATTCCCGAGAGAAAAAGAGGAAGTCCAGGGACACTCTGTATATTTGGCAAAATCTTATCAGTGGTTGGAGATCATCTTCCTGAATTTCGATTGAGACCGTCACGTCGATGGTGATGTTAGGGTGAAAGATTAACTGGTCTTGATGGCCATTGATAAGTACTCGAGATCTTTTCTATCGTTCTAACACAACAATAATTATGGGAAAAAATATTCACAAATATGCGGCGGTACCTTTCATGTATTTTTCACAGACGCAATTTGCCACTTGGATTTATATATTTGGCAGAATCTTATAAGTGGTTGGAGATCATCTTCCTGAACTTCGATTGAAACCGTCACGTCGATGGTGATGTTAGGGTGAAAAGTCATCTGGTCTTGATGGACATTGATTAGTACTCGAGATCTTTTCTAGCGTTCCAACACCAACATTAAATTATGGGAAAAAATTATTCAGAAATATGTGACGGTACATATGCCCTCCAATAGCTTGGTTGATGGAGCGTCTGACTAGAGATGAGAAGGTCGTGGGTTTTTTTCATTAATTTAATAATTTTCCTGATATGCTACAATTTTTCCTTTTATTTTCCAGAATCTTCAGGTGTCCAATCAGCTTTCAAGTTTTATGCCTGGTGCAACTGAAATATTACATGAAATTATAAATATAAAATATATATCGTTAATCTTCAGATCTCTATAGTCAATCACCGGAAAAAAAAATTCTGATCCCTCCCTTTCGTTGGACCTGGTATACTTTAAAAATTAGGATGAATGAATGAATATGTGGGGAGTGTTTCACTCGGTCTCGTATATTTCATGAAAAACACCGTCTCACCTCACACCTCACACACCTGAAATCTTCCTCCAAGTCGAAGTTTAGATTCACAAAGTCACAGTGGGTCAGTCTTGGTATTTACTGAGTCTGAATCGATGAATTGAGATCCCCACGAGTCGAGAAACAAGCTGTTAATACTAATAAGCATTTTATACCCCGCTTGGTACATCTTCCATTTTCTCATTATCATACATTTCATAACCTATCTCTTGAAAATGGACTGCGTGAACGCTTGCATCCTAATGCCGACCCTGTTATGTTGAATAGGTGATAAAGCTACCCCCTCGTTGACAACCAGACTAATTGGTAGGATCAGACACAATAATGTTTACTGGATAGACGGATTCAGTGGAATGAAATAGAAGGTTCCATAGATATAATGGTACGCACATTTTCGTAGTGTCAGCCAAACTATGGACAGAGTTGCTACTCATACGAGGGTAGTCCCGAAAGTATTCGACCCAACAGAGAAAACAAAGAAATTGTGAATAAAAATTCTTTAATAGTCTTCTTTTAGCTCACCTGTTTATAATGAGGATTATCGACTCCTTAAAATAGCCATCTTTAAAATAGCCATCAACCGCTGATTCCATCCCTTCATTGTTGGCGAATATTCCATCACCGAGCCATTTTTCCAAGTTTGGAAGCATAAAATAATACAAGGGGGCTGAATCTGGTGGATGGGATGCGTGAGGAGGTAATTCCAACCTTGACTTACTGATTTCGGTCATCGCTATAGTGGATGTGTGAACAGGTGCATTGTCTTGATTAAACAAAATTTTCTTTATCGTCAAATGCGGCCGTGTTTCCTTGATCGCATCATTCAAACGCTGCAATAAGTTCGCATAATATTCACCGTTGATTGTTTCTTCTTTCTAAGGAGAATCAATGAAAATTTCCCCACGCGCATCCCACAAAAATGACTCCCTGGGCTTGCCTGCTGATGGAACTATTTTTGCCTTTTTTGAAGCCGATTTTTCCATTCAGCCATCGTTTTGACAGGTATGAAGTGGTGAACCCATAATTATCCATGGTTATGAATCGATGAAAAACTCGAATATATTTCTGCAAAACTTCGCCAAACACTGATTGGAACATTCTTACGACCCTGTTTTTGTTCCATTGTGAGTAATCATGGCACCCATCTTGCGCATATCTTCCTCATGTCCAAATTTTCAGTCAACATGCGATATATAGCACTTTTTTAAATGCCTACCATGTGTGCTAGCTTGCAAACTTGCAGTCGAAGTCATCCAATACCAGAGAGGGTGAACAATCGCTGCAGTGTATACACTGTATGATCATCAATATGCCCACCAAACAGAAAAGTCGTCAAACAACTCTCCAACACCTTATATATAGGATGGAGTACCACTGGTGGGCAGTCTGTAATGGGGGTATTCACTGATATAGAAAGAGCATTTGACAACATGTCATTGAATATAACTACCAGCCCTGATCACGTTGATCAAGGCTATGCTATCACAGCGAGTGGTACAGCAGAACTAAAAGGAAGAACCGAAGCCGCCAAGGTATCAAGAGGTGTCCACAGGGAGGAGTTCTGTCACCCATATCGTGGTGCCTGGTAGTCAACGAGCTTCTCACGGAACTAAATGAGTCAGGAGTGTATACACAACTGTGAGCAGATGATTAAGTCATGCTGGCTTAAAACCAACCGGTAAACCTGCTAGGAGAACTCATTATGAAAGCTCTTGGTAGAATAGAACAGTGACCGGAAGGTTGAGAGTCAATCCAGAAGAAGCAGACTTTGTACTCTCCACCAAGAAACGCAAAATGAATATTCTTTCAGAAATACTTATCCAAAGGAGACAAAGAGTCGACCAATCACCTTGGAGTCATCATTGACTCCAAGCTGACTTGGAACGATAATATTGAAAATCACACCAAGAAGGCTATGTGCTCCTAAGAGGCATGTAAGAAAGCCCTCTGCAACACAACACAAAACTCCAGGTCTCCATTATGTTGTAGGGTCATATTTGTGCCAAATTTCAACGGAATCGGGTTCGCAAGTTGAAAATGAATCATCCTCTATTTTTCTATCTCTTGGTAGTATAATTTTCCTTGAATTCAATTAGACCAACTTCGAGGTATACCGTATTTATTGTGGAAAAATTATTGAATCGGATAACCCATTACAAGTTATTCGTTTAATTAAAATTGGTGACCAACTTCGAGGTTTATTCTATCCAGTGGGAAAATAATCAATGGAATCGCACTTCTCTGTAAGAAGTTATGCGTGGTAATACATACGGTTGGAAAATATTTTCCAGTGTGCCCATTTTCACACTTCAACAACATTTAACATTCATAAATATCTTCATCTATGTCTGATACTGCTACCCACCCATATATTTCACCATAATCATTCTGGCCCAACGAATGAATAGTGGCCCAACTCCACTCAACTGTAATCGAATGTATCTATGAAATATCGATTTCCATTTAATGGAGTTTATCTTGTAATATTAACTTGAGGGAGCCCCAGACTGTTATTAGACAACACAATAGCGCTGGGAAATTCTAATTTGTCAGTATTGTGAAGACTGAAAGCACTATACTTTGATAGACGACCTGTACATCAGACAATGTATTGCATCTATTCTGAGAATGAACGAAATCCATTCCATACAATTCACTTACTTTTCCATTTTATGATCCTATGAAGTGGTGAGTACATTATTCACTCATAATCATGGATTTAACAATATGTTATTTCTGGAAAATGGAAACGTATTTCAATTTGAGGAAGAAAAGTTGCTTAGACAACGACGCTAGAAAGATCGTCAAATTGACCAAGGAGAAGAGACGAGTGGCCAAGAAGATTATGGAAAGTCTAGCTCAAAAGAAAGTTCATTTTGTTCATATACTTCCAAGGAAGTATTCGACTGTTGCACCCCCAATAATTAAATATTTTTTCATCTAGGGTCAGTCAGAATAATATAAACAAACTCGTGTTGTGATCCTACACCCTCAGAAATTATTCTCGTATGTTCATGTAAATGTACACAGGGTTGGCTAGAATGAAAGTGGAAGATAGTGATCGGAAATCTGAAAATCTGATTATTTTGTGTGGAAATCTACTGAGTAAATGTTGCAAAATAATTGAGATATTCTGTAATATAGATCCCGGCCAAATCACTGAACTGACTGATGCCGAAATCTTCACGTTTATACTTTCAACGAATTACTTCCTGATTGGCCACTGAATGACCCAGTATAAAAAAATATATATTAGTAGCAAATCGGAAAACAATACGCCATAAGCGTGGCTTGTCATATATTCAGTTTTTTTACTTCCTCTGAAAAATGGTAAACGTTCATGAGAACAACTATATTGTATAGTTGCTCATGTTAACGGAGAAAAATCCAGGAAATCGTGTAATTGAACAGACTGAAATTGAGAAAAAATGAAATTTTCGTATTAATATCTTAGCTCAATCTTGAAAACGAAAAAAAAAGTTAGCCTTTCATGGAGAATGAATTAAAGTTATTTTTTTGACCAATAATCTAGTATATCGACGTATATCGATAAAAATGCAACGAATCCAAGCTAGCAAGATCCATTTTCAATAAAACAAGTGAATAGGCTATCCCATATCTTGTTAGGTGAGAATCAAAACTCAACTAGCAACTGCCTTCCGAAACCAGCCGATATCTTCTTTCCCATAAAGCTCCTGGGTTCCTTTAACAATAGTCCAGAAAAAACAATCCATTTTCTGCGCGTACGAATTTCTTGATATATATCTTTTTCATATGCTCGTCCAAGAAAAAATTCTCATCATTCGCCAGAAGACCCACAACACTACCAGGGAGCTATATAGCTTCTGAATATTTTATAATTTTCATTCAGATTCGTGATTATTTATTTGCAAATCCTTTTGATTCTCATTCGGTATCCTACATGCTACTTTGTTCATTTACTTTCGATATTATCTGTTCATTTCTCCATGATTCCGACTTTAAAGTCGAAAATTACGACTTCAAAGTCGGAAATTTCCAGTTTGAATTCGGAGTTTTGTTTTTCCGCCTTTCAACCCAGAAATTTTGACTTCATATTCGGAGATTCTGACAAACTAGTCAGAATTTTATAATTCCGACTCCAATTGGTACATTCCGTCCAATAAGTCGGATTTTTTTTCGACTTATGAGTCAGAAAATCCCATAGCGAAGTGCGGAGATTTGCTAAGGATCCCTGGATGTTTTCACATGTCAGAGTTAGGTACAGGGTTTCTTCAAAATCGGTTGAGGGCACGGTATTGATTCATAAAGGCTATGGGTCGTTTCTCCACTATTTTGATATTCAAGTGGAAACAGCGTGTTTTCGTCTCGGATTCATCCGGCTGCAGTCTCCATTTGTGGATGTAACTTCCGAAGCTTACAAGATTGGCAGAGAGGGTCTTGCATTGAGAGGCTATTGTTATCATTTCCCAGAGATCTGAACTGAATGGAGTTGTTCTTGTACTAGTTATGTATGAGTGTATACTTCCAATTTTTTTTTCTCGATATTTTGGTAGGTAGGGGATAGTTTTATAAGTCAGTGTCATTTTCATGTTTTCTAAATGTTTTTTTCATCGGTGACCCCATTTGCCCCAAAGGAAACTCAGTAATAATAATTCAGAAACAGAATATGATCATCCACCATACTGAAATAGTTTTGAAACAAGAATGTATACAAATAATCGGATAGAGAATGAAGAAAGACACAAGAGTGAGACCATTAGTATAACGTTTTTACTTCAAGATCAGTTTGTCATCCTCATACAATGGTTCATGGAAAACGTACATTATTTACATAGGAAGGTTTGTTCAGGGTGTCATGGATTGGTGACAAAAATGAAAAATGGATTTTCCCAAGAAGGGCTGGAAGAAATCTCCAAAATTATAATAATAATGATTTTATAGATGTCGAATACTATACCACAAATTGTTACCGCAAAAAATATTGGGAATTGTGTCTCAATAGAATAGAAGGAAGGTAATTTCCATACTATATCAGTTTCAACTAGATATTTCAGAAGATGACTTCAGTTCCTATGTTTCAGTCAAGTGACACATATACAGTGTGTTTCACTTCTCATGGAAACACCCCCGTATCTTCCGTAATTTTCGACGTAGAACCATGAAATTCTCAAGATCGATAGATACACAAGAACTGAACCCACTGCACAGAAGGAGTCATCCTACGTGATATACACTGCACGCCAGCAGCGATGGAACCACCCATTTTCCGGAAAATTATATTAGGGGGCAAAATTGGCCCGAAATCCCTTCGGATTCGTGTTCAGGATCCCCAAATTACCACTAATACACCAGTCACCTGAGAAATTTTCAGTGCTGAAAAATTCTAATTTGTTTCACTTCTCATGGAAACGCCCCCGTATCTTCCGTTAGTATCGAATTATAATGACGAAATTCTTTGAATTGATGAATATCCCAGGAATGCAACTATTGACTCAATGGATTGTAAGTAGTGATATACATTGCACGCCAGTTGTGAACAATCAATTTTTTCGAAAAAAAATACATTGTTGAAATTTCCAGGATCGATGGAAATTTTCAAAATATACCTTTATATTTTGTCAAACTAAGGAACTAAAGCAGCTCCCAATTAGTCTCATAAGGATACCCATACAAGAAAATTACTCGATGACTCTTTTGTGCAGCTAATAATGAGTTATGAATTGGTGGCAATATTGAATGCATAAGTAGGTATAACTCAGTTATTTTTCTCGTGTTTTCCGTGATAAACAAGAATAACAGTTTCATTGTATCATCGAATGTTTCACCGCAAATTGGAATTATATTTTCCTGAAACTTTGGACTTTCACTGTGGAAAAATTGCATTTCAAATTAAATACAAATGGTTCGTGAATAATATAATTTTTACTTTACCAGAAGAATAATTGAATTTCAAATCATACAATATTCACACATTCTCAAATTATAGTTCCTTCCATCAATCCCCCCTCTGATAAGATACATTTTCTCAGTCTCTTTCTGATATTTCTTCCAACTTTCCTCAGTTCCTCTCGTGTTACCTCTTGGCATGCTTCAGCAATCCTCGCACGGAGATCATCACGAGTGAGCGGCCTATTCTTATAAACCTTGTTTTTTAATGTTCCCCATAAATAAAAATCCGTCGAGGTTAAATCAGGCGACCGCGGAGGCCATTCTACAAGGGGGCTATTGGGTTCGATCCATCTCATAGGTAAATTCCTATTAAGCCACTCCCTCGTTATCCTATAATTGTGCACCGGTAAACCATCCTATTGAAAAATCACGTTATTTCTTATAACCACAGAAAGTTCCCGCAATGCCTCTGAAAATTCATTCTCCAGGAAATTGACAAATAGTTCTCCATTCAGATTTCAATCGAAAAAATAGGGTCCTAAGATTATATCATCATTCAATATCCCACACTATACATTGACTTCATGAGATATTTGATTTTTACAATTTACAACCCAATGTGGATTTTCTTCAGCCCAGAATCTCATATTCTGGGAAGATACCACCTGTTTTCGTCTCCTGGGTGTAGGGTGTGGAGAAATTTGGGTTTGAAAGCATGCATTTTATGTCTTTTCAAACACCTCCAAATTTTTGATGTGGCTTATATTGAGCTGGAGTGATACATTTCTTATATGAGGATCAGCTCGATAAGCCGCCAAAATGACATCATCTTCAATATGGTGCCTAACTAGTTTTCTATCCTTCGTAACTTGGCCGGTGCTTTTGAAGAGGTTAAATATTTTGAAAACTGTTCCTGGGCCAATTGAAGGTTCGTGCGGATGTCTTCTGTTGAATTCAGAGGCTGCTTCCTGGTAAGACCTCGTACCTTCACCAACAACACGATTTCAACTTTCTCTTCAACAGATCTACGAACCATCTTCAAAAACGAAAAAAGCGGGAACAACGCAAAAACAACAAGAACAACAGTAATAATTAGAAATAATTCGTGGGAACTAGACTGTGGTGATATTAAATTCAACGTCAAAGTTGTCAGTAAATATCAATAAGGAATTGTTTTCTATGGCAATGTCAAGACACATTCTGCTTTTGATTGACTTCAATCCTTTCAATTCAATGAAAAAATTATTTGTTCGTTCATTTATATGTAGATAACGATGGAGAAATAATGTGAGATTTCGTATTTTGCGGTGAATTGTAAAGATAAAATAACATTTCATGAAGTAAAAGTATGATGTGCGATCAAAATCTAAACAAAGAAATAGTTCATTTCTTTGAAAATTGAAATGTGGGGAAATATATGATTTTGTGGATGGTTCTGATTGATTCACATTGTAAAACGAAGTATACAAGAACAACCCGAAACATATCAAGATAATACATGGGGAAACTGAGAAGAGAAATATTAGAAGGAGGCTAAAAATGTATTATATTAGAGGGTGGATTGGAGAAGATTTTGTCCTTCAAAATGCAATAATTCAACCAATCCTTCCTTTTACGTGTGCCGCAAAAAATGAATTAATTATCATCTTATGCATTACTGAAAATAGACATTTTTCATGAACCATCCGTAATTAAATTTGAAATTTGATATTGCTGGAATCCAAGTTCAAAGTTATAAAAACATATTCTGGTCCGCGCAGAAAAATTGAATTATACATTAAAATTATTGTTATTGATATTTATGGAAAACTATTGTCCAATTCTTAATATTATAAACAGTAAGTGCGGAGGCGGAGGTATAGCACAACTCACCTTCTGTGAGGAGAGACATGTGATGAGAAAATTAAGTTGATGAATACCAAATCCATATCGAATCTAGTGTTCATTTGAAATGATATGCATTTGGTGCACATACTAATTTCAATGGCAGTTTGGTACTCCGTTTGTTCCATTCGATCGGAAGTGCATTGTATGATGTTTGGAAAAGTGGGTAGTTCCGTCGCAACTGAGGGGTATATAAATTAGGACAAGGCCACTTATTCGATAGGTGCACTTTCAGCATATGTATCAATCTAGAGAGTTTCATAATTCTCGAAAAGAAAGATACGGGGGCGTTTCCATGAGAGGTGAAACAAATTAGAATTTTTCAGGAATGAAAATTTTCCAGAAGACTGGTGTATTAGTAGTAATTTGGGGATCCTGAACACGAATCCGAAGGAATTTCGGGCCATTTTTGCCCCCTAATATAACTTTCTGGAAAAATGGGTGGTTCCATCGCTGCTGGCGTGTAGTGTATATCACATAGGATGACCCTTTTTGAGCAGTGAGTTCATTCCTAGTGTATCTATCGATCCTGAAAATTTCATGGTTCTAAGTCGAAAATTACGGAAGATACGGGGGTGTTTCCATGAGAAGTGAAACAAATTAGAATTTTTCAGGACTGAAAATTTTTCAGGAGACTGTGTATTAGTTAATTTGGGGATTCTGAACACGAATCCGAAGGAATTTCGGGCCAATTTTGCCCCCTAATATAATTTTCCGGAAAAATGGGTGGTTCCATCGCTGCTGGCGTGCAGTGTATATCACATAGGATGACTCTTTTTGTGCAATGAGTTCATTCTAGTGTATCTATCGATCCTGAAAATTTCATGGTTCTACGTCGAAAATTACGGAAGATACGGGGGTGTTTCCATGAGAAGTGAAACAAATTAGAATTTTTCAGGACTGAACATTTTCCAGGGGACTGGTGTATTAGTAGTAATTCGGGGATCCTGAACACGAATCCGAAGGAATTTCGGGCCAATTTTCCCCCTAATATAATTTTCCGGAAAAATGGGTGGTTCCATCGCTGCTGGCGTGCAGTGTATATCACGTAGGATGACTCCTTCTGTGCAATGAGTTCATTTCTAGTGTATCTATCGATCCTGAAATTTCATGGTTCTACGTCGAAAATTACGGAAGATACGGGGGTGTTTCCATGAGAAGTGAAACACACTGTATAATTGTTGTTAATACGTAACGAAGCAATTTCTGTGGAATATGAATAATCTACCTTATCATACCTTAGGAAAAAAATTGAAACTTTTTTTATCAGAAAAATGTTTTTACACGGTAGATGAATTTACACTTGCAACGCGATATCGTGTTTACTTTGAAAATTTCATTTTTAAATGTTCTTGTCTCGGTACAGTGTTTCCAAATTCGTTTTCATGTTTATATATTTTTTGTAATGGATGTGTGATTAATTATTTATTTAAATGTTTTCAATCACATTTATCTAGCTGGTGTATTTTAATTGTTTTTCTGACGTGTGTGATTATTATTTTTATTTAAAGTTTTTAATCACATTTATCTAGACTTGGTTATTTTAAATTGTTTTTCCGTGACGTTGTGTCGATTCGATCATTTTTATTGTGAAAAGTTTTTTAATCACATTTTATCTAGACTTAGAGTATATTATTTATGTATGTATGAACCTATGCAACTATGACTTGTCCCATCTACATAATATGTAGCAAAAATGATAAATAAAATAAATCTATCTTTCTATTGCGTTTCCCAATTATATTCATACTTCATTGGATGAAAAAAATAATGTAGGTGTTATGTTCTTTGAACTCTCTGAAGCATTCGATTCGATTAACACTAGGTGGATCATACCTTGAGTTCAGCAAAATTATAGTTAAAATTGATGATCAGAGATCTCTCCCACATGATGATGATACTGGTGTACCTCAAGGATACATTCTTGGTCAGCTGATTTCCCTTCTGTATGTAAATGATCTCCCTGAATATATCAGCACTAAACATCTGATTTTATATGATGATCACACCACTTTAGCTACTGATGCAGAAACGCCTGAAGAGCTCATTGAAAAAATTATTGAAGTCCCTTTTTCAAAATCCACCAAATTTGTAGGAGTATTTGTAGACAATAATATGGGTTGGAACACCAAATGTTAATCATATTCGTAAAAAATTTGATGGTAGTGGGAAAAATAGTAGTTACTTTGCTATACTACAACAATCATTTTTGTGTGGAGTCAGTTGATCGCGCATTATATCAGAAATAGTATTGGAGAAAAATGCAAAGTATTTCAGAGGAAACAATGAATCATCTCCTGACATCATGGCTCTCAGTACCCCATTCTCATATTTCAAGTCCTCTTTTACCGATCAAATAATAGCGGACGTTATAGAACAGTCAAATCTCTTCTCGCTCGCCGAATGTCAGCTAATATTACCGAACAAGATACTTGGGCATTTGTATTCATATGTCCATAGTGAATATAATCGTCACATGGGAGGTATCGACTTGATGGATAGTCCCATCGAAAGATATAAAGCTAAAATATGTTCAAAAAATAGTATATCAGGCTATTTTACCATTTGCTTGACCAATTCATTTTGATTTCCTGGTTATTGTATAGAAGAGTAAAACAACAGAGGAAAAATATCGAACATATGAGACTGGCAGATTTTCGGGAAGACATAGCTGCTTGTGTATGTCGAAAAGGTCTAGTTTCATCAAAACGAGGAAGACCACCTGATTTGGAACGGAAAATACAAAACAAAAAGCATAATACAGCTACCACAGTTCATATACCGTCAAAGGAGACTTGATTCAACTGGTTATTTGCTATTTGTGATGAAAACTGACAGATATGTGAATTACCAATACCTTCATCGAATGCCAATTTGAATTTGTGTTTGATTGAGAACAATAATTTGTTTCATGAAGTTTCATACAACTAGTTTTTTGTAACACAAACCGATTTGTATCTGATATGATACAACCATTTTCCCATAACAAAATATGTTTTCGATGATTTAGAATTTTTGAACATTTCTTCCTGATTATTATCGAATATTTCCATCTGATAATATATTTTGACTTCAGAATAAAAAATCGCAAGATGTAGGGTTAACATGTCGTAATCATTGCAAATAACATGGAACTTTCACATTATACTCTAAATACATCAAAAAATGCATTATATATGCAAAAAGTAATTCTCGTGAGTTTTTTCTCAACTATGATCACCATGACTACCCAACACGCTCCTCGAAATTTATTCAAGGTCAAAGGTCAAAAGCATCGATTTTTTGCATTTTTCTAGTAAACCGTGAATTTTATCGTAACAATAGAATCGGAAAAAGTTGTAGGTCATGAATTCAAATATAGTATGTATACTTTTATTCTTACGATTCACCAATTCTGATATATTGCGATTCCAAAAATTGAAGACGTCGTATTCTACATAATATGCACAGTAGTGTGCTTTGTCGCAATTTTTTTAACGGTATTTCCCCGGTAGGCATAATTCACGATATATTGTGTTTCAGTCAATATTCTATTGATTGAAAAATGGTACTATTGGAAATGATTGAATTGGACAAAATTGTTGTTGATTGTGGGAAAATTTTAATTTGACTAATAATCTTCAAACCCTACTTCAACAGTTGTCTCTTTTGCTCCCTTCCGCTTCTTAGTCTTCTCCTTGCTGAATATATGCGAATTGTTCTGAAAAAGATGCAGTTGTCTCCTCATTGATAACATGAGAATACCCATGATGTGTTGCATTTGTTCCAACATTGGAGCAAGACTGGCTTTGACAATTGGACTCCCTCACAGCCACAGTTTCCACAACAAAACTTTCTGCAATTGCAGAAAATGGAGTTGAGAGGTTTTTCTCGAGCAGGTGGAAGTAAAGTTAGAAATGGCTCCAAACTATTATCTATTCATTTCCAACCCCAGCCTTCTGGGTCCAGTTGATTGCCTAGCCGCACTTGAATTTGATGAATGTGATGAGCAGAAGCAGATTTTGGAAGAAGACAAGATAGTTGTACTCTTTTATTGCTCCGTGTAGTTTTTACAAAACTCAAATATTTATACTTGTCTAAACAACCAATTTTTTTGGAGCTCCATATATAGCAAGAAGTAAGCAAATCCCGTTTGCAATTATAATTTGTGGAGAAGAGTGCCATTTTTTTGATACTTCGACACAATCAATTGAATCATGTTTTCCAAACAATTTAATTACTTTTGTTTCTACCCCTTCCGAAAATTGCTGATGAAGTACCGCAGCAAGTTATTGCATGTAAAAATAAGATATGATTTCAACATTTTGGATAAGCAGATAAACTTTTCAATGAATATATTTTGATTTCTGTTGAGCCTTCTCAGCTTTCAAAAAGTGAACAATCTTATCAATTGGAGTTTGTGCAGTCAGCAGTATCAACAAGCCAACATACGTCTTAACGATAGTTGTATTTGTTGTACTGAATTGTTCAATTGCTGTTTCAATTATGAGAACATCAGCGTTATTGACAGATTGTTTCACTAAAATGTTCGCAGTTGTGAACTTTTCACATAACCTTGAAATGAGTCGAGACCTGTTAGGAGTATTAGCGAGAAATTATTGTTGGTTCGTTGGAACTATAATAATTTGGTCAAAAACGACATCGGAAGATCAAGATATCTTTGTAGTTCGACGACGTTGTTCTGTAGCTTCAATGTCCTTCTCATGTCAGTATAACAATCGAATACTATAGCCACTCTATGATCAAAATGTCTATGTACATACTGAACGTATTTATCGAAAATAACGTTGAATATCTTTTCTCGATCGCACACAACGTGGTGTAATGGACATCCTCCATCGATGATGTAAGTAGCATTTGTGTTGTCAATTTCAATGTTCACTAATTGAAAGCAATCGTAGATGGCTGACTTCTGTATTTTACGCATTCCAATTACATCGAAGTATTGAAAAAGATTGACTCTTCTTGTTAGAATTTATTTGATACACTTTGTATTCAATAGTTTATCGTTTATCATGTATGTAGTATTCAGAAAAAATAGAAGTTTGACAAGTAAAAAAGTCATCAAGCAAAACGGAATATTACATTTATTTCCCCAAAAATAACATTATTTCAAAAGACAGCTTACATTTTCATCCATCGAGCCTGAAGAGAACCTACCAATGGATGATCTACAAAAAAGTTCGCGAAAAGAAGCGGGAGAAAATAAGAGTCTACCGGCTGACTTCACATGGCCTGAAAAATTTGTTGAAAGAACTTCGATCGCATATTCTAAAATATCCAACAATAGTTCACATAACTCTCAGGTGAGCTTAGAACGACAACAAATTTCCATGGGAGGAAAAAGAAAAAGCAGACGTTGGAAAAACTCGAGATTGATAACAAAATGCGGCTATTGCAGATGGAACATGATCTGAAAAATGCTAGACTTGATGCAATCAAAGAAGTAAGGAGCCGCAGAAGTCAGTCAAATGATACAAATGGAAAAACTACCATTAGCACTCAACAACGAAACAAGGTACCCCATTGTTTATATCCAGAAGTTATGGTAGTGGATGATAAATCCAGTTCTTCAGATCATGAACGTTCGATCTGGAAGTAACATCAAAACATACATTAGTGAGTGAATGGGTGAGAAAATCCAAAGAACAGTGAGAAAATGATGACGACGAATCGATACCTTCTCCCAGAAATGATGAACCAGCTAAGAAAAATCGGGAATTGAGATGTTGGGTCAAACAATATCTGATGCGATGAAAACGGTTGCAAAAACAGTTGTCACAAAGTACCAACAAAAAATTGATTATTATTCTGAAAATGATTTTTTTCCAGGAAGTTATCCAAACAAGAAGCTTCGATTGAAGGTCCTCGAACATGGTATTTGCCACACTTTGGTGTCGTTGATCCAAAGAAACCTGGCAAAATGAGATTGGTATTTGACGCTGCTGCCAAATCTAATGGATTCAGCCTTAATGATTCCTTACCACCTGGTCCTGAGTTACTGCAATCATTGGTGGCAATCATCTGGAAGTTCAGAGAAAGAGGAATTGGCTTTTCCGAGGATATCAAAGGTATGTTCCACCAGGTGATGATTCGAGAAGAGGATAGGTGTGCTCAAAGGTCCTTATGGAGAGATTTGAATAGAGAGAAACCAGCTGATGTCTACGAGATGATGGTTATGATATTTGGCTCTAAATGTGCTCCAGTTTGTGCTCAGTATTAAAAAAAAAATAGCAGAATTTTCAGATATCGTGACTGCAATAACCAAGGAGTTTTATGTGGACGATTAACTTGACAGCAAAGATTTTGAAAAAGAAGCAATTGAAACTATACTCGAAGTTCGAAGAATTCTGGCCAAAGGAGGATTTAACATTGTGAATGGAATGACGAGCTCACCGAAAGTTAGAGAAGAGCTGGGTTTAGATTAAGTTATCTAACATTAGATGGAGAAACCTACATCGTATACTAGGCCTTCGGTGGGTCAGCGAAAAGGACAAATTTCTGTTCAGGATTAATAATGAAGATACCTCGGATAAATCTTCCACCAAAAGGGGAGTCCTCAACTCTCTGATGTCTATTTTCGATCCTATTGGTATTCTCGCATCATTTACATGCGAAGCAAATATTTTTCTGTAGGATATATGGCGTTCTGGAATCAACTGGGACGATAAGCTTCCTGAAGATTCGATGGAAGTCTGGTGAAGGTATATAGCCGGTTTTCGACAAATAGAAAAAATTAGGATTCCCAGATGTTATTCACTGAATATTCCAGAGGCAGATAACATCAAAATTCACTCATTTTGTGACAGCAGTCAGAAAGCTTACGCCTGTGTACTTCATTTGCGAGTTTCAAGAGGTCTAAAAACAGAAGTTTTATTCATTGCCGCAAAAACTAAAGTTGCACCGTTGTAGTTACTTTCCATTCCGCGATTGAAACTTCAGGCAGCAGTCATGTCAAGTAGACTGACAAATTCAATAGAAAATGGGCTGGAACTGTCAGTGAATAAAACAGTATATCGGACAGATTTATAGTGTGTCCTATGTTGGATAGGAGGGGATGTTTGGAAGTACAAACAATTTAGTGCTCATCGATTCGAAGAAATATATGATTTAACAGAAATGAGTCAATGGAGATGGATTCCTACCGACATGAATATAGCAGATGAAGCAACAAAAATCAATAACCCCAAACAGAAAACTATTTCTGAGGAATGGTCCACGGGCCCGAGTTTTCTGAAGAGAACCCATAAATATTGTCCAAGAGAAAAAAAAATGGATCCACCAGAAATTGTCGACATGGAAATGGAAAAGATATTTTCTGGTACTCACTACGTATTTACCATAAACAATTTTTCGGAATCCCTACCAGACATCAAAAGGTTTTCAAAATAGCTTCGACTCATCAGAAGTACAGATTGCGGTTCATTAGGCGGAGAAAAAAATGTAAAAATGTATACCAGAGAGACGAGAGCTGTCCATTGAAGAATTGAATGAAGCTGGAGATGTATGGATCCAGAAGACCCAACAGGATTCCCATAGGGATGAATTGGATCATCTGAACGAAGTTTGTGTCCGGAATTAACAGAAGGATTCATGGTAGTTGGTGGCAGGATAGATGTGGCTAATTCCCTAGAAGAGCGAACGAAGAAACTCATCATTACGTCCAAAACATGAATACACCCAACTACTCATTCGCCATTTCCATGAAAAATTGAGACACCAAGGGGTTAATCTTGTTCCTAATGAGCTACGGCGGAGATTTTGAATTATCAATGGAAGAGCAGCAGTGAAGTCTACATTTTTCAACTGTCAAAATTGTAAGAATAGGAAAGATAGGCCAATTTCTCTAATTATGGGTCAACTTTCCTCTGCCAGATTCACTCCCAATACGAGAGCCTTTTTGAACGTAGGCTTGGATTACTTTGGTCCATTCTATGTCACAGTTGGAAGGAGAAAAGGAAAAAGGTGGGGTGTTTTGTTCACCTGTTCAGCAGTCAGGGCTATTCATTTGGAAGTTTCACATTATTTGACCTCGGATTCTTGCATTAATGCAATAAAAAAAAATGATAGCGAGAAGAGGTGAACCGAAAACAATTTTTTGTGATAACAGGACAAACTTCCAAGGAGCGGTTATTGAAATTCGAAAAAAAAAAAAGATTCGAATAACACCTCATTCATCAACTCTGTGACTTCCGATGGTATAAACTCCAGGTTCAATCCTGCAGCAGCACCTCACATGGGGGGTGTGATTGATTGGATCTGTTGGAAAGGTAGCAGGAAAAATTTCATATGGACAATCGTTGAAGGATGAAACTCTTTAAACACTTTCTGCAGAAGCTGAGAATATTGTTAATTATCGACCTCCTACCATTTTTTCAACTGATTCCTATGATCTCGAACCACCAACTACAAAAAAAAAAATATCTGGTTTCGCAAATAATAATAATAATCTTTTTTATTGATAGTAAGTGAGACATAATTCATACATGAAATGTGATTCTAATACTATCAAAGGGCAGAGTTAGCGTTTACCCATGTGTTAGATGGGTAAGTACTTTCTTACACTCAACCTTCATTCTAATATGCTAATGGAGAATAGAAATGAAAAAAAAAGCTGAATTACAATATCTAGCAATATATCTATATAATAATAATGTGTAAGGCACAAAAAAAACAATGTAAGTAATGATATGTTAGTATGTCAGAACACGTAGAATGGGGATAGATTAAACATGGATAATCATTTTATTTAAAAGTGTAGATATACAGCGGGAATACTTATAAATGTATATCATCCATCAACACAAGTTTTTTCATTTTTTTCTTGAAGAGTCCAATGGAAGTATTTTTAAGAGCATCTGGTACCTTATCGTATAGCCGTGATATCATGTAGGAGAAATGAAGACTGATAGAGAGAGGTTTTATGCAAAGGTGGTGTCAATTTGGACTTGAATCGTATATTAATATTGTTCGGATCGATACTTTTTCAAATAAGTATGGTGGCTTCTTCTCGGGGATGATTTTATGATACAGCACAGATGAATGCAGAAAGATGCGTTTTTGAACACTTAGCCAACCCAGCTCGCTCAAAGGGGTTGAAATATTATTTCGTTTCCTCAAACCACAGATAAGACGGACACATGAATTTTGTACCAATTGTAGTCTGTTTATATCCGATTTGAGTAAGGCTGGGCCGAAGACAACATCTGCGTGATTTAAGTGAGACAAGACTAGGGCTTTGCATAAGATTATTTTACTTTTTTTGTCTAGAAATGATCTGTTAGAGTAGATAAGTTTCAGATTGCAAAATGCTCTTCTGATGACAGTATTCACATGTTTCGTGTACCTCAGAGTATAGTCCATAAATGAGCCTAGATTTTTAACGGTATCTATGAATGAATGAATGATAGTTCAATTATCGAAGTGGATCCAGAAAGTAATTTCTTGAAGCCTGCATGGAGAAAGGCATACATGTTAAGAACATGGTTTTGGATCAGATGGATCTTTCCACCCTTGATAAAAGGAATAAATGGATGCTTGATCAGGCACGGATTGAAAAAATGATATTGTCGTAATGGTAGACGATGATGAACCGAGACAAAAATGGAAACTTGGCAAAATGGTACAAACATTCCCAGGTCCTGATGACAGAATCAGAGTTGTCGACGTTGATGTTGATTATTTCATATACCGGCAACCAGTTGTCAAGATATGTAAATTGGAACGGGGAGGATAGTGAAATTCTTTACCAGGGAAAGAATGTTAGAATTTATTTGATACACTTTGTATATAACAATTCATTGTTTATCATGTCTGTAGTATTCAGAAAAAAATGCAGTTTGACAAGTTAAAAAGTCATCAAGCAAAACGGAATATTACATTCATTTTCCTAAGAATAACATTATTTCGGAAGAGAGCCTTACACTTATCCACAAATTATCATCACAAATGGGATCTGCTTACTTCTTGCTATACAGGGTGTTCCTGAACTTCCTCTTTTCCTCCCGAAAATGTATAGATGGGGTTAAAATAACACCAGTACTCTATATAACTTTTGTTCCTAAAAGCCTTCGTTACCAAGTTACGGGCCCTCAAAGTTACAAAATGAAAAATGTTTTTCTTTAATAACTTTCAAAGTGAATATTCAAAATCATCTAAATTTTGGTGATTGACTGAACGAATGAATTCCTTCCATGAACTTTCATGCAGGAGTCAGTTGTTTTGCTACAAAGTCAGGAACGGACTACCCCCGATGGTCCACACCCCAAAACTTTGAAATGACTGGGATTTGTCAATATGTTTTAACAAAACAAGGTTACATGTACAATTTCGTAAATAAAAGTACTCGTGTGTAAAATCGATCAAAACAACGATTTTTGGTAAAAATGCATTTTTGTTCGACGACATCCAACCTGAGATGTCTACCATTATTCGAAAAAATTAATTTGTAATGAAAATAGAAATGATAGGTACCATGTTCATAACGAATTTTTATCATGCAAAAACGTTCGATTGGGAAAATGCTCGGCATACAGACGACGGGCTTCTGCAGCATTACCAAATGCTCGTCCATACAATGCATGCATATCTGCATATTCGCTGAATGTAAACTGTTTGGCCATATCAAAACTCTTCAAACTGTCCTATTCGAATATTGACAATGCAATGACAACGCACCACTCAACAAAACAAAATCGCATTCCAGTTGTAATTTTTTATCCACACTAATTTTATTTTTTTCTACAAGGTGTGTTTGTCAACATCTGTGGAAGAAATGGAACATAAGTTTATTCACCGGATATTTTTCACCCATTCATGTGCAGTTGTTTTTGTAGTTCATTCGTTTATTTTTTATTAGTTATGTCTTCCGATGTGCGTTCTTTCAGCTAAATTTATCCTCGGGTTGAAGATTTTCTCCCATGAAATTATACTTATCAGTGAAATTCCTCAACATTTAAGCTGTGAATACAAATTTGCATTTTTCATTTCAAATAATGGTGGACGATCGGGTGTGATGTCGTCGAGTAAAACTCCATTTTTATTGAGAATCGTCGCTCCGATCGACTTTTCACACGAGTACTTTTATTCAGGAAATTGTCTACCTAACCTTTTTTTGTTGAAAACTATTGAAAAATTATCTGTCATTTCATAGTTTTGGGGTGTGGGACCATCGGGGGTAGTCCGTTCCTGACTTTGTAGCAAAACAACTAACTCCTGCATGAAAGCTCATCGAAAGAATTCATTTGTTTAGTCAATCACCAACATTTAGATGATTTTGGATATTCACTTTGAAAGTTATCAAGGTATATGGAGCTCTAAAAAAAATTGGTTGTTTAGACAAGTATTGATATTTGAGTTTTGTAAAAAAACACGGGGCAATGAAAGAGTACAACTATCTTCTCTTCTTCCAACATCTATTTCTGCTTATCAGGGGCTAATTCATATTTGAAGAATTTTTCAATTTCACCATAAAATGTTTTGGTAATACTCATGCGTTGGAATAATAATACGTGGTCCTCAAACATTTTCGTACCCCATCCCTACATTCAGTTGCAGTTTCTGTTCTAGAGCATGAACCTCATAGCGTAATAAATTGTTCTTCAACAAAATTACTCCACAATGAACCTACCATTTATCATGAACTAATGCACTAATATTGTTTGCACATACTTCCAGGACTATCGGCCGAATGTTTCGTGTTGTTCGAAGACAAACAATCCAACCCCATGAGAAGGGAAGGGTAATTCCACTAATTACTGTTGTCTTGCTATATAATCGTTGCAATGTTCCTGTCTAGCCAGTTTTATGGGATTATTATGTAGCTTCTGCGGAAAAACCACTATTCTCCCCTCGCCATCCATCAACTACAGTTATTGAAGCGTTATTGCACCACCAATTAAATAATTCCAAACGGTTATTCAGTGATTAATTGACCATTCGGAAGTACTAGTACGGAGAGCGGCTGGAAATCGCTGCCTCGATATTTATGTACCCCAATATGGTGTTTTCCGTCAGGTATACCTACTTCAAAATACCGAGTTGCGATTGGATGTGATGAGTTTCTGTTATTCATAACTCCTCTCTGGAGGAATGTTTTGTGGAAATGAATGAACCGTGAATCTCAGTAGTGGTCATTTACATACCGTGGTCTCGTGAAACATAATCTTGTATTATATCAGTATATGCCGCAATTATCATGTTTTTTTATACGATTGATTTGAAAATTGTTGAATTTTTCCCAATAATATGGATTCATTTCCATGAAGAAGAGATATCAGTGCAAATGGTTAGTTTAAACAGTATACCGGGTGACAATGGGACTGGGGCCATGCCTATATATCAACCGATTTGAATGAAATTCTGTTCATTCATATGAGACACAATTCCGGATTGACAGACATATAAAAACAGAATGGTCGACTTCCGGTTTCGCCAGAATAGCCACCAACTTCGATTTTTCTAATAGAACATCCTGTATGTTTGATATTTTTCGGATTCTTCGGCTCAAATTACATACGAGAGTGTTGCCAAATTTTCATTTTACAATTGAAAAAAAATCAATTTTTCAATTTTTTCTTAGCTTAGGAGGCCTTGATCAGGTTAGAATTTATACTAATCTACATCAGTAACTCATAATAGTAATAGTCATTTCATCGATAAGATCAATAACGAATCCTACAGCAGAAATTAAAATTTTCTGAACGCATTTTTAACGAAAAAATGGTTTTTTTCAAATGGTACCTACTGGCGGCCATTTTGCCATTCGATAGAGAATTCAATTACCAACTCAACGATATGCATTATGTACCACTTTCTTTTTGTTCGAAATGCGATCTAACAGAATGAAATCAATCTGAAAAAATTGGTAGGTGACATGACATCTATTCATTCTTTCAAACTTTACTTCAGAATAGTAACAATGAATTACCAAAAATAATCGACTTGACGATATGTATTGATCATAAACCCATTACAGAAAAGATAACTTCAATTTAATCAAACTTTTTGAATAAATCTAACGACTGAAACAGTGAAACGTTCAACGTACAAATTATTACTCACAATACCATTATCCTGTTTTCAATAGAAGAGTTTCACAACCATCGAAAACTCATTTTATTCAATAATGACCAATGATATGCTCGAAGTGTTGCCCGTTTTCTCTAACACATAGACTAGTTCTATTTATTGTACACTTCATCACATTTATCAGTTAGTGAGCAGGAATTTCCTGAAATGCGTGCTCATCTCTATCTCTCAAGTCCTCCAAAGGAGTTGGTTTCTTCGAGTATACTTTGAATTTCATGTGACCCCATAAAAAAATCAATAGGGGTTGATTCGGGCGATCTGGCTGGCCATCTGATGGGACCATTTGTTCCAATCCATCTCTGGCCATAGGTATCACTGATATATTGCCAAACAATATTAGCATTATGTGGTACTGCACCATCCTGCTAAAAAAACATTTTGTCCCTGATGTTCTTAGGTAAATCGTTATTATTTTGAATATCGTTCACTGAGAATTGAAGATATCTTTTGCCCGTCAGAGGCCCGTTGGAAAAAATTGGTCCAATGATTCTTGTCCCTATGATTCCTACCTTGACGTTGAATCAAAATCTTTCTTGAAAATTACCTTCTCTCAGCAACCTAGGGTATTCTTGAGCCCAATACCTTGTATTATATCCTTTGAACAAAGCATTATTCGTAAACCTAGACTCATCTGTGAACAGTATCTTCGAGACGAAACCATTATTCAAATAATGATGACGCAAAAGCCAATTATAATGAGTTAGTCTCCGTTCTGGGTCATTTTCATATAGATGCTGATACAAACTGTAATTATAGGAACGATATTCATGTTTTTTCGATATATTTCTGGCAATTTCCAATCATCGCACTGGGGCAGATGAAGGAAAATGAACATATGCTAAAACATTAGTTTTCGCTTCTTCACTGACGATGAAGTGGATGTGGTTTTGATCAGATGGTTCTTTCCTCAGCATCATTTCCAATTTCCTGAAATAGGTCCTCGATGGGTGCCGTCTCAACGGATAACGAACGGCGTATAGCATACTAGCATTAACAGCGTTCTTCTAACATTCTCCGTATATCAATATCATATTGATTTGTTCGTTTCAAGAATAACGATTATTATTTTCCATCTCAAAAAAACTTTTCACAAATGAAACGAGATGACAAGTAAAATTGGTTTCACTTTTGACATAACATTAATCACCACTGTTTTCCATGATTCCACGGCTACCTTTCATTTCATCAAACCTAAACGAATGACTCATTGGAATTTGTGGGCATCGTATGAAATATTGTACAAATTCAATAATTGATCGTTTTCAGTTTTGAACAAACAGAAAGTAGTACATATCGTTGAATTGATAATTAAATTCTCTATCGATTGGCAAGATGGCCCTTGGTAGGTATCATTTGAAAAAAACGATTTTTTCATTTAAAATGCGTTCATAAAATTTCAATTCCTGCTATAGGATCTGTTATTGATCTTATCGATGGAATGACTATTACCATGAGTTACTGATGTGAATTAGTATATATTTTAACCTGATCAAAGCTTCCTGGGCTGAAGGAAAAAAGAGAAATATTTCTTTTTCAACTGTCAAATGGAAATTTGGCAATCCGAAAACCATAAAACATACAGGGTGTTCCATTTGAAGAATCGAAGTTGGTGGCCATTCTGGCGAAACCGGCCATTTTGTTTCCATATGTCTGTCAATCCAAATTGTGACTCATATCTAAGTACAAAATTTCATTCAAATCGGTTGATAAGTGAAGGAGATATAGGCATCGCCCTAGCCCCAGTGTCATCCGGTATATACTAAGAAGTTTCATCAAAAATTAAAAACGTCCCATTCCTCGAAATAGCTAACTTAAATACCTATACAATGTGTGTATGTTGGTCACATATCCATAAAAAAACTACTTTCCTGGATAATGCTTCGTTGGCATTCCGATGGATAAACGTCCTTTGAGATTATTTGTTGCGAAATGGATGAATATTGACCAGAAACAGTAGTTGTTTTTTAAAGATATTCGACCAACATACACCTATCGTATAGTATTTGTAGTCAGCTGGCTTGAGAAATAAGACGTTTTTTATTTTTAATGAGATAAAAGCTGGCTACCGATATGTTACAGACTTCTGTCTCGTACTAAGTGTTGAAGAGTATTGAAGTAAAAAGTTATAATATATGCATGTTCACAAACAATTCAGCGATGCTTCAATTATTACCATGAATGAAAATAAATCACAGAAATTCCACGAAAAAAAATATTGTTGTGGGGGTATATAAAAATTGAATCAAAAAGATAACGTAGCTTTGAAAGTAACCCTCGGGAATTTTCCACCTATTTCATGGAAATCAAATCAATCCCTTGGGATCTCCGAGAAATATGAACCAGAGAAAGTTATTTAGATTGCAACTTTTATAATGCAGGTTCACTCACGGTCAATGGTGGGTTCGACGTTAGCGGAGAACGGACTATAGGATTATTAAAAAAAATCGGTTTCTTGGGTACCGTACAGTGGGGTTGCTTTGCTCACCAAAGGTAACTTTGCTCGAGAGGCAAAAAAATTGTAACATAAATTTTTTTTGAAGTTGCTAGTAATTGAAAGAAATAGCTTGCTGGATCTTGTTCCTAGGCGGCCAGTCTACTCCGTAACGTGTGATCGTGTGTCAATATCTTGAAGACTCCGGAAGTGAACGATGGAATTTTGGTATATTTTTTAACCAAACAAACCAAGGTCTGTGGGGGAATGTTGATGAATCTTACAACTCTATTGACATTTTCATCTGATGTTGCATATTTTTCTACCCCTTGGATATAGTTTTTAGAGAGATATAACAATATTACAGAAAATTGAGAATTTCATTTTATTGTTTCATGCAAATTCCACCCATGCTTTGGGGTTATTTTGCTCGAGAATTAAATCAAATTGTTATAATGATTTAATTACAAAATACACTTATCTAGTAAAAGGTAATAATAATTATTATGGCGTTATTAAAAATAAATAAATTTTCAGGAAAAAAGGTGGGGATCTAGAAAAAAACCTTGGGCTCTCTCTCTAACAAGAATTATACTACAGAGCGAGTGCATGTAGCAGTACGTGCGGCACAATTTAGGGGTTGTTCACCCACTATATAAAATAAATTGAAAATCACCTGTACCTGTTAATTCAACGTTTCCATCTAATGTTTTCCATTTTTATATGATGTCGAATATTTTTTTCCGTTTTTACATGTTTGTAATATTTCATAAGTTCAAATAATGAAGAATTTTGTAAAATAATTATCCGTTTTCATAGTGACCCTGAAAAGCTGATAATATTTTTTCAAAATATACTTTTGTATAGCCATGCGAACTTGTTGGACATGACCTTGGGTAAAGTAACCAGCGCGATATATCAAACAGCAATTTTATATGCAGAGGTGAAGTTGCCCCCTATTATGGGGTTTCTTTGCAGAGCCTTTGAAAATGAAAAATATCATCAAACAACGCTGCACTGTCATGTGGAATCAATAGGGTAAACAAGTACCCATATTTGAACCATATACTTTTATCACTAATTTATAGGCCCAACAGCTACAAATTTAAATTGAAAAAACTGCCAAATTTGAGGAAAGTGACCCGAATCCACGGTGATTGGTTTCGCTCTACCGATCTAAAATATTTTCCAAGACGAAGTCAAGGGTGCAATTAAGAAATACAATGTAGGTACTCTATTTGAAAGAATTTCCATTGATGTAGCTGGGCATTTTCCTATGACGGATAATGGCAAGGAAAGCATCCTTCTTTCCATGGAATCTATTCAGCAAATAGGTAGAATTCTATGTCATTCCAAACCAGGAGGCATCCACGATAGCAAGATAGTTCGCGGACGAAATTTGAAGTACCGATAGAATTACTTACCAAACAAAAAAGGAATTTCAATTCGAAAGAATTCAAGAGAGTTTGGGAACTGCTGGGTATCAGCACTCCACTTCCATTCAGATGACATGGTTGGAGGATTCATCCGGACTATGGAAGAATATTCGAAGCACTGGGACAGACACCTTCCATCAGTTCTGATGGCATTCAGAGCAGGTATTGAGAAAGCTTAATTCAGCTAGCATTATCTCCAGAGAAAACTACAATTGCTGAGTGACCTAGCACCAAAGAAGTGGCAGTCCGGAACTATGCAGATGAACTGAGGGACAGCATGTTGAAAATTCACAAAACCCCAATAAAACTCGTTATGATTAAGGAGGATTGAAATAAGGTGACCAGGTTTGGCTGTACAATTCTCGTAGAAAAATAGGGGTATCTATCAAACAAATGACTCTTTGAGAGAAGGAACATTACAATTTTTTGACAGATTGCACAGGGGGCATAAAAACTTGAAAATTTCGTAAGGCATACAGGTCGAGTTCCATACCGTTGAAAAGGTAATTCAATTATTGTTTCAACCATGGTTGTTCTACGGAATCACAATTGCTATGAATGACACTGAATACGGTCAATAGAGTTAGTTTCATTACGTAATGATTTTTCATTTCCGAATTCGTTTCAAAGCCTAAGTAGGTATAAATTTTGAATCCATACAGTAATTACCTTTTTTGGATTGATGCGGCTGGTAGTTGAGGAAAATCAATATTGAAGTAAACAAAAGAAACTAAATTCACTGAATGATTTTAACTAAACTGGGTTCACAAAACCACGACACGTGTTTCGCTATAAAATAGCATGTCATAGCCTTTTCAAGAGATTGTACCCAAATAATACCCAACTCATTTATTTTTAATGACCATAGTTATGAAACTGATAATCAAGCAGTAACCTAGAAATGCCCATTATGAAATTGGATTATTTCGTCGATGTTTAGGAATTTTTGAAGTAAGAATGAGTATATCATTACTTGCCTGCTCTTTATATTATCGCATTTGTCTTTAAAGAAGAGTTTCATTCTACTTGTACTTGTATTATTTGAAATCGCAGCAGAGATATTTCTAAATGAAGAACTCCCTGATCATCGTATAACTCAAAAGTATCTGAGGGAACTGGTTGATAAATTCAACAGAACTGGCACTGTTCAAAGAGCCAGTGAAGCTGGTCGAAAATTAATTTCGGAGGCGACGGAAGTTTGAATTGTCTTTTCAACAATGAGCCACATAAACCACCATACTATTTGAAATTTTCAAGTTGATGCCCCCTCAGGCCATCTATCGGGCAATCACGATGTCTTTCATTTCAAAACGTAGCATTGGTGATATCATTCAATACCTCTTTATTCCATTGTTCTACGTCGAACCATTCAAAGGTTAAAGGAAGGGTGGGGGGAGAAGGGGTTATAAAGCCGCACTTATGTTTGACATTTAGAATGCACATCGTGAAAAAAACAAATCAACGAAATGAAAAAAAAAACTTAATGTTTGGAAGGAGAATTGAACTATCTTTTCAATGATGTGCCACATGACCCGCCTCCCCCCACTTGCTATTTAAATTTTCAAGTTGATGTGCTCCTCGCGCCATCTCTCGGGCACTTATAATGTCTTTCATTTCAATACCTCTTTTTCATTGTTCTACATCGAACCATCCAAGGGTTAACAGGGGGGCACTATAAAAAGCCGCACTTATGCTAAACATTTCGAATGCACATTGTGGTAAAACAAATCAACAAAATGATAGAAATATTTAGTTGGTTGGAAAGAGAATCGAACTATATTTTCAACGATGTGCCTCATGACCCCCCATGCTTTTTTAAACTTTGAAGTTGATTTGTTTCCGCCGTCCCCTTCCCCCCCCCCTTCTCCTCCGCCTTCTATCGTCAATGTCTTCTATTTCAAAAAGTAGTATCAGTGATATCATACAAAATGTTTGTTTTCTCATTCCTACATCGAATCGTTCAAAAGTTAACAAGGGGGGGACTATAGAAAGCCGAACAGTATATTATTTTGGGGGATGGTGGTTATCCATGAAAAGTGGAACATGACAAGAGGTAGATTCCATCTGAAAGACGGATATATAATTCAGATAAATGGATACACAATCTCTCCACATCAGACATGGACTTCAATGATGAAAACATAGCAAAGAGTAAGTAATATATCTTCAATATTTCTTCCTCAACTCCTTATCCTCAGTCATATTACAGTACCATGAATTATACTACTTAAAGCAACTGTCTACAAATGCGTTGGACAAAAGCTTCCTGCTCAATTATCAGGTGCAGAGGTAGTGGTTCTAGTAGAACTTTTAGAGCTCTAGTAGGCGTTGTCGTCATGGCACTTCTCATTTTCCGACAAGCCAGCCGTTGTACAATCTCTAGTTGATTCGGAATTTGCTCTTGATGGCACCGGTCACTCCACTCCAAGTTTATTCTAGAATTTTGATTTAGTTAGCGTTGCGACATTTTCTCTTCAAGAAAAATACGACAATTTGCTATTCTCATCCTCCCGATTCTTAGAATGAGTATATCATGTGTTTGTCATTTCGAAGATCATTCATTGAAACGAATTCCATTGGGAATTGGCATCGACTTGATATGGAATAACAAATATAGGTATTATTTTTCGATAGTGGGAGAGTGGACAGAATATCTGTACGTATCAACTTGTTTCAGACCTATCCTTATATTTTCTATCAATTTCAACCCCTGTACATAACTTTCGAATATGCAGATTTTTTTTCGACCAAATTTCCAACTACCCTTTATAGTTTTCCTGAGTTAGTTGAATCTGGTGGTCGGTAACATTCCAAAGAAAACGATTCCATTCTGAAAAATCCACTGGTGACAGTAGAAAGTAAATTTCATATATAGGTTATTCTTGAGAGTTTCGGATAGCATAAGATACGGAGCCCTTTGTAGAGCATTCTCATTCACATGCTATGTATTATTCATGCAGTTCTCTCCACCCCTATACGGCACAGTAATAAAAATAGAAATGAAACAAAATGTACATCACTTTTCCAATTCGAAAACTTTCAGAGAGTATATCAATCATTCCATATTTTTCCAGTCGCCAAAAATATATATTTGTTAAGAAAAATAATGAGAAAGTGACTTCTGACTGCATTATTCATAGTATACTGAGTGCTCCGAAATATATTGTAACGTAATAATGAGTATTATTGGATAATAACATAATTACAAATCATTGCAATGTTCATTGCAATTTTGATTCCATCAGAATACTCCCAAATGGATAAAATACACCTATTTACCCACAACCTATTTGACTACAATATATGATTTTTCATTCATTATTGAACAGAAAAAACAATTGTGAACTCCGAAACTTTCAATGCTCCACAAAAACTAAGGATAATCATCATATTATATTTTTAATTATTTATTACAAACTGTTACCTGCGTATAAACTGTGATCTACGTCCGACGTCTGTGTTTTGAGTCGAAATATTGTCTCGAAAATTAATATGATGCTTTAAAGTCAGAATTTACCCTTTATTCCTAAGTACTCTCACATAAATGTTGACTTCTATAACGTACTTTTCTAAAACTTCCATTAAGCTGTCGTTTCAAGTTGCAAGAATGGATTCCGCCGCAAAACATCAAATTTTCGGTATCATGGAGGCGGGCACTTCGAAATGCTGTAGGCATTTTCAGATATCGAACGCTGTTAAGACCACAGAGCTCCAGGTAATATTCCCTGATGAACTATTACAATTAGTCGTACCTTTGCACGTCTTCCTCCATATCACATCATGGTCAATTGTTGAGGAAAGCCACCACATCAAATGGAATCCGAAAATCTAAAATTACTAACGAGGAAATAAGATCGTTTGTTGAGTAGCTGGAATCAAATTAACTCAACCACTTGATTTACCGATCCCAGGGCATTGTTCAGATGTCCCCTATTACAGCAAGATTTCGAAGAGTACTATTCAACTAGCTCTTCTACGATGATTATGAGTGAGTACCTTGCCTACAAACTGCCCTGTTCTGGAAAACTGTATCAGCGGCAGCATAACTCTTGCTGAAACGGAAACCTGTCACTCCCATTATAGATTTTTCGTCCATCCATATACCAAACTGATGCACCCCTTTCTAGTTGTGGCCCATTTGTTGTGAATATATGGAGATTGTTCATGATCACTCCATAATTCACTTTGGAGTCGTATCTTGCTGGCATGATATTCGATGGCTTGTACCTGGATTCAAGGGGAATATTTTCCAGAATCTTCAGATATCCAATCATATTTCAACTCTTGATGTCTGGTGCAGTCTGAAGGTACTTATTTTCACTTTATTTATTACACAAAAGTGCAATGATAAAAAGTACCACTATAGAACGCGCACTCCAGAATGACGACCTGTCACTTACCCATCTAAGTACTCGAACCAAATACTTACTGCTACCAACATTGAAATCCGCAGCTTCAATAGGTGCTCTACGCTCGATGACCGTGTGATTTGCTGCGGCCCCCAATATACACCGCGGTCGGCTAGAACATTTATTTATTTTTCTGTGGCTCACTTAGCCTCTATTCCGTATGTATGAATTCATTTCTAGGTGCTCCGATATACTATTTCGGATGTGCACAACAAAATGAATATGAAATAGCATACATATCATGAAGATATCAGCCCCACTAGTATGTTTTGAGAACGTACATCAGGAAAAACCCAGTAGGATGAACCCACAATCGTGATGTCAACTTTTAATAATGAATATGACATTGAATGCGATGAAAGCTATGAAATATCAGAACCCATATTCAAACAACGTGCTCTCGATTCTCGAAACCACAAATGAACTGGTCATAATAATAGTCCGTGGAGAACAATCGTTACTGATCTCAAGTCGCATCATAAGTATCTGAATGAGAAATTAAATTCACAATTGGAACCAGAAGGCGTTTACTTCGGAAACAATCATGAAATGATATTCGTACGTAATTTCATAATGATAACACTATCCCTCACTCAAACCCAAAGTATTGGTTGTTTGCTTGAAGATGTGTAAAGGATTGAAATCGAGTACATATCCAAACAAACTTAGCGGGTAATTCATAATTGAGAAAAAAAAAACTCCGTTAGCCAATAATGGCCCTTGAAATTCCAATGATCCGAAAAGAACTATAGGATCAACCCATTCTGTAATGAAATAATTCAATGAATAAATTTTGAATAACTGATATGGTAGATATTCAACAACGTGAGTTCATTTCCTTCTCTGGAAAAAAAACGTGTGCAGTCGGGGGACCCCCGTCAGGAACGAAGTTCCTTTACTCGGCTTGCGGTAGGTGTTGACTGGTAGAAATCGTCACGTAATACTAAGCAATATCATACCTATACAGTGCTTCTCAAAAGTCCTCTCCCCCCTCTTTTTTTTGGAACGATTATACATAAACAACTTCCCTACTAGTGATGATAGATGACGAAATCGTCAAAAATGACGTCACAAGGCCATTGTGACCAATAATTTTAAATGGAACCCTACGGCAAGCGACACCTCTTTTAAAAGATATCGAAAAAACATATTCAATGATACTAATTTTGTTTGTGTTTATGGCAGTTTTAATGGCTCATTAGTAAACATTAAAATTTAAATTCCATTCAGTAAGATATTAATTACAGATCTAAGAATCAGTATCTACTTGAGAAAATTGTTCGAAGTGACCTCCATTCACTTCCTGACAGTGAAATATCCTATTTTTAAACTCTTCTCGTACTTTTGCAAATGTGTCTGCGGAAACAGCCGCACATTCTGCAACAATACGTTGTTTTGAAACGTCAATATTGTCAGGTTCAGTGGCGTTAACCTTCGATTCAAGGTACACCCACAGGAAAAAAAAACAAAGGAGTAAGGTCCGGTGATCGAGCTGGCCATTCCATTGAACCTCGTCGTCCAATCCATCTATCACGATACTCCTCATCCAAATGCCGTCCTACTGCACCGTTATAGTGTGGAGGAGCACCATCCTGTTGGAATGTTATTTCCAAATTGCCGAATTCATCTGGATTATCTTCCAAAATATCAAGGATTAACGGTTCTATTGCGTTTTGCAACAGCTCCAGATGCACCTCACCAACTGAATCAGTATTTCAAAAAGAGGCCCAACTATGTGGTCTCCCAGGATACCTGCCCAGACATTCACCTTCTGGGGAAATTGGGTATGTGTTCCACGAAACAGATGAGGAGTTGCGTCACTCCAATACCTCACATTCTGTGTATTTACATTTCCATTTAGATAGAAAGTACTTTCGTCACTAAAACAAATTGTTTTGACATATTCTGGCTGTTGGTTAATTTAAGTTTCTATATTTTCACAAAATTCTAGTCTTCGGTCTGGGTCGTCGTCTGAGAGTTGATGAACCATGTTTAATTTGTATGGATGAAATTTGTTTTTTTTCAACACCCTGTGTACTGTACTTCGACTGACTTCACAGGTAGATGCAACGTGAGTTGTTGAAGAAGTAGGATTAACTATTACTTCTGCCAGTATATCAATTTTTTCTCATCAGAAATTTGTGGTATGCCAGATCGTTTCGCATCATTAATACTACCCGTTGTTCCAAACTTATGAAGAAGCTCCCTTGAATAATTCCCCGAAACGGGGCGATCGGGACACCCCTCTCCAAAAATTCGTTCTGCTACATGAAGATTTTGTCCAGTTTCACCAAGAATTGGGATCGCTGCTACTTTATCACCTAAAGCACGTACCATTTCGCTCCTTGAAGCACTCAAACGTTCGGCTCACAACAGTTTAACAAATTATTGAAATATACAAAAATATTTAAAGTACCAGAAGCTGCTGAAACAGTTCAACGTTCGATCAACAATACACAAATTATTAAATGTACAAAAACTTGGACAATTACAAAAACGTCGAATAAGGGTGACAAACAAAAACTTCAGCTTATTTGACAACTATCCAGAGGCAAAACTTGAATTTGGAATTTTAGTATCAACTGATTTAATTCATCACAGCTTTGCGTTTTTTGAAAGCGAGTTGCCAAAACTGCCATAAACACAAACAAAATTGGTATCATTGAATAGGCTTCGATACCTTTTAAAAGAGGTGTCGCTTGCCATAGGGTTCCATTTAAAATTATTGGTCACAATGGCCTGGTGACGTCATCTTTGACGATTTCGTCATCTTTCATCACTAGTAGGGAAGTTTACAACCTTCAATATTCAGTTTCCAAATTTCATTTGTTTATGTACAATCGTTCCAAAAATAAGAGGGGGGAAGCGGACTTTTGAGAAGCACTGTAGATCCTTTTTCCAAATTCCTCTGCTACAGTGAAATATATTTTATTCCTGATAATGCTATTCGTTATATTATATCAAATTGACGTACCACATATTCAACGTAACCATTAATCCAACTTTGGCATATATAAAATATTGGAAATGATTTCAAAAAAACGATGGAATTATCTGAACACACGTTATATAGAAATATAAAAGTAGCAAAAATATCTTCCACGTATCACCACGCAACGATAATATTCGACTTGTATTCGCATAGATATCCTACCGCTCATGTATCGAGGGTAATATCATAAGTGCTGGGATTTTTAGCGCTCAATTTTTTTAGAAATTTTTGACGGAGAATTTTGCATGGAAATTTCTCCGTGCGAGATTTGCGGTCTCAATCACGATAGCGTAGCTTGAGGTGGTTCAATCTATGATAATAAGGCCGCAAATTGCACGAGTTAAATTTCCTAGAGGCAAATGCTTAAGGGAAAACAAGAAAAAAAATCGATAAAATCCTCTAGCACGAATGATATTTGATGAGGATATTTCCTGAATCAGATTTAAAACTGGATAACATTAGCAGAATTAACGTTATATTATAATTTTCAACGGGAAAAGTTATAACAATTGTTTTCGATGCCAAATCGTGTCCGAATAATAACCGTTTCCAAATGTTTCGTTTTTCAGACTCATTCATTCACTGCTCTTAAACTTACCCAAAAACCTGAAATATGATCATATATAGAAAAATCGAATTTAAACGGTTTTCTTCACATAAAGGATTCAATATAAAATTGAACCAGAGAAAGGTAGATCTCAGGTGAAAAACAACTTCTTTCCTGGCAAATACAAAACTGGAATGATATCATTGAAAATCCATGCATACTTCCATAAAATATCAATGGACATTGAATGCAATGTTTCTTTCTGATAACTGATCAGTTTAATTTAAGTCATTGTTCACTAACAATCCGCATACCGGTTTCAGGCTTCTTGGCCTCATCAGTGTAGAGTAGCTCAACCAGCCAAGTCCAAGAACTCTGCTGAAGTGAGACACAACGTAAACAAACCATCATCGATCTTGTAACACCTATAGGTACGCCGGAAAAGATAAACTTTAACTGGCGGTACCTAGTGACAGAAAGAAACACTCGAAAAATCTCCCACCTCGATAGGTTTCTAAATAAAGATTCCTTCTCAGTAGGATGGCAAGCCCGTCTAGATATAGTAGAGAATGCATGTGAAGTGGAATGAATAGAAAAATCGAATTTAAACGGTTTTCTTCACATAAAGGATTCAATATAAAATTGAACCATCATATATGTTTGTATCTGGAAAAGTTTTTCAGCATAGGATCAAACCCCATGCTAACCACTGCTCTACGAGCATTCTAACATGCTGAAAAAGGTATATTTGAGTTCAAATATCAAATCACTGGATGTAGTGAGTTCAAAATCCCTTATTCGATCAATTTTGCATGTCTTTTTTCCCTATATAGGAATTGAATGCATTGACATTCAATTCTGACATGATCACCACTGATGGTACATGAGATCCCTTACCTTTAAAACCCATTCCCACAACAACTAACATTAAATTCTAGAAAAAAGCGATATCTTCGGAATGCAGTGGAATCTGTGGCCTCGATGGCTCAGATGGTAAGAGTATGGACTAGAAATCCAATGGTTGCAGGTTCAATTCCTGCTCCTGGATGGTTCTTTCTTAAATTCAAAAATTTATCTGCAATTCCACAATTTCCATTTACTTGGACCAAGTGTAGTTGTCACATATACTCGAATATGATAGAAAGAGGCAGAAAGAGAGAAAGAGATGAAGTCGCATGGAGGGGGCATAACGCCTCCTTCTTACGTTACATTTTCTACCAGTCAACACCTACCGCAAGGCGCGTAGAGAAACTTCGTTCCAATTGAATCAGTTCAACAGTGGAATTATAATTTGCTTCGATGCCTAAAAATTTCCATATTAGGCCAATCAGTAGAGATTTTCTGCTCTATTGATTCTGTGACAAAAATACTACCAGGAAACCGACTAAAAAAATTATAACTCCGCCACTTTTCAAGGTGTAATGCAATTTTTGCAAGACATAGTAGTGATTGATATGTACTTTGTGTGAAAAACGTAGGCGCTGTCGGATCATTAGTTTTGGCATATTTGCAATCTCAATTTTTTAATGCACTTGGATGTGTCATAGGTGGTCCGATTTCAATTTTTACGTTAAAATGCTGCAAAGCGGGTGAAGGATACTTTCAAAAATGTTCGAAAATGGGCGAGTGCGTGAAAGCGGCTGAGTAGTGGAGGTAGAGCAGCAGACACGGGGAAGTGTATGTATAGCGATACAAGCGCGCTGCGCCCGTCATGAATCTGCTGCTCTACCATAACTCCTGAGCCGCTTTCATGCACTCACCAGTGTTCAGTCATGTTTGCAAGTATTTCTCACCTATTTCGCAGCATTTCAACGCGAAATTCATGAGTCATAGTCATTTCAACTCTCAACTCTCAAATTTTTTCAGAAAAATTGAAATTGGACAACTTATGACGCATCCAAGTCTGCTGCAATGAAGTGCATTAAAAATATCAAATTGCAATTATGCCTAAACTAATAATCCAACAGTGCCGGAGTCACTTCTATGCCGTGGAGAGCCTGCCTAAAAACTTGAAAAAAGGTGGCGGTTTTTCCAGTTTTTCCCCGTTACTAATAATCCAATCGAGTTGTGCTAGGGCTCATTTCCTCTGCATTCTGATTCTCTACAATTATTACATCAAGAGCTTCATTAGTTTTAGAATTACAATTTAAAAACGATAAAAAAAATTAAAAATGCTTTTTATAACAAATTTAGCAATGAAAGTTGGGAGTAGGAAACATAACAGGATATAATTACGGACCGTCTTTCTTATGATGGCACATTTGGTTTCCTGGAAGTATTTTTGTCACGAAAAAATCTCTATTGATTGGTCTATATTGTACAAGTTATCACAATGGGTGACGAAAAATTTAAACACAAGCTTCTATAGCTCCAGTGATCTTTCTTCATGTTCATTTAATTTTTCACGCATGCTCATGAATATTTGAGAACATAATTACCATTCCTGCAACTGATGAACCTCATCCTTCAAGATAACCTTCTGAATTCATTTCGTAAATTGAAAAATCTATGATGGAAAATGTCTGACTATTCAATTCAAATTAAAAAAATTCATCATCTAACAACAACTACTTTGGTTACGAACATTCAACAATTATCTGAATAGAAATTTAAACTTTCACTTCCAGATTTTTTCAACGAAAAAGCTGTTGTTTTCTCATGATAATTAGGAAAAAATTGCATAAATATTTATTCCAGGTTTTCGAATTTGAAAAGAATAATCCAATATCAAATTGGCAATGCTGTGTTTCTCCAATATCATCTTGAAAACTAATAAAATTTATTTCGAGAATAAACATAATAAAGTTTGTGTGAATATACAATGGCTGTAACCAAACAATTGGTTGAGAATTGAAAATATGATTTGTTGACCTCTTGCTCATGGAAGAGGACGAATGCTCCTCCACTTATAAGGGATTCAGGTGATATCGGTGTAACTCTGGGGTTATTGTACTTGCCCATGTTCCTGCATAAGGGTGCCTACAGTGAGCCGTGTAGTGTCCGCTATAGGTAGTAGTTCCACTATGATTGGGATACATTATATAAGCTATCGCGACACGGACTTGAGCGTAATTACTCATATCTAATCCTTCGAGAGGAAAGTTAATGTTGACATTCAATTTCCCCCTGAATCTCCCCATTGTCGAAAATCGTTTCAAGTGAATAACTAATATTTTCGGAAATTTATGTATAGATAATGACTTTGGGCATTTTATCCTTTCCTTACATTTACAATTAGTTGGTTTCTCTTCGCCGTCCAGAGTTTCTTTCCTAGTAAACTAGTCTAAAAATTGTAACAGACTGAGCTCTCTAGTTCTCTGTGGAATATAGAGTGTAAGGTCCCAGAAGGGGTCAGAAGAGACATTTCAGTTGACCGACAAAATTATCAACAATTTTTGTGTTGTCCATTCAAAAGTCACTACAAAATTAAACATACCTTAAAAATTCATCATCAAGTGACCGTGGATTGGTCCACGCGATGAAGAAAGCTAAGCTAATTTTTCTCAAATTATTATTTTGTGACTTACAATTTGTATTTTACTTGTTACGTGAAACGCGAATGATATTTATTCCAAATGGAATGTGTTACGCGTTTTCAATGGACAATTTTTCTTGATTCTGAAGTAACCGTGGATTGATCTGCGCGATGACGAAAACTAATCTAACTTTTCTCAAATTATTTTAGTGTGGCTCACAAAAAGTTCGTTATACCTGTTACGTGAAACGTGAATGATATGTATTCAAAATGAAATAGGTTAGGCGTTTTCAAAAGACAATGTCTCTTGATTTTGTACAAAAAGATTGATTCGAAGAGAATCTGTTAATTCAGTTTGCATAAATGCCATCATCTCCATTACTTCTCAATTGATAATTGTTACTTGATACTTGATAATTGTTAATTGGATCTACATAAATCAATCCTACTTACCCATTGTAATTTTTAGGTTATAACTTTGGAGTGGTGAGTCAATGGGCCTGCGACGCGGGCGCCACTTTCTAGTGGTGGATAAGTTATTAATTCAGTTCCACTGGCTACTTCAGGATGAGACGAACTTTAGAGTGGTATATTCTAAGTTTTTGCCTCTTCAAAGTTATATTCTCCAAAAGCCGCCATATTTACAGGAATATCGAGGGTCGCCATTATCAGAGAAATGAACGAAACATTCAATAATTTATTTGTCGTCTGTACTGCATCAAACGTAGTAGTTCATTTCAAGTAACCACGAATGGTAACAAAAAATTGAGGGATTTAAGTACATAAGTCCACAGCCTAGTTATTTCCGAAATAATAATTTGTCCCTCAAATAAAGAGTATTAAGATATCGCATGCTCACAATCGAGCTACAACACCCATATTGAACAGTAAACTTTCAATCTTTTTAATTTTATTTCGATCAGACGTATCAGAATTCAATATACTTACTTACGTGTTTGTTTGTTATATATTCTTATACTCATAGTCGATCGAATATTAGAAATGAAAGAATGAGGAACATTCATCATGAACATATGTTGCAGGACAGAGATCGAGATACATATCAATTACACAAGGGCAGTCAGTTGTTCAACGTGTCTAGTGTCGGTCACTACATATCCACGTTTTCACCAGGTGACCACAACGTGGTTGGAATGTGGTTATCTGAGATCCAGGAACGTAGTTCGGAACGTAGCGGCCTCCAAAAAAGTGTTTTCCATTCAAGTAGCCGCCTCGTGATCGAACCGTGTATAGAACGTGGCAGTGGTTGTGGTCAAACACATTAAAGTTGTCCAGAATCGTCGCCGCTACGTTCTGTCCACTGAAAATTTGGGATTCCAAATAAAAAGGACCTTGCCCGGACTTTTCGAATTCTATTTGTTTTTCCACCCCTGATAAAATCTAGTGATGAATGATAAATGAAATAATATCTGATACCAACCCCTTCCGTATGAAGAAATAATTTTCAGTCTCGACATAAATGTACTGATGATGGTCGAATAATAGCTACTCACCAACACCGGTACTTCTCCTGTCAATAATGTCTGATTGATTATGGTTCTGATGATGATGTATATTCTAGAGCAGAAGATTAAAGATATCCGAATCAAATATTCATTACTGGGCAGTAATTTCTGAATCAGAGACAAAAAATTATGTATTACACGTTGTTTTCCTTGGTGAAACTTCCCACCAAAGACAAGAAGCGTTCTGATATATTCAGTTTCTAACCGACGCAAAAAAAGGAAGAGGTTCTCTAGTAGACGCGTATATTTTTTTTTTTCATTCATGACCACGCATAACTTTTCCACAGAGAAGTCCGATTTTGATGATTTTTCATCAATGGATAGTGTATACGCGGTCCCATTTGAATTTGTAAAAATAATCCACTTCTAAGCATAGTAAAATGGGGGATAATTGTTGGTTCACCCACTGAATTTTAAATTCTTACTGATTCTACCATGCATAACTTTGTACCGGGTTATCCAAGTTGGATGATTCTTCTTTCATTGTGAAGGGTATGCTTCAAAGTGAATTCATTTGAATTTGGAAAGAAATTACACCCCTAAGGGTAAAAAAATAGGATTTATTGATTAAACACCTGTTAACCGATTCTGTTGAGACTTGGCACACATATGTAGTTTCGAATACACTATAACATAATGGAGGCCCGAAGTTAATCCGATGATTGAGACAAAAGACAGTCGAGGGATCTCCCCAACGGATCATAGCAGCTACCTCGTGATTGCGGTAATATGTACATACAGTGCGCGTCAAAATTATGGAACAAATTCGATATTTCGCAAGCCATGTACTTCTGACAGAAATCCTGAAATAGGTCGATTTTTATTTAAAATGGCGATTTTTTTATGTATATTCTAGAGAGGTTATGTCACTGGTTTTGACATGGTGACGTAATCGGTAATTTTTTTTTATTGGAATAGATGTCTTGTGATACCTCATCTGAAAGGCCTTTCAATACTGCATTCAATGATAATAATTAATTGGATATTTTTTCACAGGGTGAACAAAAATTAATATTTTATTTCAATAAGAGAATAACTTTATATCCAACAAAATGAAAAAGTTAAATAAGATGTTTGGAATGCCATCCACCAGTCTATTGACAATAAGCAAATCTACGGACACATTCCTCTTGCACATTGCGAATAACTTCCGGAGTAATTCTGTTAATTTCGATCCTAATTCGAGTTTTCAACTCTTGTAGATTTTGTGGCCTATCAGATGACCAAATTCCCCAATTATTGCCAAATTTCAGTTCCGCTTCTGCCCGGAGTTGTCGACCGAAAATTTTGTTCAGATCTACATCGTCATCTTCATCCCCAGAATCTTCATCAGTTAGGGCGCTGACTTCAGGGGGCTCCATATAAATATTCTCAATGTCAATGTTATTATCGGCATAATCTATCTCCAATGTTTTCTGAAAAAAAATACCCTTTCTAAAACAAAATTCCAGAATTTCCGATTATTAGTCAGAACACAGTAGACTATCATCCTAGCGTTGCATATAGGCAACAAGCATGTTTATGCCAACCTCTTTCGAAATGTAATGAACCTAACCTAAAAATCGTACGCATGACATACTAATACATCCATAATAAACGAATAAATGGAAAAATCAAATTATATATAATAAACTGTTTACATTTTACCTACTCAAACTGTACGAACACGTTTTCCTAATTTTCAAAACATAAGCTAAAAAACACCATTTTGGAGAACACAATCTAGGAATCGATGGTCTGTTTGTCAAAGCCTTCTATTGAGATATTGCCATCGATCCGCCAAAGTGAAAGATATTCCGTTACAGCCTGGTTCAGAACCCCTGATTTAAGTTGCATATGTGCAACGCTAAACGTCAAAGGGTTATTACTGTCTAATGTGCTTTTGTTCAATAGCAGAGTGAAATTCTGTATTTTTAGTAGTGTTATGCATTTGGAATTTCAACTTTTTGATATTTTCATGTAACTCTTCAGTTGAATCCAACCAAAAGTGAATCAGTTTTGTTATACTCCTTCCCTTTGATTTGAGTCGGATTATATATAAATATCAAGAAGCCATCAGAGAGATTTAAATCCTTTTTCAACTTTTGATCGAAGAGGTTAAAGTTAACAAAAAATTAGAAATGCTGTTTGTACCAATTTTTCGACATTTCATATCATATTTTCGTCAAATTCGTCAGTACTATAAGGAAATTTGGATGTTGAGAATTGAGATATCGCGACATCCTGCCCAACATACATGAATAAATAAAACAGCCCTTCCCACTGACTCATCACCTGAAATCAGCTATAAAGGATAACAAAATTGAAGACCACCACCTGAACCACCCTGGCTAATCTATAGGTATATTGCAGAAACTCAACGAACAATTGATCTTCAACGATCTCAACATCCATGAACTCGGAACCGCCATCTTAACGTCCCTTCCGAAGGACGGCATATCCATCGTCATTTCTCGTGTTCATTGATATGAGGCCTGCAGTTGTGAATGTGGTACTACACTGAAGTTATTTGGGGTTCTCAAACACGAGCTTTCCCTGGCAGGTGGTTACTCATCCAGCTACTGGCCGCGCCCAGCCGTGCTTGACTTCAGGTATCGATAAGACCTGACTAGATGGCTGGTCCCCAATTTCACTATTATCATTGAGTTTATTATTTTTAGCTGAATCTTTTTAATCAATATACAACTGAAAATGTTTAATTTTTTCGAACAATGTCCTTCTGAGTTATTCTCTGAAAATTATGATATGCCATAGATAATAATGAGTTGCCAAAATTCAACAATGTTTCATGAATGTTTTTTTTATTTCAGGTGAGTCCATATTACCAGCTAACACCAAGATGACCGTGAGTATGTTGCTTCTTTGAATACTGCAATAACGATTGAGTATTTGAAAGAGATGAACATTCACTTATTTTTTCAATTATTAATGGTCACATAATGCACCCGCATCGAATTTTGTACTGGGACAATATCACTTGGCATGAGAGATGTGAAAATCAACCATTTTCAAGAAGCTGCACAGATGATTGTCTATCTATCAATTATTATTGAAAGTTTTCACATATATGATCGAGATATTCCTCAATGGGCGGGTTCATTCAGGAAATTATTTCATGAGGCTCACACCACGTGTATGAGTAGAAATAAAATTTGTTTCTTCCCCAAACTTTCCAATATTGTGGAGCTATCCTCAGTAGTGGTGATTTTTATACAATTGGTATTCATGTCCAGAAACTTTCGGATTAGTGTGTTCCATCATTAGTCCACATGCTAGTGACAGTACCTTCCTGATTCACTCGTACTTTTATATCCAGCAACACCCATAAGTTCTTTAAATTTGGTGCAATCATAACTGAAAAAAATTATAATGAAAATTTTGATACTAAATGATTTCACATAATGTTTAGGAAGTGCTTTCCAATTTATTTTACAATTAAATTCAATGTTCAAAATGACCACCATTCACTCCTTGACAATAAGCAAATTGATCTTGGAATTCTCTTACAACATTTTGTAGGACCTCAGGGGTTGTTATGTTGTTAATTCTTTCCGTTAAACTAACCTCCAAATTTGCAACATTTTCTGGATCGAAATATACTTTTATTTTAAATAACCCCATGAGAAATAATTAGGTATTTTCTCATCTGTTTTTCTAAACATCAGAAAAAAGTCGTTCTAGACACCACAAAAATAATGTTATGTCAATCTTGGACTACTATTATTTTGATATTAATAAGTTGCTGACACACGTCAGTGTTTGAAAAATATTTGTGTGTGTATTTGATTCAACTAGATCTCAATAAAACAAGAACTTAAAAGGGAGTTTGTGAAATGTTCAATAATAAATACCCTGGACAACACGTCCCACATTCCCCAGTAAGCAAAATAAAAACAAAATTTTTTGAAACTTGACATGAAAAACTATTCAAAAACCAGGTCGAAATGTTGAATTGGATGGAGAAAAAGTTAGATGTACTGTTAGCGATTGATAAAAATCCTCATATGGCAAGCAGACAACTTGCCGCCGACAATGATGTTAGTAAATCATCGATATTGAGAGCATTGCATAAACACAAATACTATTCTTATAAAATTCAGTTGGTTCGGGACTTAAATGGGGATGATCCTGATAGAAGGCAACAATTCTGTGAACTGATGATGTACAGAATGAAGGCAGATTTGCAGTTTATAAACAAAATTGTTTTTCCTGACGAAGCTACTCTTTATTTAAATGGAACGGTTAATAGACAAAACTCTACATTTTGGAGCAGAGAAATTCTTCATTGGATGTGTGAGGCTCACACACAATATCCTCAGAGAATGAACGTTTAGGCTGATATCATTAACAACAGAATTATTAGCCCTCATTTTTTTTTGGAGGCACAGTTAATGGTGAGGTTTATCTAGATTTTTTGATGAACTTTTTACAGCCTACATTGAAAAGACCTTTTCCTGATTTAAATGATTCAAATGCAATAGGTATATCAATTTGGTACCAACAAGACGGAGCTCCACCACATTACAAACGTATTGTTAGAGATTATTTGAACAAAGTTCCTACAAATAGGTGGATTGGAAGACGTGGAAGATTGAATGGCCGCCTAGATCCCATGATTTGACTCCTCTCGATTACTTTTCATGAAGTTATTTGAAATCAAAAGTATATTCCAATAAACCAGACAATATTGCAGATTTAAAAGTTAGAATAACGGAAGAAATTAACAACATAACCCCTGAGGTCCTACAAAATGTTGTACGAGAATTCCAAGATGGTCAAGAAGTGTAGAAAAGTGAATGGTGGTCATTTTGAACATTCAATTTAATTGTAAAATAAATTGAAAAATACTTCCTAAACATTATGTGACATTATTTCCTTCATTCTACGTAAAGTATCAAACGAATTGATAATAGAAATCGACCTGTTTCAGGTTTTTTAAACGAATACATAATAATGCTAGGAATGAATTTATTCCATACCTATGGACCGCACTGTATACTCGAACCACTTACATTTTAATGATTGGCACCCGTCCTGCAGCTTTCGAATATCCAGGTATTGTTCTTTCGAATAAAACAATGAACATTATACGAATAATTCTATTCATTTCTCTCATCACTCACATGTGAAATATATTTATAAGGATATTGGAAATGAAATTTCGAAAACTCAGTACAATATTTAGTGGATAATGCGATATTCAAAAAAAACCTCTTCGCAAGATGTTGTGCTTATTTATCGAAGGCTCTCGATACTGTCAGCCATGAAATGCTCCTTCAGTCACCAAAATATGTTTTTTGTCTAACGTTCTGCTACCAGGGTTTATCACCGCTGACGCGACGGAGAGCACATTTTCTCCGATCAGACGTTTTACCGAATTCTCTGGTGTTTCCGAACATAGGTGGGGATCTTTCGAGGAGTTCAGCATCTATTGACTTGAGGCTATTAGCTTAATGGGCCTGCATGCTCCAATATGCTACTACTCTCCAGTTGTTCGGACTTTTAACGCAAGTTTCGTCTGGCAGGTGGTCCCCCATCCAAGTACTTCCTGCGGTCTGCGTTCTATTCTATTTGGTAGGGGTCTCAATACACTACGACCTATAAGATCTATGTGTCCCCTTCTGCTGCCCAGCCGGTTAAGATGTCTCAACGACTAGTGCAGTTTCTCCAAACCTATGGTTTTGAAAAAGTTCAGGATGTCGGTTGGCTTGAGGATAGGTGGATCTACCTCTTCTATTTGATGTTCTCCAAGGTATCGTGTCCTCGGATTTTGCAGGATGATGCATTCTATTCAATATTAGAATATCATTTGGTATCTTCTTCTTTCTTGATTTCTGGGAAAGGTGGTGTGGCGAAAATAATTTTTTCGCGAATATTCGTTTGTTGGGTAGAAGGTTATGATAAATAAATAATAATAAATGTATTGCACTATGTGAAAGAGAAACATTACAAGCCAGTCACACTCTACTGAAGATGTAGATATAAGTAGACTGAAATCTTCCAACTCCTCTGGCCATGATAATATTTCTAATAATTTATTGAAGAAATGCAGCTCGTGGATTAGTTAACCTCTGAATTACCTAATCAATCTTTGTTTTGAGGAAGGAAATTTCCCAGATAACTTCAAACTGGCAATAGTTCAGCCACTTTACAAGAAAGGAGATCCGAATGATTTTGTTAACTACAGAGCAATAAGCCTGTTATGCAGTATCTCTAAATTATTTGAGATGGCAATTAGGGATCGGTTAACCAATTACTTACTTAAGTACAAACTCTTATCGTCCGACCAACATGGTTTCTGCAGTAACAAAAGTACAGAGACAGCACTATCTGAGTTCAGCGGTCGGATCATTTCAAGTATTGACAAAAAATGTTTGCTTTGGGTATTTTCATTGATTTCTCGAAAGCTTTCGACCTAGTGGATCATCGATTAATCACTGCCAAATTAGAGATATGGAATAAGAGGTTTGCCTTTAACTTTAATCGAGTCATACCTCAGTAATAGAAAACAAATGATAAGAGTCAATAACATTTTCTCTGAGGAAATGGATGTAGAGCAAGGTGTGCCGCAAGGTTCTGTCTTAGGTCCTCTACTTTTCAACATTTTTGCTAACGATCTCATTCTCTATATTCAAAGGGTTCAGAATGTTCATGTTATCTGCTATGCAGATGACACGAATATTTTGGTTGTTGACAAGGATCTCAATAAGCTGAAAACTACTGCTGAAGCGCTATTTGCCAATATTGTAAAATGGTCCAACAATAATAACCTACAACTGAATCATCGTAAAACAATAACTGTTCTTTTTGGTAATGGCAGGACTGATGAAATCAAACTTTTTGAAGGTTCCAATGATGAAATAGTAAGTAGTAAATCAGTGAAACTACTGGGGGTTACCTATGATAGGAAACTTCACTGGAATTGTCATATTGATTGTTTGTGTAAAAAATTACAGAGTAGCTGTTATAGTCTGAAATTTATGAAGAACCACTGTAGTGAGTACACACTACTGTCATTGTACTATGCAAATTTTCATTCCCATATAAAGTATGGAGTTTTGATTTGGGGAAATTGTGCACATGTGAATAGAGTATTGGTACTTCAGAAATATGCGATCAGAATTCTTGCTAGTATCGATACTAGAACGAGCTGCAGAGATTATTTTAGAAAATTCAAAATCCTAACTGTTGTAAGCTTATATATACTGGAAGTTTGTACATACGTCTATAAAAATAAAAACGCGTTTTTGAATACTACTGAGAAGCATGACCATAATACACGTTTCAAAGGCCAACTACAACCTGAGAATCACCGGACTACGCTGTACCAAAAAAGTTTTTTTTTTACTGGCTGTAAATTATACAACTCTCTTGATGAGCATATTAAAAGCTCCCTCAATTTAAATATATTCAAAACAAGACTGAAACAGCAGCTAGTTCAGAAGGCCTCACACTATAGATGAGTACTTAGTATAATTTGTGTTATGTTCGCGATATATGCAATTGATTTTATTTGTATTCAATATAGCATACTTATATATACGATTGTCTCTCTTGTTGTCTCTTGTGCATTCACGTCTTCTACCTTTTTATGATATATTGTCCGAAAAGTATGTTCCTGCAAAGATGAATTTCTCAATTTTTTATCATATATTTTAATCTAATGGTATGTATTTTATTTTATTTTGTTTTGAAGTTTAATTTATTTTGTTTTGATGTTTAATTTATTTTGTTTTGATGTTTATTTGTGACTTGTTATAAACATGCATCTGTCTTTGGTCCTTGTGATTGAATTTATATGTATATTTTATGATGAATAAATTTGATTGATTGATTGATGCATGAAAAGGTATGAGATTGAAATAGATATGAATAAAATTAGCTAGAAGGCATGATTTATATAATTGTTAGAATCATATTGCTCCAGGTCGAGAGAATGTCTATTAAAAATTTCTTGATTTCATCAAAAAACAAATCTATTCTCATTTCATCTGGTAGGTCGTTGTAGAAACGAATAGACCTCGTTTTATCTTAGATGAAACGAATTCTACCTCGTTTCATCTTGGAGAGGTGATGGGCCGGTACCTCACAGTTGTTCATTCTTTTCATGCTTTTCAAAGTAGCTTCTATTTTTGAAGACGAATTCCATACATTCATAGATATACAATGCAGGTATAGTCACTAATTTCATTTTTCTAAAATGTTTCCTACAACATTCGAAGTGTCCCAGTTGTTCCATCATGCAGATGACTCGCTTCTGAATTTAAAATATTCTTTGTATTTCTACGCTCCCCATAATATGATATCGTACCTAGCGCAAGAGTAAAAATTTGCAAAGTCGAATGACTCTCAGTCCATAGCAGGCTGTGCTGAGTTATTTTGATGAGCAATATGTGTGATGATCAAATTTGAAGGCTTCGTCTATCATAATGCCTAAGCATTTCAAGGAGTTGAAGAAGGGGATATTATGTCCGTTGGAGCTGGCCTTGCCAATTTTGCGTTTGTTTTTTGTGGATTCAACACCAATATACTATCTCATAACCACTTCATTGCCTAGTCTATGATGGAATTTTCCATTTCACAAATTTTTGGGTTATTTTCTGCAGTTACCAGGACTGAGGTATCGTCGGCATAGTTAATTATCTTGACGTCGGGGGTTGACAATTTAGCAAAGTCATTTATTAATATAATGAATAATAGTGGGTTGAAATCACTGCCCTTAGGAACTCCCAAGGATATGTCCATTGCTTTTGATAATACATTTGGGCCTGTAGTTTCGTCTCTGATTTTTACTGCTTGAGTTCTCTCTTTCAGATACGATTTGATCCAATCCACAGCTATTTCACGAATGCCATAATGTTCAAATTCGATAAATAAGATTGTGTGGTCAATACAGTCAGAGGCTCGGACAGATCCAAGAAGATCATTGCTCAAAAACGTTGTAGATTCCGCACGTAAGTTCAAAAAGAGCTTTCGCCACTTGTGAATCCCCGTTGATTTGAGTTGAGTGTATTTTGACCAGTGAGGAAGGTCGGTATTCTTGGGAACATGATCATTTCAAAAAGAAATGTGAGATATATTCAGGAGGCTCATAGAGCAATAATTCTCGAGAAATCTCTATCGCCTTTTTTATGACAAATTTTAATGCAGAGAAGATCCCAGTTTCAAGTGATTTATTGACTATGTTGGAGAAAGGTTCAACAATTAAATGAAACCATTTTTTCAGCAAGAAAGGTGAGACTTCATCGTACCCTAAACTCCGTTTGTTGTTCATTTTATTCTGGATATCGAGTAATTCCTTTTCAGTCGCCGGTTTTAGAAATATGGAGTTAAGAGTAATGTACAGTCAAATTCACTGGTACTCGGTTATTTTTTATCTGTTAGTTGTCGAGATTTGTTTATGAAGAAATCATTTCAGAAGTTTGCACAATCTTCGAGACTTGTGTTGGAGGGTTGAGCATCGACATTCTTATTTTTCCCAGTTATTTCTCAGACAATTTTCCAGAAAATTTATGAATAGTGTTTTGAGGTTTGGAGTATTTTCTCAAGGGATGCTCGTTTCGTTTTCATTAGCTTTTTATTGAACCTGTTTTTGGCATTGGGGAAGTCATTGTTATACTGGGGTATTTACGAGATAACTCCATCGTGGCGGTGTGGCCTCTAGTGTTCCTTAACCCAATGTTATTGTGTTTTTCTTGGTTGAATAACTCTCATGTTGTGGTTTGAAAGTTGATATTTGTTGGCTTGGGATGGTTTTTCTCGATTTTGCCGGATCCTAGATTTGGCGGGTCTAAGCATTCCCTTCTCGTTGGACGAGGAGAAGGGGTTGTTTTCGTCCAGATGTAGCCACCTCTGGAGTTGGTGCCCACTTATGTTTGCCTTTTCTGGTTATTAATTTTTATGTGGTTTGAAAATCATGGGTTGGTATCCTGGAGTGGGTCCATTATCTCTCTTTCTCCCTCTCTGTGTCGGCTGTGGATGAGGAATCTTCTGATACTCAATGGCATCGTATCAGAATGGTCCTGGTATTGATTAAGTAGGTGTTCTGATGTTTGGAGCAGCATATATGGTGGATATGGATTTTTTTTCACTGGCTTTCGGAGGAGTCCTCGGTGGTCGGGGGCTCAGGGGAACAGCAGCAACATCTCGACGTCCTCGTTGGTTTTGCTAATCACTCGATCGACGCATCCCTGCCTCAACATCTGGAATACAATATCTTCATTATCAAATATTTGTTTCTCTGTTGCTAAATTGTTTGAATATGTCTATCATTTATTGCTGGATATATAATTGCTTTGTAATCCATTACGGGTCTGATAAAAGTACTGTATGTATGGAGCAGTGTCTGAGGATGACATCTTTCGAATCTTCGCCCCAACGCACTTGATTCAATTTGACCCTCTAAGCGTCTGGAAATACGTCCAACATGCTTTGAGCCATCTGTTCAAGGTTTCGGTGCTGCTTGATGATACATACAAGACTGTATCGTGTGCATACTGAATTATATTGTAAATTCTGAGCATATCATGTATATATTGGAAAGAGTAATGGTAAGATAAAAACTTTTTAACAAAAAATTAAACCGACGAAAAAATCAACTGAAAAGCAAAAAAAAAAAAACTTTCCGAGTCTAAATGATAATTGAGCTCCTAAACTAATGTAAGTAACTGATTTTGAGTCGGCGCCAAACAAACAATTATCGAAGATCATTATCTATGAAAGAAGTCATCAAAACGCAGCTGAGCATCTCGCTGCCATCATTTTACGTTTCACCTAATTCAATTGCTAGTTTGTTTGGCGCCGACTCAATATCAGTTACTCACAATTAGTTTAGGAGCTCAATTATCATTTAGACTAAGAAGGTTTATTTTATTTTTTGCTTTTCAGTTGATTTTTTCGTCGGTTTAATTTTTTGTTAAAAAGTTTTTTTTTTTACTTTTCAGTTCCGTATTTCGTCGGTTTAATTTTTTGTTAAAAAGTTTTTATTTTTCAATTTTTTGTGGCTAAAGTCTACCAATTATAGCTACTTGTTTTTTGATTACTTCCAAAATACTTACTACAACTATTACCAGTTAAATAATATGATTATCTACTTTTACTATTTGTTGTAATATACATTATTTTGTTGTTCTGGTTAGTTTATTTCATTATTCTGTATATCATTCCATCCTCCCATGAAATATACTGATTTTGACGGATGTGGAACAAGAATAATGTCAGTAGCGATATGTCATTGTCAACTACGTATGTGTGTGCCAATGTTCACTAGTGAAAAATCAATTATTTCCTATTTTTTCACCCGTAAGGGTGGCTTATCCCTCTCGAAATCTAAATATGAGGTATACCCTATCTATTAAAAGAAGAATCATCCGAATCGAAGAACCCAGTACAAAGTTATGCCTGATAGAATCGGTTAACGGACCAGAATTCAGAGGGTAAGTGATCAATATCCTTCATTTCGCTACCCTTAGGAGAGGATTCCATCTTTCAAATTCAATGAGACCAAATTCGAAGTACACCCTATCCACTGAAAAAAGAATTATTGGAATCGGACGCCTCAGTGGAAAGTTATGCGTGATCATACATAAAAAAATATGATGGAGAAAAAAATATACGGGTCGAATAGAGAACCTCTTCCTTTTTGGTTTCGTCGGTTGAGAATGGAGCCTTGTAGTACCTCTGAATGGAGAGGAAGGCGTGATCGGATAAGAAACTGCCGATCTTTTCATGTTTTATTCGGTTTACCAAGTATGATATGATTAATCTGACGAAATGTTTTGAAATATTTATATTAGTTTCTTGATAAAGCCTGCATGCAAAAATATAGCCAGTGTGCATTGTCCGTTGTTGAGGTGTGCCGTTATGTGACAACTCAAGCAGTACATTTTTTGTGGAAAATTCAGATCTGACGCCGTGTTGGTGTGGAGGTATGAATCCATCAATTTATGAATATTCGTATAATTGTATTTCCAGAATTAGTTCGAGTAGTTTTTTGTGAACATTAGTTAATTCAGTTGATTTTTTTTTCTGGGTTTTTCTCAGGTTTTGGGATCATCACTTTATTTGCGGCCTTCCACGAGCGTGGAAAGTAAACAAATGCCGGACATGTGTTCATGACTGGGATTAATATTGGAAATATGGTTTCTGGTGAGGGTCTCATTGTTCGTCTGTTCATTGAGTCCGGTTCTGAAGCGGCGTTTTTGCCATGTTGAACATCCACCCCAATGTTATCCATTGAGATTTCCAAGTGGTGAATCGAAATTAATTGCTGAGTTTACTGGGTGAGATATGGCAAATTCCCAAGTTTCCATCGAGAAATGGCTAGAAAACAAAAAATTAACATTTGGTTTCTGAATTCCAATACTTAATTAAGGAAATTAGTTTATTATTCCACCTCAATGCAACATGAGATACTTGGAAGTCCTAATAGGCTCTCACATGACATAGGACAAATGAATTTATTATGCAATCAACGAATAATACTGTAATTTACATCAAGTGCTGGCATTATATTATGCACTAATTGAAAGCCACCTCCGAAACATCATTTCAGCATTGGAAGGCGCGCTGAAAAATCATAACAAACTGCTGGAGATTATTATTATACGATTCCTCAAAATTATCCTGCGAAAAAAACTCAAGCTTGCTGTCCTACTCTCTCAAGAGATCTACCTATTCGATTGAAGCAACTCTGCGTCTTAACGTCATCCTGAAAAACTAGTCAACAAACCTCCTCAAACTTGTCAAAACTTCCACGACATCGTTCCTCAAATCATAAAATCGCCCTACCCTCTACGCTACATATTAAATTATCGTTACCACTTTTGTCATTATCCTATTATTCTATCATTATATTCAACTATTTGTGTATAATTCTGATATCGAAATAAGTATTCAATCACTTATCAATTATTGTTAATTTTTCATGATTTCTCATTATAGTTTTGTATAAATAAGTTCCGCTATGTAATGAACCAAGAAAAAATCACACCTATCATTTTTGGGTACATAACTTCTACCATGAAACAAATGAATTACTGAATCAATGCATTTCATGTTAATTGTATATTGTAGGCCAATCAATAGATATTTTTCGCTCTATTGATTCTGTGACAGAAATAATACCAGGAAACCGACTGTAGTAATATAATGTTATGTTTTGTAATCCCAACTGTCATTGCTGAATTTTTTTATCGTTTTTGATTCGTTACTAGTAAACTCATAAAGCAATCTCGATACTCCACGAATTGTAGAGAATCTAAATGCAAAGAAAATGAGCTCTAGCACTACCCGATCGGATTATCAGTTACGGAGAAAAACCGGAAATAATGAGCTTTAAAGAAAAGAACATAACTCCGCCACCTTCCACGTTGTAGTACAAACTTTCCACGACATATAAGTGATTAATATGTACTTTATATGTGTGAAAAACTCAGGCGCTGTCGGATCATTAGTTTTAACATAATTGCAATCTGAATTTTTTTAACACTTTATCCAATTCCAGTATTTCAAGAATATTTCGAAAGAAGAAATATAGTACTGCAAACTGTAAATTCTCATTTTGCGTTAAAATGCTGCAAAACAGATGAAAAATACCTGAAGATATGATCGAAAATGGGCGAGTGCGTGGAAGCGACTGAGCAGGGGGGTAGAGCAGCAGACGCGGGAAAGCGTATGTATAGTAATACAAGCGCGCTGCGCCCTCTATGAATCTACTGCTCTACCTCCACTCCCGAGCCGCTTTCATGCACTCGCCGGTTTTCGGTCATGTTTGCAAGTATTTCTCACCTATTTTGCAGCATTTTGAAGCAAATAGAGTCATTTTGTAGTAATATTTTTCAACTCTCAAAATCTGTCAGAAAAATTGAAATTGGACCACCTATGACGCATTCAGGTCTGCTGCGATGAAGTGCATTGAAAAAATCAAATTACAATTATGCCAAAACTAATAATGCAACCCTGTCTGAGTTCACGTGGAGTACATATCAATCAATACTATGTCGTGGAGAGCCTGCTTCAAAACTAGAAAAGTGGTGGTGTTGTAAATTTTTAAAAAACGTTACTGATAATCCGATCGAGTTGTTCTAGGGCTTATTTTCTTTGCATTTTGATTTTCTACAATTTGTCAATCTAGAGAATCGAGATTATTTCATTAGTTTTTGAATTACAAGCCAAACAAAATAACAATTAATAAAAATTATTTTAAATAATTATAACAACTTCAGCAATGACAGTTGGGAGTAGGAAACATAACAGGATATAACTATGAACTGTCTTTCCCATAATGGCACAGTCGGTTACCTGGTAGTATTTTTGCCACGAAAAACACTCTATTGATTGGTCTATTTCACGAATATACACGCTACTTACTATGAAACCGGTATTTATCATTGTTCATACCAAACTGAGATGTCTAAAAACCATGGTGTATTCACTTATACCTGTAAAATATTGGGACAAACTGAGGGAGTTATCTAGAGTTTCAGATGGCACCGACGTCGTTTCTTGTCATAATTCAATAAACTGCAATTACAGACCACACAGGGTGTTTTTGTGATTTGTGTCCATGATACGCTCTGTGATTGTGCTTTTGTCGCCTTTAAGGTTATGTCAATTCGTTTGAAATATTTTGGGTTGATTGATCGATGTAGCATATTTCAGAACAAACTTTTCCATGTACTTATGTCAGTATTATATAGAATTTTCCGAAATAATTCTAATTATGAACCGTACCAATTTATTTTGTATGGTTAATTTTCTATTGATACGGCTCCACCGAGTTGGTACTTATGTATTCCTGTCCCTGTTTGCTCATGATAAAAATCTTATGATGGAGCGGATAATGATTTCATGAAGTGCTGTAAATTACATACAATTACTCAATTTAGCTTTCAAACCAATAAAAGTACGGGAGATGCAATCTCTTTCGCTTTCTGAAAAATCTATATTCTAGTCTGAAGGAAGTGTTTTGCGACATATCTAAAGCTTTTGACTGTTACGTAAGCTTTATCTCTACAGCTCAATTGGTTCCAATCCTATCTAAGTGAAAGAAACTCTCAGCTTTTGGACACTATTTTGGCAGACAACACGACTATCTTATCGCAAGAACTCAAATTACCTTCATATAGCAGCGTAAAATAGCTTAAAATCATGCATTATTCTGGAATCCTGGAGGACTCCATGGATTTTCCTACAACCTTCTGATATTACTTGGAAATCGCTTGAAGAAAAATGTTATAAACTTATATTCGTGCGCTGCTTCTTTATTAATTGTTTAAACAATGAAAAACAATTTTGTTAGGCAAATTTCACCCAAATTGATGCTATAGGGGTTTTTGAGGTCGCTGAACCAGAATATGACATTGAAAAAACGATAGCGTGGCCAGTCGTGAAGGTAGATTCCATGAATGATAATTTACAACTACCTATTTTTTATTTATGTGTACATCTCGAAGAAAAAATTTTCGGGTAAAAATTGTGGAGCTAATGAAGCTCTATCAAACAACTTATAGTTTGCCGATATTCAGTATGGAAATGAAATATTGCGATTTTTTTTAAATCTTTCAACAGCTGCCATTTTGAGACTATTGGGCCATTTTCGAAATTATCCGACATATTCATGAGAAGTATTTTCGTTTCATTCGGTTGGAAAATATGGCCTCCACTCAACAAATTTCGTTATATCCTATATACAAGTTTCAATATCACATTTTAAACTAAAGTTTTCGAAGCATGGCCCCGAAATTCAAATTTGTAATTTTTACCGCCTGTCCACTCAAAATAAATATAGCCAAAGCATATTTTAGCTCTTCAGCTGTAATATCAGGATACTGGGCATATTTAAAAAAAGCATTCTTCCTAGTTTCTTCCACGAGATACTCAGTAACATCATCACTCCAAAACATTTAAAAAATTTCAATAGGTGTACGATGGGAAAACTCAGACTAACCTAGAAAAAATAATTCCGTACTTCTGCTCTGAAAATCTCCGGATATTCATGTAAATTCAATCTATTTTTTTTAAGAATAGGCTCTGTTCTATCTGCATCAGAATTTGTGTTATGTTCTATTGTTTCACTATTTATCCGGAGATTATTCTTGTATAGAATTTCCACCGGTGCAGGACGTCTATCGAAATCCCCACCCCTTTTGGTCACCAGAATCCACATGCCATTTCCAGGGCTCCTTGAAAGGGACACCCACGCCATAAAAAAATTCCTTTTTTAATAAAATAAAGTTGTCCGTATTAGTCATACTACATTTTGACCCATACCCGTAACAATAACTTTTTGTCATCAAGAAAAATCCATTGAAAGTCAGAAAACTAAAGGATATTCAACCCTAACAAATCTCAAAAATATGCCCCTATGTCATCCTAGCGTTACTCACATGTTACACTTACTTTCATGGAAAAATATGAATTTTATCATATAAAATATTGATCGACTTGAAAAATATGCTCATTAGTAAAGTATTACACATGCTTCAGTTATTATTTATAAAGTGGTTTATATATATATATATATATATATATATATATATATATTATATATATATATATATATATATATATATATATATATATATATATATACTATGTCTGGCATATACTGACATCGGTAAGTGACCTATCAATGTTCCACGAAATTCCGTGTCATTGAATTCCACTTCCCTAGGACAAAGCTTCACCCCACAAATTATAGGTGTCCCTTCTATAATTTTGTGCATTTCACATGTTTATTCTTGCCGGTAGGTATTAGCACTCTAAGAGATTTGGTTCTATTTCAAACAGCTGTTGGGAAACCATGAAACAGCTGTAGGCGGATGGTGGCTTTTTTGGAATCGAAACAAATCTCTCTTTCTTTCAATTTTTTTTTTTTTCGAAAAAAACCATAAACAAATCTCGCAAACTTCACAAAGTATACCCTACAAACCCTATATCGACGAAAAGCTCCCAAAGAATGCCATGCAATGATGGAATGAAATATAAAATGTTGCATTTGAAAAAATCGAGTTATTGCCATTTGTAATTTATGATTTTCAAAAAATCGTAGTAGGCGATAGAACATCGACATCAGGTTCGCTTGCACATTTTTCTGTGGGTGTATGCTATTTTGACACATAAATTGATATAAGTAAAAAACTATTGCAGATGATTCTAAGGAATCTGGGTGCGTTATATCGACAATTCAGTGGCGAATCCAAGAAGGTAACAAAAACAGTTTTTCATCTTATTTTGGGACATCCTGAATTTGAATAAAAAAATTCCTAGAATGTGCATCATTATCGGACCTATCGTTTTGAAAAAAAATCAAGTCGATAACTTGCATAGAAAAAAAGTTATGGAGCTTGCACACACCCCTAGGTCACCCTGTATACGTGAGTGGTGGATGGTGACGCATAATCCGCTCTAGCCAATATAGCATATTATTATTTTTTGGTCGAAAATGATACCAAAAACCATTCCATAAATGTTTGCATGGCATGAAAATACTCGTAGCATTTTTTTTTTAACAACATAAGCATACCGTAACCTCTACCTCTACCGCCACTGGAGTAGCTGACGCTCATATTTCTCATGTTTAAAGGGAAAACTATTTTTATGATTTTCAGTCGGTATGAAATGACTTCTCCAAATCAATACTACCTTCCCTATCAATATTTTTTACCCCTGAATTCGATTTCAACGCAAATATAAAAAAAAAATATTGAAAATTGACCCAAACCTCCCGATCCTCCCCTACGTAATACGTCATTCCAGAATTCATGAAGAGATCCCCTTTCAGAATATTCGCCATCTTCGAATGTGCTCAAACTATGAAAAAAATCAATCACCCTAACATATTCTGCATAACGTAACGCTTGTACACCCATCCAATTTATAGTCGGAGAAGTGCCTCTTTGAGCTATGTATTACACAGCCATTCGCGAAACAAGCTCAAATAAAAGAAAAAACTGTAAATAACGTATATCGCATTTGAACCTAGTCATGGAAGTGTCTATTCTCGATTTCGATCCTCGTGAATGAAAATAAATGAGATTTGTTTCGAATTGGAGAGAAATACTCTCAGAAAAGAATGATTATATAGACATTCGTTTATTCCACCACGAGTGAGGATCTTGAAACGTCGGTATAATCCTCTCGTTATAATTCGGAAACTCTGAATTCCAAAGAGCACTCGTCCATTCTTTATGGGGCGGTGCGATGTTTTTCATTACCTCATTTTCTTTTAACGGTGTTAGAATGGTAGATTGAACTGGAGAAGAATTTCATCCGCTCAAAATATATCCAACAAACGTGAATGGTATTTATTCCATATATTTGAATTACCAAAATATCTAAAATAAATTCATTTTTGTAAGAATTCTTCCCTAGTTAGTATAGTAGATTTGATCGGGAGATACTTTGTGTTTATTCATATGCACCTGAGAAACAGTTGGATAGTTTATTTCTTGCAGATAGACATATAATATGTTCACTTTCAAAACAGCAGTTTCTCAAGTTTTTGAGCTGATATCATGGTAATTCAGTTTAAGTGCAGTTCAATAAGATTACTGTAACCTCTATAAATCCAATGAACTGATATAATTATTCCCATCAACATTTCATTAAACTAATGTGATATCATAAGTGACTATCTTCCTCAATCAAATCAGTTTAAAAATCGCTTTTCAATACTGACCATCTCCCTCACTATTTTTGAATCAATCAAATAGTAGTAGTAGTAGCACAGTGGTCCCAAATCCCAAATAAGTTATGTTTACATTGAGTAAAAGTTAATAATTCAACATAATTCAGCGACCAGTCAAGTGTCACGTTATTCTTTATACTCTTGAGTGATACGCCATCAAAAATCAGCTGCTTTCGTTACGGTGAATTTTGTTTCTTCAAGAAATCACATTTAGAAAAAAATTCCGGAGGTATGCACGCTCTAACTTTCGCAAATTTTGATATGTCGGGCCAATTTTTTTCATGCGAATAGGCTGAGGGATGTGGACGGTTGGTATTGAATTTGAGAAGAATCGCTTAGGAGGTTTTTAATTTTCCAAAATCGTTTCTGTTCACTCTAACTTCCGGAAATATCAAGATATCGGGCTTTTTTTTTATACAAATAAGCTAGGGGTTAAAATTTTTTATTGAATCAGACCAGAATCGCCTAGGGGGTTCAGATTTTCTAATAAAGTTCTGAAATTTTCGAAAAATGTCTGTGATCGCTCTAACATTCGCAAATTTCAATGGTTGGTATTCAATTGGGCAAGTATCGCTTAGGGTGTTGAAATTTTGATATTATCGAAGAATTTCTGTGGTTGCCCTAACATTCGCAAATTTTGAGTTATCGGGCTCTAATTTCTCACACAAATACGCTAGGAGACAAGAATAGGTGCTATTATGTCAGGTGAGATTTGCTTGAGGGGTTCAAATAATTTGAAATTTTTTAATTTTCAAAAATGTCTGTGCACACTTTAACTTTTGCAAATTTTGAGATGTCGGGTTATATTTTCTTTGATACATTGAGTATCTTCCATGGATATTTGGTATTGAATTTGGCGAGAATCGGTACGAGCATTGAGTTTTATTGCATTAAGTATTATAAGTAGTATTATTTTGTTAATGGTGTATTATTGTCTCACTGTTGAATTGATTTTTTCAGGCTCTCGGAAAAGCAGTGAAGTGGTTGCAGTTGGTTCCACGCGACAGGAGTTGTTCGATTTATTGAAAAATCATTTGCATTATAATGCGAATGAAGTGTACAAAGTCATGAAGGTCGCATTGTCCAAAAAAGTCCATAGCCCTCACACGTTATCCGCGGTTGAAAAACAAAAATTTGACAATCGGACAGATGTCAGAGGTAGCCCAGAAATTTCGTAATGAATATATAAAATCATTTAGAAAAGACTTTTCCCAAAAATTCAGTAGAAAACAGAATATGGGGGATATTTTCGCAAGACTTTTGATTTCTTCTGACCCCGTTATTTCAAGTTTGCGTGAGCTGCCAGCGAAGTCAACCTAATCATTATCGCATGAAGCAATGGCGTTATTGATACCACCTACTGTCAAAAACCAAAAAGTACTCCGAATGACTGACTGCGACTCTAGCGACAATAATGATAGTGATTCGGGCAGCAATTGGGCTCTATAAGTCTAAGCGTCTTCTTGTATATTTTTTACACAAAAGTCATATTCAATATTTTTTTCTAAATGTAATTTTCAATAAACTAGTTTTTACATTCGAAGTGTATTTGTATTTACATGCTTTCCCAATCTACTATATCCCAAATACATGTATGTATCAATACATTCTTTCGTTCTATCAGAATGGAATCGTGTTCAGCAAACTTAAAACCTCCGAGTACCAAATTTCGTAGCGATTGATTCAAATTTGGAGGAAATAATCGGTCATTTTCAAGCCGCCATATTGTTTAGAATAAAATGACTCCAGATTCGTGTTCAGCGACCTCAAAAATCATCGAATACCAAATTTCGTAGCGATTGATTTGGAGGAAATGGTCTGCCATTTTTAGGCCACCATCTTGATTTTGAGAGAAATCACTTCAGTTTTGTATTGAGCGACCTCAAAAACCTCCGAGTACCAAATTTAGTAGCGAACGATTCAAATGTGGAGGAAATGGTCCGCCATTTTCAGGCCGTCATCTTGTTTTTAGGAAATTTGACTTCAGACACGTGATCAGCAATCTCAAAAATATTCGAGTACCAAATTTTGTAGCAATTGATCCAAATTTGGTAGAAATGGTCCGCCAATTTGAGGCCGCCATCTCGTTTTTGAAAAAATTGACTCCAGATTCGTATTGAGCAACCTCAAAAATCCCCAAATACCTAATTTCGTAGCAAATGTCTCAAATTTGGAGGAAATGGTCCGCCATTTTCAGGCCGCCATTTTGTTTTTGGAGAATTTGACTTCAGATTCGTGTTCATCAATCTCAAAAATCTTCGAGTACTGAATTTTGTAGCGATTGACTCGAATTTGGATGAAATGGTCCGTCATTTTAAAGCCGCCATCTTGTTTTTGCAAAATTTGACTTCATATTCGTGTTCAGCGATTCGAAAAACTACTGAGTACCAATTTTCGTAGCAATTCCAATACCTTCTATATTTGGCCAGCGATTCGGGATTTGGAACCACTGTGCGACGCAAAAGACACCAAACCCAAGCCTGCTGTTCCGGTTCAAGAATCTTTAACAATAACACTTCGCTTTTTAGCAACTGGAATCATACACTAGCTCACAGTATGCATTTAGAGTATCGAAGCAATTGAAAACTGAAAGGAATGTTTTGCATCCCACAGAACGGGATGTTGTCCGTACATATCAATTAATTGCAAGCAGTCTTCGTTTGACCACTCCATTTTGTCCTTTCTGAAATCCTTTTTCGAAAATATCTTCACTGTATTCGCTCGAGAGACTGTTGCAGACTAAAAACCGTTTCACACTGAGCACACTCGCACGATATTTTTCCTTCGAGCGAGACCCAAAAACCGACAGCCAACGTCTCAGACCATGTGCATTCGCGGTGACTCGCGAGAAGTTAAACATGCGCTGAGTCGTTGCGAATGGCACGTCCAGATTTGAATGTGCATATGCATGCGCATCAAGTCAACGCATGCACATTCAAGTCAGTACGCGGCTTTAGGTTTGGTATTTTCACAGATCAAGCATTCAATAAACAATGAACGTGAACGTCACTCATGAGTATAGGAATGGAAGCGGGCATATCAGCGTTACTAAGGATTAGGAGGGCACGTAAAGCCTGATAATGAAGAGAAATTTTTTTTTCATTCACAAATAGTATGCGTCTTCGATATCTTCGGAACTTGGAAATAAATATAACAAGGATTCTCTATAATATAAGCTTCAATGTTTGGAGGTGTTTTACAGACATTTTGTTAAAAATACCACCTACATGTTAAATATTGAAATTCCGCTGTCAAGAAAGCGGATTTATGAAATATTTCAACTGGAAAAGTTCGCGTTGGTGGCCTGACCTTCTCGTTTGAACTCGCGAACTGGAATAATATCACGTCTTATAGGGGCATATGAAAGATTGCGGAAAATTAATAACAGGTTCGCTTCCATCTGAAAATTTCAATAGCAGTTACTACCGCTCATGTTCAATGAATGAATATTGTTCCGTGCTGAAAGTGGGGTGGAGTGGAATTTTCAACTATATATCCAATCACACTTGATTTGCTTCCAAGGAAATATTACTTCTACATATATATGAGAAAATCTGTGAAAAAATACTGGAGTTGATATTTGTATACCAGGAAATCATAACTATGAACGGCTACTGAAATATAACAACTAACAAATGTCGCTATATGAATAGCAATAGAATAATATGTTGCATGAAGCAACAATTAGGTTGAGCGGCGACTGTATTATATCGTTCGCCAGCAGGAAGCCTAATTTTATTTTATTTTTTGTTGAAGAAGTTGGCATGAATATACAGTGTGTCTCACTTCTCTTTTAAACACCACCGTATCTTCCGTAATTATTGGAGTAGAATTCTGTAATTCTCACAATCGGTAGATATACTAGGGGTTGGTCTGAATTTTTTCATAGGGTTGACCTGAGTGACATACACTGCGCGCCCGGAGCGATGGATATACCGAGTTTTGCGAAAAATAATATTAGGGGGCAAGATAGACTCAAACTTCTTACGGATTCGGGATCAGGACAACAACTCTAGTACCAATCCATATTTTTGCTGAAAAATTTGCAGTTCTGAAAAATTCGAATTTGTCTCACTTCCCATGGAAATGCCCCCGTACCTTCCATAATTATTGGTGTAGGATTCTGTTATTTCCAGGATCGCTAGATATACCGAGGATGAGTCTGGATCTCTCCTTTGATTATTCTGAGTGGCATACACTGCGCGCCAGTGGCGATGGATATATTTATTTTTGCGAAAAATAATATAAGGGGGCAAGATATGCAAAATTGGATTCGTGATCGAGACATCAATTTTGGTACCACTTCATATTTTCGTTGAAAATTTTCAGTTCTCAAAAATCCGGGTTTTCCACATCTCATGGAAACATTCCGTATCTTCCGTTATGATTGGAATATAATTCTGAAATTTTTACGATCATTAGGTATACTGGAGATGACGCTGAATATTTTCTGGGCTTGACCTGAGTGATAAATATGCTGATTTTTGCGAAAAATAATATTGGGAGGCGCGATAAGTGGAATTTCAATAATTCGTCATCAGGACATCAAATTCATAATCGATAGGCATCTTTTCTGAAGAATATTTCAGATCAGAAATGTTCGATTTTCCTAATTCTCATGGAGAACCTCCGTATCTATCGTGATTAGTGGAGTAGAGCTCTGAAATTCTCACGATAGGTAGATATCAATGATATGAGTCTTAATAATATCTGGAGTCGAATTTTCTAAGCTTCCAGAGGGGGAGTACAGAAATATAGATTTCTTGAAGGAAATTTTGAACTTCACAAAATCTAAGAGTATTCAAAATGACAAAACAAGTGGGACTATGTTATTGAAGCATATTTCTGTTCATTAAAATCAATTGGAGAATCAACGGCTAGAGAAACTCAATGTAGAAATATTTTTCAATAATACTGCATCATCAGTGATATTTTTTTCTATTAATAGTTGAAATTAGTAGTAAGAAATCATGTAAGTAGGACCTTAGGGTCCTGTTTGTATTTCTTAATGAATAAATTAATAATTATAACTCTGCAAAAATCGTTCTATTTTCTACTCCAATGATTACGGAAGATACGGGGGTGTTTCCATTGGGAGTGAGACAAATTCGGATTTTTCAGAACTGAAAATTATTCTGCAAAAATATGGAATGGTACTGAAATTTATATCCTGACCACGAATTCGTAAAAATTTTGAGCATATCTTGTATGTCTCTCAGATTAACCCCAGAAAAAAAATTGACTTATCTCCGGGATCTCTGACGATCGTGGAAATTATAGAATTCCACTACGTTAATTACTGGAGATACGAAGCGTTTCCATGGAAAGTGAGACAGATACGGATTTTTCAGAATTGAAAATTTTTCAGTGAAAATATGGATTAGTATCAAAGTTGATGTCCTGATTACGGATCCGCAAGAATTTTGAGTCTATCTTGCATCCCAATATTATTTTTCGCAAAACTCGTTATATCCATTGCGCATGGGGAGCAGTGTATGTCACTTAGGTCAACCCCTATAAGAAAATGTTGACTTACCCCCAGTTTTCTACGATTGTGGAAATTACAGAATTCTACTCCAATAATTACGGAAGATACGGGGGTGTTTCCATGAGAAGTGGGACACACTGTAGATATATGGTCGATATACACAGAAAATACGCCACTTCCGGTAGTTTTTGCAGTTTTTGCGAATAACTACGCATTTTAAAACCACGAAAATAGAAGGAGGTTTTCTAGTAGACGGATATATTTTTTTATGTATGACAACGCAGATCTTTTTACAGAGTAGTCCGATTTGGATTATTCTTCCTTCATTGGATAGGGTATTCCATTTAAATTTCAATGGAAATATCCAGCCATAAGGGTACGAAAATTGATTGATTGATGGCTGACCCACTAATTTCCACCTTTTAACTGATTCTACCACGCATAACTTGTACTGGCTTATCTGATTCAGATGATTCTTTTCACTGAATAGAGTAGGTATACTTGAGAGTTATCCCGACTTGATTTAAAAAAAACTCGCCCCTAATTGTAGAAAAAATAGGGGATCTTGATTGATTTTTCTTTTGCGAACTGATTCTGTTGAAACTTAGCACGCATATGTAGTTCTGATAACACTACAACATAATGGAGACTTGGAGTTAATCTGATGATGGAGACCAACTACAGTCGATGGTTTACATCAGATACCCCGTGTTTGAGGTAAATATCTGATTATACTCAGTCACCGTTTGACGGATCACCATGAAAGTTGGCACATTTGTATCATATCATATCATGCTATCTTTTTCACTTCATCTCGCCATTAGATGACGCTGCAGTGCATCAACTTCTATACCGTTCAACCGATTGTCATGAACATTGGTATACCCAGACAGTGAATATAATCGAACCTCTACTAACCCAATGTTTTCCAACCTATCTTTTTTTTTGTGTGCACTGGTTGACCAAACCTGAACAAATTGAAAGTATTTCCATGAACAATTATACTGTTTTCACAAAAAAAACATATACATGGAGGCTCTATCATCTTTGCCAGAAACGACTCACTAGTCAACATAAAAGAATTACAATTTATCAATAATTTTTCTGCTGAAAATATTTGCTCAGCAATTTCAATCGGAGAATATATATATATATATTATATATATATATATATATATATATTTTATTTAGAATTACGTGTTAAATGTTCAAAAAGTTCAAATGAAAATTATAAACTGAAAAAGCACATAAATAACAAATGTTCATATTTAGTATGTATGCTATGTTATTTACAGTTTCTCTGAGGATTCTACCGTTTTCTAAACCTTATATAATATTAGTCATACCTATATTTGATAACATGTCTAAAAAAAGGCATAATTATAAAAATATTTGAATCAAAATTTCTAATATATTTTTGTGCAGTAGCAGACAACAAAATGTTAAAGTTAGGACATTCTGTATATGAAATTAGATCTGAGCACAATAGCCAATGAGATGCCAGGAAAGATATCGATGCAAAATTATAATATTGAAAATATGAAAAGCAGAAAACTTCAAAAATGATTTTTAATATTTCATGTATATAGTATGTAAGGTATTTAGAAACTATTAGTGAATAAAATCTGTCAAATAAACGAAAATAATGAAAAGTGCAACAGAAATTGAGTGAAAACCAGAATTTGAAAAGAAAACAAAGATATGTGGTATCGAGGGAAAAAATTACCAAGCCAAGAGGAGATTGAAAAGGGGGCTGCAGACTGGTACGCCAGTTTCCAAGAACAGGAGAGTGAACCAAGACACTGAACAATTGCTTTACAAGAAACCACAGGTACAATAGAACCATAAAAGTTACAAAACTCAGTGCATTCCAAAAATAAACTTTTTCAAGAACTCATTTGATGAAAAACTTTTATAAATTGGTATATAGACTACATAACCTACAACAATAGGTTATATTTCACTTCTTATTATTATATAATTGCACTTTTCATGTATATTTTGCTATGAAACACTGATTTAAGTTAATTATCGCAGAATAGGTAACAGTAAGTCTTTCTGAATAAAGGTGCATTAGATGTTGCAGGTGCAGCTTGATTCATATTTTGTTAATTTATCTAGATTCAGGAAATAATCAGGTTGAAATATCAACTTTTAATTTTCATTTTTGAAACGTAAATTTCGAATTTCTAAAAATAACTTGAACATTGATGACTCATATATGTCACTTGATGACTCATATATGTCACATTTACCTTAAACTAATGAAACTATGTGAACTAGCCCCTTCGCCTGTGAGGATATGTTCGCAGTTAGTAATAATAATAGATTTTGTGCATGCATATTTCTTATGTGTAGATATAATAGAAGATATTGATGATCATAATTTCAGTCTTGAGAACCAGAATTATAGCTTCTTGAGTTATTAGGACTTGAAAGTGATTTTTCTGTCAAAAAGCATGGGAATCTTCATGTGAAAATCCTACTCCCAGTCTTCTTCAAGTATAGAAACAGTTTTCGTTCATTGAACATAAGCGGAAGAATCAATTCTGTTATTTCACGGTATTATTCATTATGCGAATTATACCCCATGCCTGTATGATATTTCTCGAGTTTGGGAGTTTCAACGAAAAGTCAGACTATAACGTGAATTTAGCGCTGAATTATTTCACATATGAGCTTTCAAATATTTAATAGGGGGTAGCCTCTTCAACTGAGCGTATAAAAAAGCAATAAACTTTCAAACACTTGAGCTTGAATTATATAGATGCCTGAAAGAAAAATACAATGGGAATGCATGCCAAAGATGAATAAGGCGTCCACTATAATTTTTGCATATCGAGACCACAAGTTATCCGAGTTCATGTTTGTCTATCAAATAAATGCATAAAACCAATAATAGGGCTTTTTTTACCTTCAGATGTTCTCCATTTACAAAATATTGTTTATTTCCAATTACATAATTGGCTTCAATGCACATGATATTGTTACGAATTCCGAATTTTTCCACCAAAACTCAACATATCACGCTTTTGGAATTTTGAAATGGAAACAAATCAGAGGGGCTTTTATAACAATAAATAAACGGAATCTCCATAATAGTATTTGCCCGTTTATCTGCTTTTCTGCCTACTTGTATCTCTATTTGCAATAGCTATTTTTCTCTATATCTATTTCAAATGCCCATTTAAAATTTAGTATGGAAATGAAGTCAAAGTGACCCGTATTTTCCCAACAGTTGGAATACAAAGAATTAATTTTTGAAAATTTTCTAGAAAAAACTTTGATACAGTTATTTTTTTTATGTTCTTTATGTAGAATTAGTTTAAATAAAAAATATGAATTTTGTTATATTCGTTTGTGGGACATTGCTGATAATGAGCGTTAAAACCTTATTCCTCATCCCCAAAACTATAAAAATTTAACTTTTAAAGGATGTCACTGAGTGCTCAACACGTTGAACGCCATGTGAGTTATATCTAACTCACGCTGCATTTGGTCTAAGAGTTGCCTGAGTTAGATATAACTCTAACCTCGCATTTGATTTCACGTTCTGTGAATCAAATACGCTCCACAGTTACCATGTAATGTGAATGCAGGCTCTTTCTGCATGGCCCAATGAACGGATTATCAAAATTAGTTTATTTTTATTTCGAGAACTGATTTTGGAGAGTTATTGAAAGTAATACGCCCTTTCGGGTGATGGAAACTTCATTCTGATATCAAAAAAATGAAAAAAAACGAAATTTTCTAGCATTCAGACTAATTAATATAAATTATATAAACATAATCATACTTGTAGTAATTGCGTCCAATCAATTTTTGAAGAGAATTAAATCTCAACATTTTCAATAAGAATCCTTTCTGAGTTCACCCACTCAATTTGAGTTCTTAAAGTGTAACCGTTTCTTGATGCAACTTCAACTAAAAATACACTATATTGAACGCCCACTTTGATGAAATGAATTGCCCTATAATAAATTCACTTATTGCACCACTATTTAATTATTGTTTTCATCTGTACTATCAATACTTTCCTTCGATGTTCGTTTTCCATTTATATTCATTCAAATAGTTAAAAATAGCCTCCATTTTCATTGTTGAGTTCGAACAATGATTTCTTATTTTATTTGGAAATAATTACATGATACTAATCACTACTTTATCTGTGGAAAGCCTTAAATTTATTACTTACAAATGAATACTCATATTCATATATATCTATATATATATATATATATATATATATATATATATATATATATATATATATATATATATATATATATATATATATATATATATATATATATATATATATATATATATATACATCCTGCTCACAATACTGCGTCCTTTCATGAAGCGTACATTACTGCGTCTACCAGAAATACGCTATTTAGGTCAATTCTGATAAAGTATACTGGTTCTACGCGAAAAATCCTGCCCATAGCTGGTTTCAGATCATCAATAACTTCAAAAATAAAAAAAAGTATACCTTCACAATATTGCGTCCTTTCACTATCATATCATTTTTGCGTCCGGTGAATAATTTGTTCTCATATTTAGTATGATCCTGCGTCCAATTTATATTATATCTTCCATACTCAACACGATACGGCGTCCAGCGCTGTTGCCATGTTTTTTCTATTTTATTTCCTATAACATGTATGTTCTGTTATCATCAAATGATCAGCCCATGGGGGGTTATGTCTTTCTTCACTTCCATTATTTATATAACTTCACAAAAAAAATCGTAATTGCTTTGGGACTGGTCATGGATGATGTAATAATGAAATATGGTATTCCTTGATAGTTACAAAAATACGTCAAATACAACAGGTATATACCATCCCCAATCGCAGCAGATCATAAAATTTCTAGAGTTGATTCAGTGGAGTAAAAATAGCTTGAAATTATGCATTATTCCGGAATCCTGGGGGATTTTCCTAAAATCCTCTGATATAACTCAGAAATGTTAAGCCACGTAAATACATAGAAATTTTTCTACGATACAAAACAACGTAATATTCTTGATAAACAGTAAAGGTCAATATGGACCACCTGCTAGACTGAAACAGCTGATAAGCATACGTTCGTAAAACCATACGTTGTTATCGGGAGACAAATAAAATGCTTTTAAAAATAATTACCAAGAAATATCCCTTGTAGACCGGACGCATAAATCATTCAACTAGAAGCGTAAACAACGATTATTGATTGCTACTGGGTACATTCCCAGCGAGATAAGAAAATCAGTTTTATTTACTACCGAAAGAAAACATATCCATATTTCAAACACCCGTCCAAATTCGATAAACATGGGGTCATTAATTCCGCGGTAGCGCGACAACTACCGTAAATATATTATCCAATTATAACATAAGATAAGCCAGAACGGGTTAGAAAAACAAGACCCTTTATCAGTTTTACGACTTCACAACAACCTAAGCTCCGCCTACTAGCTCCCGTGCGGACGACACTATAAAAACGTGAGCTTCATGTCAATATTCAATTCATTCAATTCGGTTCGTTGTTATACAGTGAAACCAAGAGCATGTAACCTCAAAGTAAGGTTAGAATGCAAGTTAGTCCAAAGCAGTACCTCATTCAGTAATCACTTACATAATACGAAAATATCTCGGAGAACATGTCATTCTCAAAAGTGCGGTATAAAATGTAGTAGAATTCAGCCAACATAGAAACTCAGCCGATTCAAATCAAGTATTGAAGATCCTGGTAAAAACACGAGTGAACAGTATAGTTTCCACAAATTGTAAAAGCTTCCAAAACAGAGATAATAACGGGATTTCCGCAATTTCAATGGTTCACGATCACTTAGAAAAACCTTAACTGTATACGAATATACCGGGCGAATTAATTAGAATAAACGATTGACGCGGGAGAAAAAGAACTAGTAATAATAAATTCTAATTGCCGTTTAAAACTACTCCAGTGAATAAGTGTTAAACAGGGTGAGTCTCATGTTTGTTTTTCTGTATTTATGTATGTGGCAAAAACCCAACCCATTAAAATGTGTATGTGTCTATAAAGTATGTCCATAGTTTTCAAGATCACCAAGTTTTCAAAAAGAGAATTATTGTTAGTCATTTGCAGCACTTGATTGCAAGATTTCTTTTAGTAAAATTATTTCTATTGTGACGATCATCGCAGAATTATCTGCCAATACGCTAAATTAGTTTTCTTTGTATGAATATTGTTCCTATCATTCGTCCATATACGATTGAGGGAATTGTGTCAGTTTTTATTAAATATATATATACATTCTTAACTTTTATGAGTGCATTATTATTTTATCAAATCATTGTTTGGTTCGAATCTTTCTGAACGGTAGTACTTCCTGAATAAACAGCCCATGTTCCGGTATTTAAGAGAAATGAAATCAGATCTGAGCCGCTCCAGACCTAGTTTCAGTATCGACCTTCTTCAGACAGTCGATTGCTCTTAATACCGTTTTTCCAACCTAACGAATAACGTCTGGTATTACAGGTGTGGTGGGTTAAATCCCAACACCCCGTAGTCAGGGCAAAACAGAAATGACTGGCAGAAAAAAGTTATAAACTTATATTTGTGCGCTGATTGTTAGGCAAATTTCAAATAACTCTATGGATATCAAAGTAATTTGACCCAAATTGATGTTATTATGGGGTTTATGAGGTCGCTGAACAAAAATATAATAGTCGTAAAGGTAGATTTCATGAATGATAATTTAGAGCTATTTTTTATTTATATGTACATCTCGGAGAAAAATTTTTGGGTAAAAGTTGTGGAGCTAATGAATCTCTATCAAACGACCTATAGTTTGCCGATATTTGGTATGGAAATGAAATATTGCGATTTTTTCTAAATCTTTCAACAGCTGCCATTTTGAAATTACTGGACCATTTTCGAAATTAGCCGAGGTATTGATGAGACGTACTTTTGTTTCAATCGGTTGAAAAATGTGGCCTAACATTTTTGGTCTTTGGAGCATGGCCTAAAAATTCAAATTTGTAATTTTTCCAATTATTTAATATTTTGAGCTCCGTAAGTTTTTGTTTAAATTGCCTTTTTTATTTGTCATTTTGAGAGTGATATGTGAAAATTCCAGATGTTTTCTTAAAAAAAATTAAGTTAATTTTCGTAATATCATATACGTACTATTCCTATACATATTTTTTTTCATGTTTGAAAACATGATTTCTCGTTAGCTGCATTTTTCTTTTTTAAATGATTTTTTGTTAGCTTAATTTGATCAACTAGATCAAAAGTAATAACAAATTTAGTGTGAAGCGCTAGTGGCTGCGTACTCCTCCAGCGCTGCACTTCAAAATCGCACGTTAGCAAAAGAATTCTGCAGCTTATAATTTTTATTTTGAAGAAACTTTTTATTTCCTTTTTTTATGTAAAATTTTCCATTTTTGCGAGTGGTACCATTAGTTATTCATTTTTTTTCAATATTCAATGTAAGTTGGCAAATTATCTGTTAAATAATTAATCAAGCACACACTTTTTAACCGACGAAACCAAAAACAAGGAGGTTCTCTAGTCGACGCGTATATTTTTTTTATCATTTTTTTTATGTATGATCACGCATATTTTTTTACTGACGCATCCGATTCCTATAATTCTTTCAGTGGATGAAGCGTACTCCGAAGTTGGTCCCATTTGAATTCAAAATATAAAATCCACCCCTAAAATGAAGGATATTGATCACTCACCCTCTGAATTCTGGTTCGTTAACCGATTTTATCAGGCATAACTTTGTACTGGGATCTTCGATTTGGATGATTCTTCTTTTATCAGATAGGGTATACCTCATAGTTGATTAAATTTGGATTTCGAATGGAATTATCCACCCTTACGGGTGGAAAAATAGGGATAATTGATTTTTCACTTGTGAACACTAGCACACTTATGTAGTTATTATATTCTATGAGAGGATGGAATGATATACAAAGTAATGAAATAAACTTACCAGAACAACAAAAATAATTTATATAACAACAAATAGTAAAAGTAGATAATCATATTATTTTGGAAGTAATAAAAAAACAAGCAGTCAGTAATTAGTAGATTTCAGCCACAAAATTGAAAAATAAAAACTTTTCAACAAAATGAACCGACGAAATACGGAACTGAAAAGTAAAAATGAATAAACCTTCTTGGTCTCAATAACTAAGCTCCTAAACTAATGTTGGTAACTAATTTTGAGTCGGCGCCAAACAAACAAGCAAATGAATTAGGTAAGGCGTAAAATGCGCGGACACATTCTGATAATTTTTTTGAAGTAATTTAATGATGTTCGTTGATTGTTCGTTTGGCGTCGACTCAAAATTAGTTACTTACATTAGCTTAGGAGCTTAGTTATTGAGACTAAGAAGGTTTATTTTATTTTTTACTTTTCAGTTCCGTATTTCGTCGGTTTAATTTTTTGTTGAAAAGTTTTTATTGGTTGGTAAATTTTTTTATGTTGTTCCCAACATCATCACTAATGTACAGTAAAAAGTTACCACTATCCCCCAATTTCCCGAAGCTAAAATTTAATATTATTCCACTAGAATACGTAGAGCGTCAAGTGAGCACTAAACTTACCGATCAACTGTTCTCCCGTGTTCTATCTCTCTCTAACATTCAAATATGATATTTTCGATCCAACATGAAGTAAATCAGAAGATAAACTTATATTTCTATTCTAAATAAGAATTTTAAGCAGGAACTCATTTATAAAAAAAATACTAAAAACCGTAATATTTTCGTATTTAATAAAATTTACACTTATATTAACAAAGAAAAAAATATTTTACGCTGCGTATACCTTGTTTGAGGTCGTAATATAAATATTTATTGGTTAGGTAAGCTTATTTTTTTCCATATAAACGTTATCAAAATTTATTTAACAAAAAATTTCATGGATTTTGGAGCAACATTCGTTTATTTTTTTGTTTTTGGCAAAATTTTACTATTAATTTTTTTTAATAAAACCAATCAAACCCTTCAAAGTACAGATAACAAGCTTAAGAAAGTACGATTGAAAAATCTTGATATCACATTTTGAACTAGAGTTTTTGGTTTTTGAAGCATGGCCTAAAAATTCAAATTTGTCATTTTATGAAATTATTTAATATTTTGACCACTGTATTTTTTTAAATACAATTTTAAGATTTTTTTCCATTGGCACACTTTCTCAAGTATCATTTTGGAAGTGAAATGTACAAATTTTAGATGTTCATTTCGAAAATTTAAAGAATGGCAGATCCTTAATTGATTTTATAGATAATTCTACTTTGACCTAACTTCATATATGTACTATTCCTATTTTTTTCCACATTTGAAAACATGACACCTCACTTCTTGTTTCTTCCTTCATATACATTTTTTACAGCTCAATTTGATCAATTAAATTACAAGTAATAACAAATTAAGTGAAGCGTGTTCGTGGCTACGTGCTCCTCGAGAGATGCACTTTAATGTCGCCGCCTCACATTTTCGTACGTTATAAAAAAAAAGTCCGCAGCTTACAGTTTTCATTGAAAGAACTTTTTTTTCACCTTTTCCATCCAAAATCCACCATTCTTTCGAATGGTGATATCAGTTTTTCAAAAAAATAATATTTTTTTCTAGATATTCATTAAACAATGTAATTTGGAAACTTATTTGTTAAATGAAAAATTAAGCACACACTTTACGGTTGGTACCTTTCAATATAATGTTCCTCACTGATGTACAGTAAAAAGTTACCGCAGTGCCCTAACTTTCTGAAGCTGAAATGTAATTATATTCCACTATTTGAATTATTTCAATTTTACCACTCAAAAACTACTGAATATTAAAAAAAATGCGACAATTATCCAAAGTTTCATAAAATTTACAAAAAACTTTTTTTGGAATATATGTTGTCAATATTTGTATTTTGTGCTCTTTCAGGTAGATAACCAAAACACAAATTTTCCTTATTCCATCACTTACCTGTTGTGTTACTATTTACTGGTCGAAAGAATCGAAGTATATTGATATGGCATTGATAAGTCACGTTTTCCTCTTTGGAAAATCAATCCCTTGCTGGTAAAAATTGATCTATTCATTTTCCCAGAAAATCAACTTTGATAGTAGTGTTTTCTTGACAATAAATACACATGAGATTTTGGAAAAAAACTGATTGGCTTAGAGAAATCATACACTGTATATATAAATAATTAAATACTTTTATTTTTCGTGACAATAAATACAGATAAGATTTTGGGCAAAAACTGATTGGCTTAGAGAAACAATACGCTGTATATATAAATAAATAATTAATTTCTGAAGGTTTTGTAAGTAAATACATTTCAAACGAGTAAAACGAAAATAAATTCTCTAGAATTTTCAAAATAAAACCAAATATCACAATTCCTTATTAATGAACTCGTTTCAGAACAGTCATCTGGAAAACTAGAAAAAGGGTAAAACAAAAATACATTCTCTGGACTCTTTAAAATACAACAAAATATCACAATTCCTTTATAAATAAACTCGTTTCAGAACAGTCGTCTGGAAAATTAGAATTAAAATCTTTATATTAGTCATTGTCAGAATATTTTTTCATTTTCGAGAATATGTATTCTGAACACATACTTTTATTTTCCGTGACAATAAATACAGATAAGATTTTGGATAAGAGAAACAATACGCTGTATATATAAATAAATCATTAATTTCTGAAAGTTTTGCAGTAAATACATTTCAAACGAGTAAAACAAAAATAAATTCTCTAGAATCTTCAAAATAAAATCTTCATATTAGTCAGTGTCAGAATATTTTTTCATTTCTCGAGAATATGTATTCTGAACAAATACTTTTATTTTTGGCCAGTCTTTATTTTCGAATAATTGTGAGTATTTCACCTTCAATTCCTCACATTCATATCTCTTTGGGGGAATTCTATTCTTTATATGTTTTCCAAAATATTCTGTGACCATTTTTTTTTGATCTGCAGTCCACTTCACCAGTGTCCTTTTCATTCCTCTTTTAATGTTCTTTTTTCCAGGCTTTTCTCTAATCTCAGTCACCTATGGGTTTCATCATCTTCTACGGAGTGTTTCCCTATTTGTTCATCATCATGTAGAAACATATCATGTTCAATCAAACTGTCCTCTTTTCCGATATCATCTTCATCACTGCACTCATTTATCGAATCGAGGAGATCTTCATTCAAATTAATGTCAATTTCGTCTAGCGTTTTTCCCTTGTATTCACCAAGATTTCCACTCTCAAGCAAAAGAAGATTTTTGAAATTTTTGCAGTTTGGTGAAGATCATCAGGCAATTTATAAGAATTCTTATGGACACCTATTGTTTGTCCCATAAATGTGGCCAACTGGTCAATTTCCATTTCGTTCAGAGAAAACAACTGGGATAATGTCGCCAAATGCTTACGTAACTTGGTACACGTTATGGACGAGGGATTTTTCGCTCCACTTGCACGTGCATAACTTTGTATCCAGTTATGGGTGTTACGAGTCCTGGCTTACCAAATAAATAAGGATTTTTATCATCCACTTGTTTATTCCTCACCGATAAGAGTACACTGATATGTTCTTGCACATCCTTACTGAATAAAACAGGCACACCTCTTCCCCTTTTTCCTCTTATAACTACCCTTTTGAAATTCTGCAATAAAAATTTTGCACTTGAGGATACAATTGGATCAAATTGCTCATACCTAGTGCCTTCTTCTTTAGACTCGCAACTCAGATATGTATGGAGGAAGAGTCTTTGTAGTTCACCAGGTATTTACAAATAATTGTATGTGTAGGCATGTATGTGTACTCATAGCTTCCTTTTATTCAATTTTTTATTTTAATAATAACTGGTGACATATACACAATTTTATTAACTGTGCCAATTATTGTCAATCTACACATTTGACTCATTTATTGTATTATATAAACATTATATATAAAGAGATATAGTTATAGCCATGCGCAGAAAAAACTTCCCTATGGCTGCTCTTGTGTTTGTTCTCCATAATATCCAATTTCTACTTTGAATGAAATTCTTGATAAGTTGTATGGAAATTTTAATATCAAATTTTAATAAAATTATAATATCAAGTGAAATATACTGCAACCTCATATCATTCATTATATCCTGACGATAATTTTTCAATTATTCGTTTTCTATGGAATAACTTTCATGTGATTTGATTCCCGCTTCCAACCAATAATGCTTATTCAAAGCAATCGTCTTTGCGCAAAAAGATGAATCGTTTGTCCAGTTCCCTTTTGGAACACGCCCGCCCTTGAGTATAAACACTTTGGAAAAGTCTGCAGTCCACATAAAAATATAGATTTACCGCCTCACAATGCTGCAATTTGTAACCGAAATATTGAAGAACAATTTGTGAATTCTAAAACAAATGTAAAGGTTCTGAAAAACTCAATTTCTTGAAAATTTATAAAAACACTAGCATTACTCATTTTAAAATTCCCTGAAACTCATAAAAGGTTATTTCTGGCAACTGAATAGTGACAAATCAATGTAACTGACTATTGCATTCATATTTTATATGTTTTTCTTCTCATGAATCTCCAATTCCTGTGAAAGCATGTAGAAGACAGGTAAAAATATTTCAAAGAATAATACTCACTCGCAAAATAGACATAAACGGGCACCAGAACTTCGCACGTGTTTGCACACTGCACACTGACCAGAATGTGTTTGTGTACACGGTTGCCAGACTGAGGACGCATCAGCATGCTACAGGTGAAAGAAGTATATTCCAAATATATTAGGTTTCACGATTTAAAGCGCCCCCCAAACAGAAATTGTTTGAACTAAATGTATACTGCAACTTTCACAGACCGTATAATACTACGTCCTTAATCATATTTTTCTGGTGTACCCAACTCCCGCGTTTTTTAATGAATGTTTTCTGTTTTCATATTCTATGGGAGCTCTGGATGCGGAGTACAATTTGCGAATATAAAATTCGAAGGTTTGTTCAAAATAATGGAATTATTGTTGGAAAACAATACTGCGTCCGGTATACGGACGTTGTATCATTCAGGACGCGGTAGTGTATGAGGAAACCACGTTCGCGTTGCGGGATAAATATAAATATAATATATATATATATAATATATATATATATATATATATATATATATATATATATATATATATATATATATATATATATATATATTTATATATATTTAGTTGTTTTTATATTTGAATAGGAAGGTATTATATTCGAGGTTTCGACCGCGACCCTGATCTTCAGGGGTTTCTAGTGATTCTATGACAAAACCGTATTTCACATTTTTATAGTACAGTTTTCAAAGAATAGGGAAATTTGTTTTGATTTATCTTTCATTTATAGCTCTGCTATTTTGCTATTTCCAAAAACTTTTCCCTTTTTTATTTTTGAACGAAAAAGGTACAACTTGTTTTTGGGTTTTAATTTGAAGGGAGGGAGGTTTTTGATGTCTTTTTGTATTGGTTATTGCTGTTGAAGCAGTTTTGGCATATCTCTGCGATTTGAGACGGTTTCCTAGAAACTGCGAGGTTCCAAGATTTGAATAAAATGTATTCATTCCATACTTCAGACGCGGTCTGTTCAATGATTTTTTTGAGATAACGTTCCCAATTATTTTGACTATATTTGGTAAAATGGGTTTTAAAATGGAAAGAGTTAAAATCAATACGTTCTAGTGATAACGACACATTACATTTTCAATGAGTATTTAGAAAATTGACAGAAACCATATCGAAGTTTTCAAATCTTTGGGCTTTATTATATGAGTTTTTTGATTAGACATATCAATACTGAATTTACAAAAAATTATAATACGTCAAAACTGAGATAAATTTGTTTGGCTCGTTATAATAAATTTGTTGTTATCAAACTCATTCGAACCTCAAATGAAACCGCAGTTTCAAACATCCCTGATACATGTAATTTGTTCGCCACTGAATACTTTTCAGGAACGAACCAACATTTTTGTTCAATAAAGGATTCGAGTCATGATTTCCAGATGAGATATTTCATTAAACTTGGTAAGGGAACATCTGCCGACTGTCTGGATTCTCAGAAGCAGAAAATTTCAAATGATTGGGCCGAAGCAATATATTTTTTAATTAGATTTCCGGGGATGCGTGAGATGATTAGTGTTGATTAAATCTGTGGAAAAAAGTGGATGCTGGGGCTCTACCAACGATCGTTTTACCGATTGACTACGATGGAGGGTATGCTCTGAACACTTTATATGCTTCTGAAATTGGAGGTTCGAAATTTGGGATACTGTGATGGTACTTGCATGCGCTTCTGGTTTCATTTCAGGGGGCAGGGTAGAAGTAGATATCGTTTTGTATTTTCTTGAGAATGGTCCCCATTTCTCTCCATCTATAATACGTGAATGAAAAATTTATGAAACCCCCAGCACAGAAAAAACCTCCAAAAATAAAAAAAGATTATGTATTGGCCCTAATTTTGATATAAGTAATATTTTGATGGAAGCAAATATTATAGAAGCTTTTGAGGAGCGTAAAATATGCTGTGAAAATTTTTATGACATGTCCAAAGCATTTGACACGGTTAACCATGGTGTATTATTACAAAAATTTGTATATTATGGGATCAGAGAGAAAGCCTCAAATCTATTTACATCTTATCTTGCAGGGCGTCAGCAATGTGTTGAATTAAACGCTGATATATCAAAACTTCATATCATATCGAGAAAGGAGTTACACCCGCGTAGCGCCGAAAGCGTGAAATCTAAATGGCCTAATTTGATTAATGGTGCATATTATTATTTTTCCAATACAATATTTGATTTTATGTCTCGAGTCCGCCCAAATAAAATGAACCACCTTGGGAAAAAAATATATATATATATATATAATATATATATAATATATATATATATATATATATATATATATATATATATATATATATATATATATATATATATATATATATATATATATATATATAAAGAAAGAGGAGAGGTAGTCTTTGCTGACTAGTTAGGAAAAAGTCTGAGAAATTCTTTGGGACAGCAGCAAACCAAATGTACTCTTATAATATTATATTTCCAATATTTCGACAATGAATATTGTCATCATCAGGGAGCTACAAAGGTGAAAATACTATAGTATGTTGATAAATATAAAAATAACCTTACTTACAATGTTAGTGAGAATGGTCGTTTTTTGGTGAAATACAAAAAGATGTAAAAGACAGCATTAAAACATGTAAAAACATGGAGCAACAACTAGATTCAAATGGAATAATATTCGTAACAGAAACATTACTGGTAAATTTACTAAAAGCCGAGAACAATTGTGGTGAACATCCTTCGGTTATGAATGTGAAAAGTGTGGGAAAATCAAAACATAGAGGTTGGAATTTAACATAACCTAAAATATCAACGTCAAAATTGTACAATTTCTGTTGTTTGTTTTGTTGTTTGTACAATTTCTCAATCCAACAATTGTTTAAACAAAAGAACAGATCTCAATCATTCAAGTGAGATCTATTCTTATTTATTATTCTTAGACAAGATTTCGAATGCTCTCAATGATAATTCATCTTCCTTTTCTATTTAATACAAAACAACATGAAAGATGTTACAAATAAAAACTTAATAAAGTTTATTTATCCAATTTTTTAAAATTGACAGCTTAGACCAAATGTCTCTTCTTCTTCTTAAAAATTGTACAATTTTGACGTTGACATTTTAGGTTATGTTAAATTCCAACCTCTATGTTTTGATTTACCCACACTTTTCACATTTATAACCAAAGAATGTTCACCACAATTGTTCTCGGCTTTTAGTAAATTTACCAGTAATGTTTATGTTACAAATATCATTCCATATAAATGTAATTGTTGCTCCATGTTTTCACATGTTTCAATGCTGTCTTTTACGTCTTTTTGTTTTTCACCGAAAAACGACCATTCTCACTAACATTGTGAGTGAGGTTATTTTTATATTAATCAACAAACTATAGTATTTTCACCTTTGTAGCTCCCTGATGATGACAATATTCATTGTCGAAATATTGGAAATATAATGTTATAAGAGTACATTTGCTGCTGTCCCAAAGAATTTCTCAGACTATATATATATATATATATATATATATATATATATATATAAATGACGAATTTATATGAAGGAGAAGTGGCCACCTATGAAATGCTATTTTATTGAATTATCCACACAGAGAAGTCGAACATAGCTATCACATGGGCTTGAAAAAAAAGCCATAACCATATCGAGAGAAAACATGAGAAAGCATAAGACCAAAAAAAATATTTTTGTATGAACTAAACCTTCAACACATCTCTTTTTCTTTAATAGAAAGCATCAAAAACTGTATTTTGACACAAATTTACATAACTTTAGTTTCATTTCCAAGGCACTCTATGGTTTTTTTTCTTTGGCGAAAACGACAAAAGTTTATAAGGCGTGTTTTTTTTCCAAATTCGACTACACCAATGGATTCGAAGTCGTGATAAATGAAAACCATCAAAATTTCATAAAAAAATATTGGTTAACAACGAAGTTACAACAACTTCAATTTTGGAAACAAAGTATTTGATTATAATTTTTATTTAGATTGCAGACATATTTGGAATCTGGCAACACTGCCGATACGAAGTAGAGCGCAAGTGAATTTGTACGGAAGAAATCCGAAGTCAATAGCTCATTCCGTTCAACAGCTATAACTTCTGAAAGTATGGTAATGTGAGCGATTTGTGGTGTACTAAATCACAGCCTACTATTGATTTAGTACAATACCTATGTCTAATGTATTAGTTCAGATTTCCTCAAATTATTGATACCCTCTCTGGAAGCTTGTTTCAGTTGAGTTTTGCAGAATGAAAAAGGAACATGTTTTTGTCCTGCTTTCTGTTTTATTATTGAATAAATAATTTTTTTACTTTGAAACTTGATTCGGTTCATTTCGTTTTTATCGGCTATTGAAAACTGCATAACTTGAAAATGAATTTTTAATTTTTTGTTATGTTCGAATACACTCATAACCTCAACTCAAATAAATGATTTAAAGGAAATATAATTCACAAATCCAGTGGCGTAGTTAGATTTTCATTACAAAATCGCTTCCACTAGAAATCGCTCACATTACCATATTTTCAGGAGTTATAACTGTAGAACGGAATGAGCTATTGACTTCGGATTCCTGCTGTACAAATTCGCTGGTGTTCTACTTCGTATCGGCAGTGTTGCCAGATTTTAAATATGTCTATAATCAACATGAAAATTAATATCAAATACTTTGTTTCCAAAATTTAAGTTGTTGTAACTTCGTTGTTAACCAATATTTTTTTATGAAATTCCCATGGTTTCCATTTATAACGACTACAAATCCAGTGGTGTAGTCAAATTTCAACACAAAAATTGCCTAATGAACTTTTGCCGTTTTTAACGAAGAAAAGAAACCATAGAGTGCCTTGGAAATGAAACTAAACTCATGAAAGTTTGTGTCAAGATACAGTTTTTTATGCCTAATTCTCAAAAAAACAAATTTGAGAATGACTGAAAAATGCGTATTTTACAGGGGTGGTTCAATTTTAAATGGGTCACACTGTATGATCCCATCATGCGTCGGAAGTGAAAACATTACCGCGATTGGAAGTGGAAACATGTTCATGTCTCCCGCTAAGAAATGGAAACTCGCATCTTAATGCATAAAAACGACCATAAATAATTGCCGCGCGATAGGAATTACTCTAAAATACCCCACCAGCAGATGTGTGCAGCCTATGAACCGCTGATAAACATATCAGCGGATGGAATAAATCAGGGAGATTGAAATACCAACATCAGACAAACAAGTCTGGTTTTCTACTCATCTTCTGACCGCGATGTCAATAAATCTGACTCATAAATAATAATGGACGGAATGAAAATGAATAGGGTGAGTGAAGCCAGAAAAATATTGATTGATTCTCATTCACCTCACTTGAATTAAATCATTCAAGTCAGTACACAGCTCGAAGAATGTAGTCAGATTACCATCCAGTCTTAATGGTTGAATATAAATGGTTGGAATGTATATATAAAAATGTTATGAGGATATCGACTCAAAACATGTTTTATCTAGAGAATTTGATCATCAACATCCAGAATTCAGAAATAGTTTGATAAAACTATTGTGTGTGAAATCCAGAATCTGAAACAATAGCAAAATAGTGACCTTTTTTGTGTTTTGTATTGATTTGGCACATCAGATCTCTTCCAACTATTATTAAATTGAATAGCATATTCAACGAAACCTCTACTCAAAGTGAAAATGCTTTTTCTGAAATGTTAACCACATATTTGAATATGGTTATCCATTGTTTTTTTTTTTCAAATCATTAATCCAATATTAGTTTTTAATTTTGAACTACCCTCTATAGAATCTCCAGTTATTCGTGGTATGCATAAAAATATGACTTAGAATTATTTCACAGTTTTATCATTGAGTCAAATTGATTTTATACCCAGTATGTGTAAAAATAAGCGAATAATTATGGATCAGTCATACAGTTTCGTTGAAGGATACGTGCTCATTGAACAAATATTATTTTTTTATTATTGTTTTTTTGCTCATTTAACAGAGTCTCAGACATTTTGTACAAGAGTCAGTCCAATCCTTTGACTTAAGAACTATAAAACTTTCTCACAATTGATCTGGAATGATTTTTCATTCATCCTAGTTCATTATTTTTCAGATTGTTCAATTAATAAAATATCAAGTATTATATACAGTGCGGTTGGACAAAGCTGAATTTATTTTATAACGGATTCAGACAGGTTATTTTATATGAAAAATTATTGTTCATCTTAAAGCCAATTTGGAAATTGAGATTGAATCTCAGTTCCTATATATAAGGAATTTCAGAAAGTTGATACCACTTACTGTCAGTTGTAAAACAATTATTAGCCAGGTTGTATTACATAATTTGGAATGGGTATTCAATACTATGGAAGTACTGAGTTTGTATGGATCAGATTAATCATACTATACAGTGTGTTCATTCGTTGTAACGAAGTAATTGTTTGTTTAATAATTTAGTTCCTTTGTTTTCATAAGTGCTTCAATTATTTGCATAGTATCCTAACTAGATTGGTGAGTTTTTATAAATTATTCAAACCCAGGATAGCCATTCATTAACTTGGTAAAGCCATCCTAACTAAGAAAAATGAAGAGAAAGGGCCGGTTCATATCAATGACTAGACAGTTGTGTAGTTTCAATTCTTCAACTGTCCCAGGTTCATATCATCTCTAACCGTGGTTCACCATGACTTGTTCCCATTGCTTATCCATTAATGTCTTCCCAGTTAGAGTGGTTTTGGTGGAAATCTTCGGAACGCCGGAAGAAATCACTATCGGAGCCTAAAAAAGATTCTTTTAGCGACTCATCTGAATCTGTTCCTATATACTCGTTAGGAAATATTTCATGAGGTCAACACATCAAAGCCAAGGGATAAGCGGCGCGACAGGATAATTTTCCTAAGAATTAAATTGCAGGGGCCGCACTGGTATCATAAAATCAGCATGGAAATAATTCAATTTTTTTTTTAAAGAAAACGAAATTGAGCTTGCAAGGGCAATTAATTTTACGTCACATGAACGCGTTGTCGCTTTTGACTCCACAGGGAGAAGTGAATGTTTTGCTTCGACGTGTTGAAGAAGTGCGATATTTTGGACACTGAACTGTGACTGATTTATTCAGTTGACGAGAATGTAATCTTTTTGAGAAATGTAAATAGACGGGTAATAACTATATCGGCATTTTATTGAATTACAACACCAAATTCGTAACAATATGCATGCAATACTTTTGCGAGTACATATATTTCATTATCATTTCCGCGAATACAAATATTCACTTGCGATTTTGTTTTTCTGCGAATTTCAATTTTTTCGAATACATAACTTCAAGTATTCCATCCAATTGCAATATCTTCCCTCAAATTCACATTTCTGCGCCTCAGTTCAGATATATGATATATCCACAAAAGCAAATTAAATCTGATAGGATACATATTTGAGAATTCTACTCCCAGCCTACTCAAAGCAAAGGAACAATTTTCTTTATTGTGCATTAAGCGGCGCAACCACTTTTAAAATTCAAAAATAGAAGGGAACAAATGATTAATTTACCGCAATATTTCACATGCCTACATAAGACCTCTCGTGATACTTCTCAAGTTTGCGAATTTAAACAAGCTGCTCAGAGTAATGTGAACTTTCCAGCTGAGTTATTCCATATATCCGCTTTCTTGACAGTAATACTTCAATACTTAACAGGTTTCAATTCAGTTTCTGAAAGCCATTCATTTTATAACACTCGAAGTTGAATTATTGTATATTTCTACTAATTTTTGTTCCTTGACTCACTCGAGCACTGAAGTTTCATAGCAATAATCATTTGTGAAGTGAAACTTCTTTGTAGAATTTGAGTGCAACGTTTTCAAACGAATCGCTTTTGTGAAACGTTTTCATGCAGACCAAACCGTTAAACTCAAAAAGCCGGAATTTTGACGTCAAATTCTGTAATAAGCTAGATAACCAAGGTTTCTTCGATATTTCGTCCTTGAGTGAAATGGAGGTGGAAGTTTGCATGGAAGTAGGTACCATTAGTGTTGAAGTTATAGTCATGGAAACTGATATTTGGCTCCTTCTTTTCAAGTAAAGATACTTATATTCAAGATTTATTTGTTTGAAAATCTGAACAGGGTGTCCATGAAATCAGATGTGGAATCATCTGCGACCCGCAGATAAACTTTACCAACTGTGCAAAAACTCATAGTATTAGCGTTATTATATGGTAACCCAGTTACATTGTTCCGTTATGATTATTGTGCCCATAATGTCTCAATGACCATTTTGGAGTCGTGATATGTCCACCAACATAACAAAATCGTAGAGACGCAGAGTTGTCTGAAACTGTTCTGTTACAGCAAAAGTACTTATATAGGAGTATGCGGAATGAAATCGTTACATAACTAATCCTTGTTTTTACATCACTTGAAATTACATTCTTACGGGAAAAGTACGTCCAGTGGATAATAGTTTTATATATATTCAGGTAATTATTGACAAACAGTGAAATGAAATTTCTATTGAAATAAGAATTCCTAATATGAATGCAATAGTTGTTCAGATTATACTAATTTGAATTAAAAAAAAACAACAATAAAAAATAAAAAAAATAAATACACAGAGTACAGTTGATTACATGACATGACATCACAGTTGAACATGACATTTTTGACCACATCTTGAGACATTTGAACACATTAAAACAAATTACAGGCAGTTAAAAGAAGTTAAAAGAAGATATCTCATATAAAATTTATATCTAAAAACAAATATATCCACAAAGAAAGTATATCTTAAAGACATTGAATATCAAATCTGCATCAAGATAAACTACAATATGTTGATTCATGAGTTGAGTGACATAACATGGCTTTTTAGCTGGGTTTTAAATGAATGTAATGTGGCTGAGTTCTTCATTGGTTTGGGAAGTTCATTGAAATCGTCCAATCCCTTGAAAAATAGCGAGTTCATTGAATTTTTTGTTCTTGTTCTAGATATGTGAAATTGATCAGTCGTCCTTGTATTGTGCTCATGGATCTGATTATTATAAGTGATAAAGGAATCGAAGTATTTTGGTAATACATTTTTGGTAATTTTGAAAATGAATACCATAGTTAGAAATATATTTTCATTACATCATACCAACCAAGAGTGTTTAGCTTATATTGAATCGGAGTATACCTGTTACACCTTAAAATAATTCTCATACCCCGATTTTGAAGTTTCTGTAACTTTTGCATATTGTTCACATCTGATAGATATAACAGGGTTCAGCAATAATCGAAATGGGGCTGAATGATGGTTCTATATATGGTAATTTTTTAAAATATTGAGACTTCGGATGATATCCTAGAGAAGAAAAATAGTTTTTTTGGTATCTTTTTGCATATGTAATCACAATGCTTGTTGAGAGTTAACTTCATCAAGCATAAATCCTAGGTATTTGAATTCAGATACCCATTCAATTATGTCATCCTCCATTTGGAGTCTGAGGGATTGGTAATCCACTAATTTTAGTTTATTCACCTCTAGATATGCCTCAAACTTTGTCAGGACTTGGTTCAAGCGCCCCACTGTTTCAATAAGGTCACCGCCGTTACAAGCAACCATAGTGTCGTCTGCAAATAAGTTGAGGAAATCGTGGCCCTGTATGTAATTTATATCATTCAGATATATTATAAAAAGTAAAGGTCCTAGTACGCTACCTTGGGGTACACCTATGTTATTGAGAACTTCATTAGAGACTGATTTACCCAGTTTGGTTGCTTGTGATCTATTAGTTAGGTGTGTGATTCAGTTGAATCTATATGTTAAAAAGGGATGATACAACCAAAATATTAATATGTTGGCGGAATACATCATTCAAGTAAACTCGAATTTGAAATAAAAAAATATATATATTAAAAAATGAAACATAAAAAAAATGGTTTTCCTCAATCATTATATTGCAGTCATAACCATTCGGATGAACAATCCGAAAATGTGGGGGCATCTTTCCGTACTGCACCTAAAAAAAATATGTATTGAAATGTTTTATTAACAATGCTGTCAGGAGTATTTCTCATTTCCTCGCATAAGTTTGATAATAAGTGTGAACACTTATGCATTCGCTTGTGTCGATCCTATATATTCATGTTGAAGTTGAGAGTTGTGATCCAATTCAAATGTATTACCATATTGTCCATGATGATACTTACTGTTGATTCTTGGTTGACAATTTTTGAAATACCCTAACCTTACTCTTATTTGACTGTTATTCACTTAGACTGTATTTCATAATGAACGTTATGAATGAATACTATAGTTCTTCTTTATAAAGATCAGAGCAAGTAAACTATGGAGTGACTTGACTGATACATACGAACTCAAACCAGCACATTAGTATTTCTAATATAGTAGACTGAAAATCAGAATGAAATTGAAATGGATTCATTAAGAGAACTGGAGAGTATTATCAGGCTCGGTTTTTTTTTCAGATTTAGAAATGCAGTGAAACATTACCTCTTCATTGGATTCAATAACGAGAATGAAAATCCCATAAGTCATATATCAAGTGCTTTATGGTTAGTGCCTGGGATATTCCAGGCAGGAAGAGCGTATAAAGTTTCGATGTTGGACACCCTGTATAATAATGGACATAACTTTTTTTGTTCCTCATGCTTATGCATACGAGGGCATTTTTCCACTTCTGATCACTTTAAAATTTTGTCAATTTCGAGAAAAAATACATATATTTCCAGAATGAGCAGTTTCACTTTGTTCCACGAGTATCCTTCCGATTTTCCAATCATCAGCGGCATGCTTCGGAAATTCTGTGAACAACCAGTCTGTTGTATTTTCATTTATGTTATTGATTTGAGTGTTTTGATTCCGAATTTTTTTTATTATTTCATCCCCTTCACTACTTGTAATTACTTAAACTATTGAGTTTGGGTATTCACCGTACACTTGTGAATATTACTGACCTTTGAGTTGATAAGATTTCTGCATTAAATTGTATCGCAATCATATAAATCTTGATTTTTTTATGGAAAATACCATAACAATGCATTTTGAATTATTCAACTTTGCCGCCCTTCAGGGGGTCTCCTAATAATACGATCCTCTTATAACTTTCCAAAATTGTGAAAGGTCTTGAACCAAACAAAATATTAAAAAATTTAAAAAAAATTGCTGAAAACCATTTAATAGGGTTTTGTGCCCTGCCCTTCGATTGCATCTTATGGAAAACAAAAAGGATAAATAAAATTATAATTTACAAAAATGAAAAAAACACGCCTACCTAGTGATAAGGATGAAAAGTTGAAAATAATAGAGATAAGGTTATTGACCAAAAATGTTTCTCTTATGTTAAAAATCGTGGGGTGCTCTTTACTCACTTCACATAATGATATTAAGATATCAGCACTCCACGCTTTTGTTACATAAGAAAAAAAATTTTGGTAATATCATAATTATTTCAAACTTTTTTGTCCTTATTGCTATATAAGCATGACTTTTCAGTTTTTGAAACCATAATTTTGGAAGTTATTACTGAATTGTGGCGAATGTGCTAATAATGACCGGGGCATTCGCCATAATTTTGAAATGTAAATTATGCTGAGAACGGTCAGTGCATTCCCTGTATCTTTGACTCGGGTTCTCTTATCACTATTACTAGAATTTCAGGGCCGACATTCCAAAGACGCACCAGAGCTGATTCCACTCCTGAACTGAATCAAAATTTGCGAGCACTTCACTTTCTGACATGGATGACAGTTGCTCGCATGTATTCATAATAGAGAACTCACAGCTGGGATTTTGATTGGTCATCTCCAATGGAGGCAAGCAAAGTGGCCAGCTCTTCCACTAGATCGACTCTCTCGAGAGAGAGAGAACCGATCCCTGCAACACCGCTACCTTGCAGACCAGATTGCAATTTCTGGCGGGTTATCGATTTCTACTAGATTGTTTGTAGGTTGAATTTTCGATTGGGTATGCACAGGGGATTCGTTTTTCACTCTTCGGGGGTACAAGACCTCTTTCGGACTGGATAACGCTTTTGAATCACTAATTAACTTTGGATCGATTTTTCACACGTGTGTCCGGGTTCTAGGCAGCACCAGACTTCAATATCTTTGAAATGTAAATTTTTTTTTTTTGATGATCTTGGTGAGAATACCAGGTCATAGCTATGCAATCATTATATTCTTATCGGTTAATACCTGTGCCAAATTTCAAATAATTCGGACGTCCGGAAGTGGACAGAAATTAATTTCAAAGATTCCAATACATTCATACAGTGAGCACGTAAAGGTTGGAATACATTCGGTGAAGTCTTTTCAGGGCCAGAAGAGGAATATCGCTCATACAAGACAATTTGGATATTTGAACGTACAAGTTTTGACATATAATTTTTTTGGATAACGTCATTATTGTGCCAGTTATGACGTGATCGACATTTTCTCAAATAGCAACCCTGATATTTGATAGTGTCATTTAAAATAAGATATTTCTCTTCATATAAAACGTTAATTTTATGACATAGTACATGAGAAAATTCCCGAGAAGACATCAATTGAATGTTAAAAGCACGCATTACTTATGATATGACCCTGGTAGATACATGCTAGAGATGGCTGCCGAAAACCTGGCCGATCAAATAACATGATGTTTCTGAAATGGTACTACTTACAGCAACCATAAGAAGAATCATTTAGTGCCTGGGATTCACGCACAAGTTTTGTGCATTCGGTTTTATTTTTACACAGCACACATCATTAATATGCACTTCATTTGCTTGCATTTCTATCAAGTCAGATTGGCCGAGCGGTCTAAGGCGCCGGTTTTAAAGTTTCTCGGAAGGGAGCGTACGATCGAATCTCCCACCCCTGACAAGTTTTTTGGTCATTTTTCCCTCCGAAAGCGAGAAATGATTTGTTTTGGTCGTCTCAAAATGAATCATTTGGGCGTCCCAAAACGAATCATTTCTCAATTTCGAAGAGAAAAAATCCGTCGGTTTTGAACCCATGCTCCCTTACGAGAACTAGAGCTTAATTCGGGTGCCTCAAATCACTCGGCCATTCTGACTTGATAGTGATGTAAGCAAATGAAGTGTATATCAGGGAGGGGTGCTGTACGAACAATGTTCCGAAGGACATGGTTGGTTGGTTGGTTGATTGAAAACTGACGAGCCAGAGACAGGGTTGGCACTTAGCTTCCCTTGACACTGCAACCAGCTAGGGTCTATTGTATCACACTGTCGTCAGTGGTTTCTCATTCAAACAGGTTTGTGCCTTCAATTAGGTTCAATAGCCTGTTGATAAGGTTCTTCGGATTCATGCCTATTTCCGGGTTGATCTCTCCAAAGGTTAAGTGTCGCCTTTTACTTAGTGCGTCACAGTCGAAGATAATATGAGAGGCTGTTTTCTGGCCTCTCCAATGGGGTTGGTTTTTGCCTGTCTTTGATTTGTTTTTGGCCACCATAAGAGTGAGTCATAAGTTCCTTTTGGTCTTATTACTGCTCTGTAGAGCCAGTGCATGACTTTCGGTTTGAGCCCACAGGTTCTTCCAGAAGCTCTTCTGCATATCTTGAAGGTTATTTCGCTTTTCAACCGACGAAACCAAAAAGGAGGAGGTTCTCTAGTCGACGCGTATATTTTTTTATGTATGATCACGCATAACTTTTTACTGAGACGTCCGATTCCGATAATCCTTTCCTCAGTGATTAAGGTGTGGTTTGAAGTTGGTCCCATTTGAATTTAAAAGATGAAATCTACCCCTAGAGGTAACAAAATGAAGGATATTGATCACTCATCCTCTGAATTCTGGTCCGTCAACCGATTCTGTCAGGCATAACCTTGTACTGGGTTCTTCGATTCGGATGATTTCATTTTTATCAGATAGGTTATACCTTATAGTTAATCATATTTGGATTCCGAATAGAATTATCCACCCTTACGGGTAGAAAAATAGGGAATAATTGATTTTTCACTTGTGAACATTGGCACACATATGTAGTTGACAATGACAGATCGCTAATGTCATTATTTTTGTTCTCCTACATCCGTCACAATCATTATATTCTATGAGAGGATGGAATGATATACAGCGTAATCAAATAAACTATCCAGAACAACGAAAATAATTTATATCACAACAAATGGTAAAAGTAGATAATCATATTATTCAACTGGTAAAAGTTAAAGTAAGGTGGGTAAGTAAATATTTTGGAAGTAATAAAAGAACAAGTGGGTGGTGATTAGTAGATTTCAGCTACAAAAAATTGAAAAATTAAAACTTTTTAACAATAAATTAACCGACGAAATACGGAACTGAAAAGTAAAAAATAAAATAAATCTTTTTAGTCTCAATAACTAAGGTCCTATACAAATGTAAGTTACTAATTTTGAGTCGGCGCCAAACGAACAATCAACGAAAATCATTGAATTACTTCAAAAAAATCATCAGAATGTCACCGCGCAACTCGATGCCCTCAGTTTACGCCTTATCTAATTCATTTGCTTGTTTGTTTGGCGCCGACTCAAAATTATTTACTTACATTAGTTGAGGAGTTCAGTTATTGAGACTAAGGAGGTTTATTTTATTTTTTACTCTTCAGTTCAGTATTTCGTCGGTTTGATTTTTTGTTATATTGGTTACATGTGGAAGATGCGGGTTCCAGGTTAGTTTCTTGTCAAGAATCAGCCCTAGATATTTCACCTGCTCTACCACTTGTGATGTTTTGCCGAATAGTCTGGGAGGTATGAGATCTCCCATGTTTCTTTTCCGGTTGAAGGCAATCAGTGTTGTTTTGTTCGGATTCGCTCTAAAGCTCTCTCTGTTGCACCATTCCTCTACTGTCCTCAGTGCCTTTTGCATTAGCTCTGAGGTTGTTCGAGTATTCTTTCCATTGATAAGGATGACCAAGTCAATTGCATGCCCTTGAGAGTAATATCCTTGGTTATTCAGAGAAATTACCAGTTCATCTACAACCATGTCCCACAGAAGGGGGGAGAGTATGCCCCCCTGTGGGGTACCTCTGGAAATTTCAACCTGATCTGTTTCCTCGAACATGTTGGCTTGGACCAGTCTATTGTGAAGCATTGCGTGTATCTACCCGCAAGTGATTTCGTCAATGCCTCTTCGAGTGGCCACAGAGACCATACTTTCAAAGGAGGTGTTGTGGAAGGCTCCTTCGATGTCTAGGAAAGTGCGTAGTGCAATTTATTTGTTTGCTAGAGACTCTTCGAACCTTGAAACGCACTGATGAAGTGCTGTATTGCATGATTTTTCTGTTAGATAGGCATGTTGGAGGCCGTTCCATAAGAGCGGTTTCCCTAATGTCTCTATCTATCAGTTTTTCTAAGCCTCTCAGAAGAAATGAAGATGGGCTTATTGGTCTTTATGCCTTTGCCTGGTCGTACAAGTCCCATCCAGGTTTTGGAATAAAGACCATGTTTACAGTTTTCCAGGTTTGAGGTAGCCATCCCAATGCTGGGCTCAGCCTGTACAGTCTGCACAGTTCTGGTGCTAGAAGTAGTATGGAAAATATTCCATGTGGGCCAGGAGACTTGTGAGGGTTGAAGGAGACTATTGCCCACACTACTTTTGAGTGAGTTTCCGTTCGTGTAGCCACTTCCCAGTCTGCCCTTTTTGCCCTCAAGTGAAGGTTTGCAGGGATTTCATATCTGGGGTTTTGGTTTGTGGTGACAGTGGATCCTGGGAAGTGAGTATGGAGCAAGAGTTCTATATATATGGTGTGATAACCGTTGGGTTTTTTGAGAATTCCCAATGGATTGATGGGGTCTTTGGAAAGGATGCAGTGGAGTCTTGCTCTCCCGGAAGTTTGTTCTATGTCCTCACAGAACTTCTTCCATGACTTTCTTTGTTCTCCTCTAATTTTTTTGTTGTATTCGGTTAGAGTTTTGGGATAATCCTCCCATTCACCAGTTTTCTTCGCTCCGAAGGACATACAAAATTGCACAAATTTTGCCCAGGCGCTAATATTTTTCTTATGTTTGGTGTGAGTACTAACATTTCATCACCCGGCTTCCCGCAGCCAGCTCTCAGCATGTATCCACCAGGGTAGTTGATTCCTTCTCCGCAATCACCTCAAGTATCATGTATAAAATTTAAAGTATTGTATGCAGAGAAATATCTTCTTTCAAATGACACTATCAAACACGAGGGATGCTATTTAGAAAAACAATCGATGACGTCATAACTGGCACAATCATGACGTCATCCCAAAGGATTGAATTTCAAAACGTACACGTTGAAATATTTAAATTGATGTGTACGAGCGATTTTTCTCTTCTGGCCCTGAAAGGACTTTATCGAATTTATTCTAACCTTTACGTGCTCACTGTATATACATACAGGTGGAGCTAATAACGCGTGTATAAGAAAGTATGACATTGAACAGAATATTTTCCCTATATTCACAAAACCACGTCATGCATTCCGCTATGGAATAGCTTTTTTGGGTGAAGATAACAGTAACTCAACAATCGCCATGTATCGTGTTGAATAATAAGCAGAGTATGTAGCATTGACGATATTCTAACGGTTTATAGAATAGACTAGTTATTTTATGGGTTGCCTGTTCAATCTTCACTCGAACAAATTCAAAAAAGAGAATGATCAATATTTAACCTAGCCGTCAAACAAATATTGGGACTTTTTGTATTTATTAATTTCCAAACGTTTGATGAGATCGTGTTCACAACTTTTTTTTTCTACATGTAATATTTCAAACTCGTTGGCAGAAAAATTATTTTCAGTCAGAAGGTGAGTACCAAATGTTCACAGATTCTTCCGATACATTGGTTTTATCTTTATTATTTTCGATACATCTACTCAAATTATTACGTGTTGTTTTATGAAATACGATGTTATTTTGACGTGAGGAACAATAAATTGTTTCCATCGATTGGTTTAATATGTGAGCCAATGTAATTTGCATTTCAATCAATTGAGGGTCTACTCTTTATGAAAATCATCGCTATGCAGAAATATATCTCAGTCATCAATATTTTTTCGATAAATATTATGCCTCTAAATTTTGAGTTGTCTTTGTTACATTATAACTTGTCATTATTTTTGGAATTATAGACGTGAATGATCCGAACATAACCTCATCGTATCATTGAACGAAGCAACTTTTTTTAGTTCTACCCCAATTCCGAATTTCCTGCAACGAGCATTTGATTGATCAACGATCCTTCGGGAGATCCTTTCACGTTTCCGATGTACCTCTGTCGAATCAGAAACAATAGAGCGTTATCAAGCATCAAAGATGTCGATTTAGATGACTTTGATCTCGAATAATGCGAACGTTTTTTTGCCTTCCCCCGGCTCTTATCGATTTCTACAAGACTCTGGGGAACCGCAGACTTCCTCTGTACGAGCAGACAGCTCCGGAAGGAAATATTCAGGGATGGAATGTTTTAAATAGTTTCAGATGACAGAATAATGAATGGAATTTTGAAGAACCGAACTCGGTGTAAAAGTTTCAGCAAGTTAATTTCCAATTCTAATTTGAAATGATACCGAACGATTCAGATGGATTGTTTCAAGTCTCTTTCTTAGTCATGGCGGAATGAGCATACTTGGATGGTATCAGTAATATTTGGTATCAAGCCATCAAGTATGATTTCGAGTCGACGTTGAGGGTTTCTCACCATAATTGAATTATAACTGCGGAAAGAATACCTCCACAATCAAGACAATAATGTTTGTTTGAAAGTTGTAGACGATGTGGTATTTTGATTATTCTCGTTTCCAGACGTAAATCGTCTTGGTGGATTCGGAAGATTTTCACGACGTTTCGATTGCTTGCATCTGTAATCATCTCCAGGTGAATACTAACAAGTTTAGGTGCTACTTACCCATTTTTTCGTCTGTCGGTGCAGTGGTACGAATAATTCCGCCATGTGCAGTGTGGTACGAATAATTCCGCGCGGTGTGCTGCTGCGTGGATTTTTGCGCCTCTGCTGTCCACCAGAGAGGGCAATTAGCGGATTCCAAACGATTTTGATCTCAACGCTTGGTTGACTGAGGGCATTATTGGCCTCGGAGTAGGCGGCCTCCTTGATTTTCCGTTTGAACCAATTCCCTTCACTAAGTAGAATTTTTGCGTTGTTCCATAGAATTCGATGGTGCTCGGTCCAGTCGTGGTCCACAATTCCCGATTTTGACTTTTCTCCGCTATGGTCCATTTTTTGTGTTCATCCAATCTTACCGACTATGGCCTCTTGTCTCTCCGAAGTCGGAATCTCGCATTCACATAAATGCAGTTCTTACCGATTTCGGTTCTGTTGTCAAGTTTGGTTTTGGTGAGGGAACTCCGTAAGATACCGCCAGATTGGAAGCAGCATTTGATATTGAACTTGTTTTCGATCATTATGATCTTCTCGGAGACACTTCTGATGTACGGAAGGTGGATCACTGTGCTTAGTTGATGCTCTTTGAATGTCTTCGTTCTCTCGAATTGTTTCAATACTCCTCCTATGAGTTCCTAGGGGTACCCATTTCGGTGAATGTCCTCGCTGATGTGGTTCAACTCAGTATCCAGTGTCTCCTTGTTGTTGCCTATGTGTTTCGCTCTTTCCATCAATGTTTTTACGATACTTTTCTTTCTTGAACTCGGATGGTTGGAGCTGTAATCGAGATACTGTCCCGTATATGTCTCGCTTCGCTCTCGCGTTGAAATAACTCGATCAATAATCGCCACCATTATTACCCCAGTTGATTAAATAACTATGAAATTCAGATTTGCCATAGAAACTATTTTTTCTTGAATCTTTCCAGAGATTGATTTTTTGTTATTCAGGCAGTGAGTTGTAGAAATGATCCTGCCATGTTTCGGAGATTCTTTATACTCCATATGATGGAACTTTTCCATGCAGATATTGTTGTGATTTCTGGTAGTGTATGTGTGAATTTTCGAGCACTTCTTGAGATGATATTTGGTTTGGTGCATATTAATTGCTTGAAGTATCGCGCCAAGCTCTTCGGTCTCATGTGGGCAAATATAAATTACACCCTTTTCAGGTTGTAATTTGAAATCAATACATATGTGGAAACTCATAAATGAAATTGAAATAGTTACAAATATTCACTGGTCATATAATTCCAAACTGCAGAATAACTGACATTAAAAAATTTGAAATGAAGTAGTACAAAACCAAAAAATCAACACAACAAGCAAAACAATAGATACAACGGTGAAAAAATTACAAAATAATGTACTTCTTAACTGCAAAATCAATTCTTCGGGAGAGAGGGCATCCACTGAGTAATTCCCTATAAACATAATTGATAAATTGCTGAGTCTCTATTGTAACATACTAAATCTCCAGAAGGTATTTCTCAATTTCAAAAGAGACCTTTCACCCGATGCAACAGATACCGGTAGCGTTGGAATAATTCGTATTTCTACTGCAATTTTTGGGAATGTAGAAATTAACTGATTCTCGATCATGTATTCAAGGATTGACTGGGGCTCTTATTCATCATGTTCAGGCCAGTGACATCACAAACATTGCATTTCATCAAATAAGTCATTTGCGTCAATATTTGATTTTTCACGTGAATCATCTTTCAAATGTAACGTTCAATTATTCTTCTTCAGTCAAGCATTTTACAAATGAATTCAAGAAATTCATCGAATTGGCCCTCGACAAACCAAACCGGAATCTGCTGCTCTCCACTAAGCCACGAGTTGAAATCTCTCGCTTAGTGGTGGTGGGTACCAGGATGTTTTTCACACCACAAGTTGCTCAACCCGTCTGAGACTGGGGCAGCAAAGTTCCCCGAGCCTTGTAGAGCTTCTTCCGGTGTTATCGGTTGGCGCAGTCTATCGGGATGAGGCTGTCGGAACCTCCTACCGGAGGCTCCAAACTGCGTCAGGGCTGAAGTGTCTATGTTGAGTGGCTGCGGATATTCGTAAATATCCTTCCAGAAGTTTTTCACCTGATAAGCGGTTGACGGGTTTTCCACAACAAGCGGCGGTTGCTGGAACAAACGGGATGGTTTCCCGCGGAACTGTTTGATTTCCTAGTTTTCTCTGGCTCGCCGTTCTAGTGACTTCTACGTAGCCACTAGCATTCGTATATTATCAAGTTGGTGTTGTTTGATGATTTACAGCACCCCCTGATTCAATGTTGATGGACTCGTCGCAACTTAGCTGCGATTCGCCGCACCGTTAGCGTGAATGGTCTATTGGCTACTACGTAGTCCATAATACATTGGATACAAGACGCGTGTTGTCTCACCGACTTGATCTTTGAGAAACTTCTTGGATGCCAGACATCTGAAAACTCTGTACTTTGCACTTGTCCAATCTCAACTGGGTTAATAGGATGGGGAGGAGTGAGTGACTGCTACCTGAAAAATATACTTGTCATACAGAAATGGATTCCGAGAATTATGTTGAATATAATAATAATAATATATAATAATTTTTATCCATCATCCTTCTCGTATAAAAAAAAGCAGAAGAGATAATATACAGGGTGTAACATAAGTACGTTAAAATATTGAAGTGACGTATTTCTGAGACAATTTTAAAAAAAAAAGTCTATATAAACTTGTGTCAGGAGATGCTTCGTTTCGGAGATACAGGGTGTTGGAATTGAATTTTTTTTGTTCGCTTTTAAAAAATAACTTTTGCAAAAAATGAGTTATTTGCACAAAATTTGGTACCCGGGGTTTTTTTGGCGTGGGAAATCATAATTTCGTATTAATTTTCATGTAAAATCTGGTTCAGTCAATATAATTTGTATTGCAAAAAGAACATGGTATGCTGTGGGAAGTGTCATATTTCTTCATATGATTTTCTTTGTCTCGTTGAGTCCGGCCATATACAGGGTGTTATGAATCAACACACCACACCTGCGATACCAAAACTGTTACGCCACTGGTCTATCATTGGGGGATCACTCCTTCAAATATATACCAATAAACGCTAAGGACTTCCCAAATAATATGAATTTATCACTGTACTTGATCATCCTTTGTTGTTAGATTGAGAAAACATGTACCAAGAGCATCGACTGCTCGAGGATGGTCGAATCGAGATTATCTTGCTGGAGCGGCCTACAGGAAATATCTCTTCCTCTCTATACTTGGGCGTTGAGTTGTACGTACCTGGTTTCAGGAAGATTCGAAGAATAATGCATTCAGAAAAATACTAAGAATATACATATATATTTTATAAAAGTTAACAAAGTATTTCATCCGTTCTATAAACGGATAAGTTCATACAATATTCAAAGAAGAAGAGTCTATTCTGTTCAAAATTATTTTTTTATCAGTCTACAAATCAAATAGATTGACTAAAAGCAATAGGACATCAATTGTTAAAACGACTGTTATAATATTTTTGAAAACTTAGGGAAATAAAATTATGGAGATATATTCAAAGACACATTCACATTATGAATGATTCAATTTGCCCAACCATAAATACAGAAAACATGTATGAACTTACTCCATATCAACGGGGTTGACACTTATTCACTTGAGATGGCTTTCAAACGACAATTAGTTCAATTGTATTATTATTTCGATCAATCCCGCTGAAATTATTCATTTTATTTTTACCTCGCACTGTATATTAGAATGGCGTTTCATGGATACGGTTTCCTTCTGTGAGGTCATGAACTATAGATTTGAGGTTTTTCGTTGACTTTTCTCGTTCTTGAAACGTTGATAAATGAAAGATAATTTTGGAAAAAATACTTGTTTATTCGTGAATTCATTCATTACTCTGTTCAACTTGATTGAATGTACTTTTCCCTAATAGCATCTTAAGTTCACTGCCAGATGATATATTCGTACACTTCTCATCTTTATTTCTCTATTGAGGTAATCGAATGAACCTTCATTTTGAGAGGAAATGTTACCGGAGTAACTTCTATGTAATGACTGACTTTTTGATTGCGCGCTCCTCGTGCTTCTATATCATTCGACCCTGTCCATGATTCATCCGCGGATTACATTCCCACACTAGTTATCTTCACCCTGTCATACTAAATCAGCGGCTTAATAATTAATGGCGTGTTACTGTCGTCAAAAATGTATGAAAAACAGATTTATGGTATTCAGTAGTCGGAGTGCACTTAGGCGAGCTGTCAACAACTATTAATTTATAACGTATTTGTTCACATAATGAATTCTTCAGATATGACTAACATGGGAAAGTGGTAAACTGTGTATGACTTATTTGAAAAAGGTTCACTCTTTGTTTTTATCTGCATTCCGGCTGGCGAGATTCACTCTATTCGTAAAGGGCCGCGTATTCGACTTTAGAATTTATTTTCATTCCTATTGAATTTGTTATCTGGCTATAAAGTTCATATTTAGTAATATCGTATTGTTTCTTATGCTTGAAAGTTTTTCTGTACTTATGGAAAGGGGAATGACATTTTTCAATCTTGTTTGAGTTCTATTATTGAAACCAAATCATTTTGAATAATTTTGATAATAGTTTTTTTTTAAATAATACTTCTCATGGTATGAATAGAATTGACCCAAAAATTATGAGGTTACCTGAATTTGTTTCATTGTTTGTAATGTTATTGACTGATGCACCTCAAATAGTATTGAAATGTACCTGTTAGGTGATAAATGTGGGTAAGAGTTATCTTTAATATTTCATATAATTTTCCCGTTTTCTGTCTAAAACTGAAGCATGAACAATTCATGAATTAATTACCCATTCCCAAAATGGAATGGTTTCATGAGAATGATTAGGAAAATAATTGATATAGTTGCTGGAAGTGGTGAGTTTGAACAATCAGTTTTGATCGAATTGGCATCTAAAAAATATATCCCATTTCCAGGTCTTCTTGTTTTGTTCATTAGATGTTTCATTTGAAACTATTAAAAACATTTCTGTAATTCCATCATAGCATCCACATATTTCTTGATGAAAAGTAATTGAAAAGATAGAACAAACATCAAATGAGCCCCATCCAGAAATTATTCAAAACACAAACTGATTAGTTCATTAATATCATTCATTGGTAATGAAATGTTACATTTCAAAAAGGAAATTCATTTGATAGTGATTTATTGTCCGATTCCACCTGACCATAATAAATAATCCCACATTGTTCTCTAATAGCTGTATTCCGTTTTCGTTTGGTATTATTCCATCAATCGTCTCAGTGCCGTACAGGTTTTCAATGGGCACAATCTATACAATATTGAGAGGATGAAATGAACTTCAATGGCCTATTAGTTATCTTTTGCAATAAACTTGATTTGTTTGATTAAATTCCACATTGTTATTAATGAAATTATTTTTCAACTGAATTTCCAAACGATCGAATTTGTAGGAGTTTTTCGATGGCCAACTTCATTCTATGAAAGGAAGTTCACATTGAAAACCAAAGAACGAGGCGAAAAAATATCCTAATCTGATTCAGGAATGCTATTCTTCAAAATTGTCAACTCATTGGAAGTTAAGTTTCATATTCAGGAGTGAGAGAGAAAAGTGTCTGTGAAACACCCTCTGGAGAAAATGAAAAACCTTCCATTCTATTTTTTCTCTCACTTTCTAGAATATATGCTTTTCTCAACTGAGCGACCATAAACCATTCGAACAATGCGAAGCGGATCGTAAATCTGAGTGGATTACTTTCGTATGCCTGCAACTCTTCCATTTCAGACGAGAAAATCTTATAGAAAAAAAAAATTCGGACTGAAGAGCGATATTATTGTTTACGTTGGTCATTTTAATGTTACAGTGAATAACATAATTCTGACACTTTGCTGACTTTTTCATTCATATTTTAGAACGATGGAACATAGTGACTAAAGTTCAAGGAAAAAAATTGTCATTACAAACAGATATTGCTACAGAAGCGCTGAATGGACATGCATAAAAAATATTATAATTGCCAGTTTGAACTGACAATTGAGTATAATTGAACTGACAATGATCAATGGTTGCCAGTTTGATTATTATAATTTAATTTAAACTGGAATTTAAAAATAATATTGTAATGTCCAGTTTAAACGGGCAATTATCATGCAAGAAATAATTATGTATAATAGCCATTTTGAACGGCATATAATTTCCAAACAGTTTGAACTGACATTTATTGTCAGTTCAAACTGGCAATTATAATATTTCTGCATGTCCGCTTAGCGCTTTCGTATATTGCAGAATATTCTGTTGAAATATTATGAATATTTTGAGTACTTATTGAATCGGGTACTTACTGCGATAAAGAAAAGTATCATATTTTGCACCTTATTTGTATATGTCAAAATCCCACTCCCATTTTTCCATAGGATTTTCAGCCTGGTAGTTTGGTCTATATAATATTTTTGTTTAGCAGAAATTTGAACAGAATAAGCCAAAAAGTAGGGCGGTAGAGTATGTTTTCAGTTTCACACCTCTGTCACCATATGGGTCAAACTTTCAAGTGAAAAATTATCCACAGGATAAACTCAAAATCAGGCATGAATATATATTTCAGATATAATGAATAATCAAAATATCATAACTATGACGCAATCCTACCAATTACGTTCGAAAGATCCATTACAGACCATTACACAATTCTAGCCCAAATAGTTCTTAAAAATAGTAAGAGTGCCAATAAAAATAGGGTACGGTACTATAAACAAATAAATGAAAAAAAGGTTTGTTGATAACATAAAAAAAGAAAACTGGGCGGCCATCTATCATTGTGACGATCTTGACTCTGCAACAAATGAATTAATTTAAATTATAAAAACTAAAATTGATAAATGTACGAAATTCATGAAAATCAACAACAAACAGAGGAAACGGAAAAAGTAAATGACCAAATCCCTCGTCAATTCGGTGAATAAAAAAAATAGTTGTACCATAGATTGAAAGGTAATCCAAATAATACCGCCCTTTCTGAAGAATATAACAGATATAAAAAAAATCTAAATAAACTCATAAAGACTACCAAAACTTATATTATACAGAACGTCTGGAAGCAGAAGGAAACGATTCTGAAAAATTTTGGCAAACTGTGAATAAAGTATTGACTAACGAAGAACCTGCACCAATAAAATCGATCATAACACAGAACAATGAACAAGTCAATGAGAGCGTCGAAATAGCGAACAATTTCAAGGAATACTTGATATTTATAGGTGAAAAGCTAGCTAAAAATATAAACAGAAATCTAGATTATATGGGAAGGAAAAGTTTATGCGACCACTCAATTTTACTACATCCTGTAAATGAAAATGAATTGATAGAAATAATATCACAACTTAAGAATAAACAAGCCCCCGGCATTGATAATATCAAGTCAGAAACCCTCAAAGCTATTTCCATCTATATAACAAAACCACTTTTTTATATAGTCAATAAATTGCTGGAACAGGGGTATTTCCCCACAGCATTCAAAACGGCCGTGGTGACACCGATTTATGAAAGTGGAATCAAGACCGATGTCGCAAATTATGGATTATTGATAACATATCTGGCCAAAATACTGGAGAAGGTTATTCAGAAAAGGGTAAATAAATTCTTCTAAGAATACAATATAATGTCGAAATCCCAGTATGGATTCAGAGAAAACATGTCTACACAAGACTCGATAAAAATATTTATCAAAATATATATCAATGTTCAGATGAGTCTGGACCATCAATTGGTGTCTACATAGATTTGAGAAAAGCTTTCGATACCGTGGACCACTCTATATTACTCAAAACTCTAGAAGATATGGGGATAAGAGGCATACCACTAACCTCTTCAGAAGCTATCTATTGAATAGGCGGCAAAGAGTGAAAATGACTATAGATAATATCAATAAATTTTGACAAAACGCACTACGTACCATTCAGTGGCTATAATATATCATCGCCAGAATATGACATAGCAATATTCGACACGGCCGTCATCAAACCTGTCAAAAAAATCAAATACTTCGGCATAATCGATACCCATCTAAGATGGGACCAACAGTATTACATTTTGTAAAAAAAAACTACGTCGCATTCTGTACAAATTTAGAAAAATAATTAGCATACTAGACCATAAACAAAAAATAATTTTGCACAAAAGTTTGGTAGAATGTCACTCGAACTACGGCATAATTGTTTGGGAAAGAGTCTCTGAAACACATCTACATTCACTTGAAGTCATTCAAAGACGTTCTTGAGATGTATTCTGCAAACAGGATAAAACTATCCTAGCAATCTCCTCTACTCGGAACTGAAATATTTGACCCAAGGCAAGTATTCTTCATAAACATAACTGCAGTACAATATAAACACGAAAACGAATTGATCACCTACAGTCATAACTATAGCACCCGCCACAAAAAAAGTATCGTAATACCAGTCATGCACAAGTCAGTTGGTCGAAGAAACTATTGTTACTTGGGCCCTAAACTTTTCAGCTGTCTATCTAAAACACTAAAATGCGAGCCAAATCCTAGAAAATTCAAAAACAAACTTAACTTTTTGTTCAGCATACTTCCCGTGCAGGAATACACGAGAAAATCTAAAACTGAATGCAAGACTTGACTCTTTCTCATATACGATTTTCAAACACTTATTTATATCATTATATAGATTTATTATCACTATTCGTTTCACTTCAAAATCCTTCAATACCTTAGTTTTATCTTGTGACAGTTACATACCCTGATTTTTACGCCATTTTCTTGTTGTTTGTATTACCAATCTTTCAATATTGTATACCTTCCATAGTTAATTATTTATATCTCTAATGAATGTATATTATTGCACAATATCACTATATTGTTGAACTACTGTAATCTTACACACAAGCAGGCATACCCTGCTTCGTCAATATTTTCCTCAATGTATTCACCATCTGCCATTCCAAGAATGCAATTTTACTGTGAAATTATAAATTTTAAACTTGAGTGAATACATTATTAATATTATTATTATTATGACAGAGAGTAATATTGAGGGGACTGTTAAAAACAAAGTAGAAGGAATTTAATGGACATAGCCCTCAGGGAGGAGTGTTAACCGTAGACACGTGTTTCGGGCTCTCGGCCCTCATCAGTACGGTGGAGAAGTGCAAGGATGAACAACACTTGGTACAAAACGACAAATCAACGGAGTCAACAAACAGAAGCCAGCCGCTCATTATTATTATCAAAATTCATCGAGCGTGTAGCAATTATTTACCTTCAGGGCAGATTTCAGTCTCGACTTGGAGAGATTTCAATTGAAATCGTTAAATAAAAATATTACACGAATTCTTCATGTTCACCTTCGCGCTTCATACATAACATTGTCCTGGACGACATTTCTACGAAGTGTCTTGTACGAGGTTCCAAATGGTTTGTGTCTCCGAAGAGCCTGAACTTGTCAACACTATTTTTTCAATAATTCTTCAGAAAAAAATCTAGAAGAGTGATGTCAGGTGATCTAGCTGACCGAGGATTAACTGGATAGCGCCCATTCCATGAAACCGAAACGTTCTTGTTGTCCCAAATAATTCCTTGGCTATATTCAACATTATTATTCAATAATTCCGCTTCGTCCCGAATTCAGGAATAAAACACTGATAAATTCCAAAAAAATCCTGGAAACAGTGCTACAAGCACCCATGTCTTACCGCCAAAATTACTGCGAACTGATTCAGGTTCACGAACTGTTTTTTGATTTTTTTGTTATAATTTTGCTTTGGTACTTTCCATATATTTCTCCGAAAGAAACTTGTTAATTCCATAATACTCATAATCTCCCACATATGTTACGTATAATTAGTATTATTCGTAATTTTGCAGGATATGATTTATAATTTACTTGCTGGGTAACGTAAAGTGACTTTTTCGTTTCTATGAATAAAAACATTAATTATTATCATTTTGTAATTGTTTAGATTGTTTAGATGTACTTCAGATGTTATTTGAATTTGGATCCCCAACGTCGATGAGATTATTATTGTTATACTCATCATAGCACTTCTTTCAATCTGTACAGGTGGTGACTCACCTCAATATGTCAACAAACAATATCATCAAATTTCATTACCAGTGACCCGAACTCCGTTTTCCATTCTATTGTTCCGGATACAATGAGAAAGACCTAAACAGCGTCTTGTATTCATCTATAAAAATTTAACATGGCAAAGAACGGGAACTGGAAGAATTCAATGAATAATATTTTATTGTAACGAACTCTGACGGGAAATTCGGATGTAATGAATACGAAATGGGCTTTATTTATCATAGCGCGACACCCTTCCGTATACAAGGAAAACGTTTATAAATCTTTCCATTCACATCGAAGAATGAAATAAAAATTGTCCAGTAGTCGCAGTTATATTCTAGGAATATCATTTAGGACAGTTTTCTGATGTGAATATATGATGAGTCGGGGTAGAGTATTACATCTGCATTCGGGATTCTATTGAGAAAATGATTTTATTGATTTGTTGAAAATATGAACAGGATGTTCATAAAATCAGATATGGAATCATTATTTTCATGGTGAAAAAGGAAACATTCTGAATTGAATATTGAATAGAAAGATGTTTCTGTGACAAATACGTTCTTTTTCATTCACTACTTCTATTCACAAATATGAAGATCGTGAATAATTATTCATTGCAGAATAATTGTATGACAATTTCATGACAAATGTGATACCGAATTCTTCTTCAGTCCCACAGGATAATACAACTGAAACATGATAATCATAACATGAAATCAGAAGACATAACACTTCTCTTCGTCGATAATTCGAATAATAACGGAACTTTCTGTTGAAAAACTGTCAGATTTTCTGCAGGAGTTGGTCGATAACGTTAGGTTCACTGTATGTGGTTGATATAATTTGATCAACTTACCGCAAAACTATTTTCTCTTCTACTTTTATTTCATCCTATCTTGGCAACGATTGCTCCCAATTTCTATCTAGAGTTCGTCATAAGAACGTATCTGAACCAAATCCCCGATTTGGAATTATCTTGTTTTTGACCTGTCATTCGTTCCTGAATCCACGTTCCGTTTAACCAAATCAATACGTGTTCTGAATTGTCTCTTGAACATTAATTCAGCTGGACTCTTTCCGGTGGTGCTATTTGGGGTTCTTCTATGCTGCATTAGTAGATGGCATAATTTAAATATTCATTGGTTGTGGATCGTCCATCATTGCAAGAAATTTTTGTTTTCAAATTTGGACATATCTCCACTTGTTGATAAGGCGCCGTAAATTTGGAAATTATACCATTCGATCAAAAAACTGCATTATCTCATGAGATTTAATTGTTTTGCATATCAATACGATTCTTACTGGTGAACCAAATCAGAGAAAAGATGTCGCAAAATATTTATTGTTGTCATCGATGTAGTCGACATTGATGGTATAGCTTCAAACCATTTAGTGTTGACATCGTCAACTATAAGAAAGTTTTTTACATGGAAGGGTCCAGCATACATCGATATGTATTCCATACCATGGTTTTTAGGATACTCCCAAGGATGTGAAGAGGCTTGGAAGATTGTTGTGTATCAAACAACAACTTCTGCAGGATTTTGTCGATTCGTTTCCACCATACATACTTCTCGCAATATGATACTCCGTATGAGCTTCCTTCAGGTCATTAAGAACTCGCATGCAGCTCTTAAAAACTCGAGAACAAAGTTTCTCTGGAATGATGATCCTTATACCGTGAAATATGCAACCATCTTGCAGATAATATTCATATCCTGCTTGTAGGGTATAATAGAGTTCTTGAAGTTCTTGGTCTCTCTTTGGATATCATGTTTTGTAGTATTGATTTGATTTAGTAGAGAGCTCCATCATCAATTTCATTCTCGAGTGGGTTTTTTTCACTCACACATCGAGACAAGTGATCTGCATTCGAATGTTTTTCTGTTGGTCGCACCTTGATGATATACAGTGCGGCTTTTTATAGTACCCCCCCCCTCCAATCAGCTTTTGAACGGTTCTACGTAGAACAATGAAAGAAAAAAGTATTGCATGATACAACTGATACTACTTTTTGAAATGAAAGACATTGTGATTGCACGATAGATGACGCGGAGGGCATCAACTTGAAAATTTCAAAAAGCATGGGGGGGTTATATGGCTCATCGTTGAAAAGACAATTCAATTTCCTTTCAACCATCTTTTTTTTTATTTAGTTCATACGTTTTTCCAAGATATGCATTTGAAATCTCAAGTATAACAAAAAACACAACTGTTATGTAGGTTTTTATTTATTGACAATAAAGAGCAAAACTGTTCTGAATTAACGAATGAGGTGATGGAAATGTTCGCCTGATGCTTCTTGACAATAAAATATTCGATTCGAAAAATTTTCCCGAACATTATGTAACATATCTGCAGGCAGCACACACCCGTGTTATTCGTTGTTTCAATTCTTTCAAAGAGTCGGATTGTACTTCATATACTTTTGATTTGATGTAACCCCACAGAAAGGAGTCACAAGGTGTGAGGTCTGGTGATCGTGCCAGCCATTCGATAGGTCCCGACGTCCAATCCATGTCATAGGGTATCTTACATCCAGATACTCTCGAACTTGACGTTGGAAGTGGGGAGGGGTTCCGTCTTGCTGGAAAGTAATGGGTTCCTGGAATTTGTTTCCATCTTCTTCTAGTATTTGGAGTATGAGTGGATCGATCGTTTCTTGTAGCATCTCCATGTATAAATAACCGTTCAAGATTTTTCTTCCAGAAATAAAGAACCTACAATATGGTTTCCCAGAATTCCTGCCCACACATTCAGTCTCTGTGGGAACTGTGTGTGATATTCTCGAAAGATATAGGGGTTTGTGTCACTCCAGTACCGCACATTTTGTGTATTCGCGTTTCCGTTAAAAAAAGAGTATTTTCATCTGAAAAACAAATATTTTTTATGTAACTGCGGTTCCAGCTATCTTTTCCATCATAATTTCAAGAATTCCATCCTTCGGTCTGGGTCATCTTCTGTGAGTTGGTGTAACATAACCAATTGTATGGATGGAATCTGTGTTTCTTAATTATTTTTCCACTGTCGATAATGATACGTCAATCGTATTTGCTAGAAGTACTCTGTTGAGGATTAACCACCATTTTGGCAATTACCGAAACTTCCGTCTACTCTGAAATTGATTTTTGGCCATCTCCACTGGCTTCATGAACGGTGCCAGTTCTGTTGAATTTTTCAAACAGTTCCCTCGAATACTTTCGAGTTATTGGATGATCAGGGAAGTTTTCATTAAAAATTATCTCTGCTGCATGGTGGTTCCCAAGGGCCTCACCAAAAGTGTAGATTGCTTCAGTTTTCTCTTCAATAGGACGTACATGAACCATGATAATGTTTTAAAATCAGAATAATACTGGTAGAAGTAGAATGAAACTCTTCTTTAAATACGAATGCAATTATAAAAGAGCAGGTTAGTAATGATATTATCATTGTTACTCTAGAAATTCCTACACATCGACAAAATAATCCAATTAATAATGGGCATTTCTAGGTTACTGCTTGATTATCACTTTACTTAATCCAATGAATGATACTCTTTATGATCATGGTCATTAAAAATAAATGAGTTTGGTATCATTAGGGTATAATCTCTTGAGAAGGCTATAAAAGGCTATTGTATAGTTGTGGTTTTGTAAAACCAGTTTAGTGAAAATCATTCAATAAATCGAGTAGCATCAGTGATATCATTCAAAATATTTTTTTTTCCATCGATCTACGTCAAACTTTTCAGAGGTTAACAGGGGGAGAGGACTATAGAAGGCTTGAAATTTCAAATGCACATTGTGAGAAAACAAATCAACGAAATGATAAAAATATTCGGATGGATGGAAAGAGAAATTGGACTATCTTTTCAACGATGTGCCACATGACCGCATGCTATTTGAAATTTTGAAGTTGATGTGCCCCTCCGCGCCATCTATTGGGCAATCACAATGTCTTATATTTCAAAGAGTAGTATTGGTGATATCATACAAAACCTTTCTTCATTCATTGTTCTATGTTAAACTGTTCAAAAGTTATAAGGGGAGGGGGAGAGGGGGAAGAGCCGCAAAGTGACATATCAACGAAATGAAGAAAAATATAGATGTTTGGAAAGATAATTACGTACGTAGCTAATGTAACTGGGAAATTTACATTAAAAGAAGTGAGAACTTTTTAACTTGTAATTTCTGTCATCAACTGCCAATGGTCGCCTCGAATTTCACATCTTCCGGAAGAAATTTATGTGAAGGATATAGTGGTATGAACTGGTGGTAATAGTTCATGACTCTAAGAAAAGTTTGGAGTTCTGATACGTTTCTTGGCTTTTTGCTGGTAACGATGGCTTCAATTTTTCCTTTCATTGTAAGAGACCGTTTGAATCAATCACGTGACCCAGATAAGTGATTGACTTCTTGAATAAATGGCAGTTTGTTCTATTTGGATGTGGATTTTTCTCATATTCCAATACCATTCGGAGTCACTGAAGGTGAGATGGACCTTGTAAAAAAACATGCCAGACCGTTTAGATCTTGTGAAGTTTGATCCATGAATTATTGTCAGATATTTGGAGGCTACTTTGACACCAAACATCAATTGGTTCACCTTGTATATTCCTTTCGCAGTACTGATTGCTTGTAACACAGCACTGGCTTGTGTTAATAGGCCTGGTTGATATCAAGTGTGCAGAAATAGGCCCCACCGCTCATTTTTACAAATATATCCTTAGTACGTGAAATGGTGTAGTTATCATCCAGCAAATATTCATTGAGTGTTACCTTGAGTCGACACATAACCGAATTCGTCCATCTTATTTTTATTATTCGTGAGACCGCTGTTCCCCAGCCTGAAAGTCACTTCCTCGATGATTCCAGCTCTTTCAAGTCGATTATCCTCTTCGGTACGATCATGCGATGGTATCGGACGGACTCGAAAAAAAAATTGTTTTGTGTCTTTCATTTTGAGTATACATTTGGGTTTTAATAATGCCAATTTCCTGCAAATATGTCATTTTATTCCTGAAGGAACTCCGTGAGGCTGCTTTCGTAATTTTTGTCTGTGTGTCTATCAATATTGTGCATTTCGGACCAATGAACTTTATTAACCCAAGTCATTCCCTGCCGAAAATTGATGAAACGAAATTTCGCAGAACGAACAATTTCCCAAGGGTATTTTTATTCTTGTAGTTTCTCTTGACATAACATACGCCAATTGGTTCAAAAATTTCCCCAGTGTACATCTTAAGTTTTATAGTTGTAGGTTGTAATTTTGTATTTGGGCAGATTTGCTGGAAAAACAAGTAGAGGGCCCCTGTATCTAATTCAAACTGACAAGATGAATCACTAATATTGATGCGGATTAGGAACTCATCTGATACTACCTGATTGAGTTTCCCTCTTTCAACATGAATACCCTCAGGAGGTTATCTTGAACTGAAGTTTATCTTTCAGTTGCAGATGATTCCACATCTGATTTTATGAACATTCTGTTTATATTTTCAAACAAATCAATAATTTTTATATTTGACGTTTACGAATGAGAAGGGGTCGGTTTACATGATGGAGATTTCACGTAACGGAAAGAAAGCAGTTCTGTGCACGCTAGGTAGGGGGCTGTAACAGAGAATGCTTCAATGTCCCACTGGCCTTGTGTGAAATTAATAAACTTATGTGATTTATAGTTTATGAAATGTAAATAACTTTTTAATCGACAAGCGGTTGCTGAGTCCAATTCCAGCCTGAAAAAATACACAACTTATGTGGAATCGGAAATGCGGGCAGAAGATTTTGCTATAAATTCAATAAAATATTTTTCACTCGTTGGAAATTATCATTTTCCTGAGATCTGTAACTCTTTATACTCATAATCATTTTCAGTATCGTCTCTGATTCATTCATTAACAAAAAAAAACACATGTTTCCGAGCTTTGAAACAGATATCAACTTTATTAACTCAGTTCAATGAAATATTCTGTGGCTTTTAGGTCCCTAAATAACCAATAGATTCTGAAGGTAGGATATTCATAGGGTAATTTTTATTATTTGGATTGTGATGAAAATAATCGTTTTTTTTTATTTTGAACTGCATTATGATTTAAATGAATATAAAAAAATATTGATCAAAAAACCTTTTTATAGACAAACTTTCCATTCAAATGCGCTAAAAAGTGAAGAATAATAGCTTTGGATTTGCGACGAAGTTATTCAGTGAGTTATAGATTCAAAAGCTTGTCGCTCCTGTATTCAAACTGAAAACTTTGCGCGACAAGCTTTCAAATCTATAACTCACGGAATAACCTACGTCGCACATCCAAAGCTATCAATTTTTTTCTGAAAGCTTGTCTTTAAAAAGTTTTTTTATTAATTACTTTTATTTTGTGCTTTTTAGTAAGTACACCTTAATCTATGCATTTTTGTTAATGCAACGTCATTATGAAGCCTTCTTCCTGTAAGTTCTGAGCTACCTAGTTCTTCAATGAGGAGACCATCTGAAGGTCAACTCCTACGCCATCTTCAAGTTATGAATACTGACAAAAAAACAATAATCTTCGACTAAATTCTAATCTCTGACCCCAAAAACCCGACATACCAATTTTGAATAGAAATGTTCCATTATCACAATCATGTGGAGCCGCCATCCTGAATTTATGAATTTTGAGAATAAATTCATAGTCTTTGACCCCAAAAACCTCCACATACCAATTTTTAATGAATCGGACCATAAAAACAAAACTTGTGCGCCATCTTAAAGCCGCCATCTTGAATTTATGAATTTTGAAAAAAAAATCATAATCTCCGACCCCGAAGTTCCCCACATACTAATTTTGAGTCGAATCGGACCATAAACACAAATCTCGTCCGCCATCTTAGAGCCGCCATTTTGTTTTTTTTTTCTCAAAAATTCCATAATGCATCGTCACTGGAACTATGAACACCTGCCAAATTTCACGTTTATCGGGCAACTGGAAGTGGATCAAATTTAATTTGCAAGATTTGATGACAAACATCGGGACAGGTGAAACTAAATAAAAGCTTCTAAAAATTCAAATTGACTAAGAAAACTTAGGTTGGCAAAATTTGTCTGAAAAATTGGAGCAACTGGATCGATGTTACTTTTATCAGATTCCGAACTCGACTGACTCTCGAACCCTATTAGACAAGTGCTTTTTGGACCATTATTTCTTATGGAAACGCAATATTATGAGTGAGGTATCATTCGATTCGTGATGGCATTTGGAAAAAAGTTACACAAAAAACTCCCGTTTGCAAAAATTGCAAGAGTTAAAAAACAATCCAATAGAAAAAAAAGGGCTCGGTTTTTGCAAATACCTCAAAAACTTTTGCAGATATCCAAAATCGGAAAAAATATCAAAAGAGAGCAGGAAATTTCCTAGAGAAAGTTCCTCCCGGAACTGTACCACCAATATTTTTGATTTTAATAGAGCGGTGAAAATACGGTTGAAAACGGGTGGTTGGGTTCGTGCACGCATCACCCGGATCGGATGCTTAAAAAAAAAAAACAATTAAATATGGATATTAAGTTATGAAAAAAATCAGGTACTTCCTAGATACCGCAATTTTTCTATTAGTTATGCTTTCATTCATATTCCTTCTCAATGAGTTGAACATTAACATAAAAACCCTAACAATTTTTAAAATAAAAATTTTTTCTTTGAATTTTTCCCCAAAGGATAAAAAAATGATCCCAGTTCAAAAAATAAAAAAAATGGGATTTTTATTTTTTTATAAACAATGTGAGACATTCTAAAATGAAAAACATAAATGAAGCATTGAATAATTTTTTTCAATATATACCGATCGTTCAATTTTCTCATTGTTGAAAGATACATAAAAATGTTTTTTTTTTCACTGCCATTGTTTAAATAATTGTCATAAGCAAATGCATTGTTTATAAGGTAATACATTTTTTCTTGTGAACCCAATTATTGATAAAAAAAATTATTTTCAAGAAATGGAGATAAAGCCTAAAAAAAATTTATCGAAGTATTTTTATAAACAATAGGCGAGGACACGAGAAATTATTATCGCTTTAAATATGCTTAAAAATACATAACGCATATATAAATGTATTTAGAAAACAATTTCTGAGTCAAATTCCAATAACAGCGGTTCCCATTCGTTTTCAAAAATCGGCAAATTTTTAAGCTACTAATATTGGCGCTCTTTGTGACGTAAACGGCCGAGCAGCCAATAGCTGTAATCGGGATTGAGACGATAATCAGCAATGTTGCCGAGTTTCTCAAAGTATAAATGTCAGAACCAGAACACTAATTTTTCCAATGTGATTTTATAATATGGCAACGTTGCAAAATTTATTAAAGCTGTCAACTTTTATAGTACAGCAGTGAAATATATTGAAGAAGGAGAAAGTCCTGCTACAGTATTTTGTGACTTGAGCAGGGCTTTCGATTGAGTGAATCATGCAAAGTTATTAGCAATTACGTGGATATTATCTTTCATACAAAATCGTACACAGTATATCAGCATAACCCAAAACATTGACAGAAAATCTCAAAATTTCAACTCACAATTGAGAACTATTGAGAGGGGTGTTCCCCAAGGTTCAATATTGGGCTCTATACTATTTATACTGTAAGTGGCAAATATTGATCAGAATATCAATTCAGGCAAGTACACTGCATATGCAGATGATTTTCCATTAATAATATCAGTTCCTACAACATCAGAAATAGAAAAGGTAGGCACTAATGTTGTGAAAAAAATTACCAGCTATTTCAATGAGAATGACCTGTACTCAAATGAAGAAGAGACAACTTCATATAGATTTCATAACAAACAGAATACTGTACCCATTAGATATCAAAGTGAATGACAGGTCTTTATCCAGCTCTAATGGGACAATGAAATTTCTAGGGCTTTATATTGATGAGCACTTTGACTGGAAAGCACAATGCACATATTATTTCCAAGCTTCACACAATGAATTATTTAGTCAGGAACATGTGTACTATTTTAACAAGAAAACAGTTAATAACTCTTCATTCCCCTCCTATTGACTCTCAATTTAGATACGGAGTTTCATTGTGGGGATGGTCAACTAGAGGTGCTCTGAGGTGTTTATAGCAGAAAAAAATATTGTTCGCTGCATAGCAGGAGTGTCTGGCTCTCACTCATGCATACAATTGTTCCCAAACTTTGGTATATTGACGTTACCATGTGTGTTTATACAGAGTGGTCCAACGAAAAGTATGCACCTAGCTTTTCTCCTTTGTTTAGAATTGAAAGCAAAAATGCTCGGACACGTGGAGTTTGCTTTTGAGGGGGACACAACCCCAGAGTTTTAAATGGAAAGTGGGGTCGAGTGATATATCATTTGAACGGGCACAAAATTATCTTTCTAATGATACCCTATTTATTGAAATTTATTCGAACAGTTAATGCGAAAACGGCTTTAAGAACATTTACCCGATAATTTAGATATAAATGAAACATACAAATAAGTTTTGGTTATTAGGAATCAGAATAACTACAATCATTTCTAAATTACTTCATTTTACCGAAAGCAACATTTCAATGTAATTTTTTTTTCATCACAAAAAATCCCCATTTATTTTTTGCGTTTTTTTGTCGAAAAAAACTGCAAATAAGTGTAGAAAAAGAATTTAGACAAACTTTTATTTTAGTCCCTTCATTGATTCAGTCTGGTCGCTTTTGAAGTTATTTTAATTTCACTGTACAAAATGGTTTATTCCATTCCAGAACGAGTTGAAATTGTTAAACTTCATTTTCAAAATAATAGTTGTGCTAGACTAACTGCTCGCTTGTTTAGGGACAGTCATCCCGATAAAAATGTTAATGATTCGTATGTTGCCAAGTTAGTTAGAAAGTTTGTCGATACCGGATCTGTTTGTAATGTGAAACACCAGCCGCAGAACCCTATCAGAAATGAAGCTGTGGAAGTCGCTGTTTTGGGGCGTGTTCAATTGGATCATACTCAAAGTACCCGTCAACTAGCTGAAGCCTCAGGAGTCTCCCGTTCATCCATAATACGGATTTTAAAAGCGTACAAATTTCATCCGTACAAAATTAAATTAGTACAGGAACTAAATGAGATGATCCTGATCGAAGGCTGCAATTTTGTGAACAAATGAGCCAGCGTTTAATTGAAGATCCGCACTTATTGTTTAACATTTGTTTTACCGATGAGTGTACATTTTATTTGAATGGAGCTGTGAATAGGCATAATTGCCGTTACTGGGATGACAGTAACCCACATTTATTCCGTGAGGTTCATACCCAATACCCTAAAAAAATAAACGTCTGGTGTGGCATATTAGGAAGGCATATCATAGGACCACTTTTCATTCCTGAGAAATTTAACTGGTGAAGTCTACCTAAACATGCTTGACGATGCAATTGATCCTTCTCATAACACAGATAATAGAAGACGACCAAAATCATGATGCCGATCGGCTTCATTTCCAGCAAGATGGAGCAACTCCGCACTATGCTGCTCCTGTAAGAGAATTTTTAGATAACCGGTTCCCCGGACAGTGGATTGGAAGGAGAGGCCCAATTGAATGGCCTGCCAGGTCACCTGATTTATCGCCTTTGTACTTTTTTCTATGGGGACACTTGAGAAATAAATGTTTTGCTACGAAGCCCGAGTCCATAGAAGATCTTCGCCAACGGATTACAGCACAATGCAGAAGCATAACACCTGATATGCTACAAAATGTTAGAAATAGATTTGAACAAAATCTGTATTATTGTATGGAAGCAAGTGGGTCACATTTTCAACACTTATTGAAGTAACTGTTTAATAAATCAATTTAACAGCTTGTCTACTTTTTTTACAAAGCCCTGTTACAAGTAACAAACATTGAAACGTAAGTACTACTAATTGTACATGTTTTGATTCTTAATAACCAAAACTTATTTGTATTTTTCATTAATACCAAAATTATCGGGTTAATGTTCTTGAAGCCGTTTTCGCATTAACTGTTTTGAGTAAATTTCAACAAATAGAGTATCATTAGAAAGATAATTTTGTGCCCGTTCAAATGATATATCACTCGACCCCACTTTCCATTTAAAATTTTAGGGTTGTGACACCCCCTCGCTAGGGCGTTAAAGGCACAGGTTGAAAAATATGTCTAAAATGTGCCCCCTCAAAAGCAAACTCCACGTGTCCGAGCATTTTTGCTTTCAATTCTAAACAAAGGAGAAAAGCTAGGTGCATACTTTTCGTTGGACCACTCTGTATATGAAGCATGTATGTATATTTTCCGAAACCAAAATAAATTCACTCTTAATGATGACGTGCACAATTCTCTTGAAAATCATTATTTTTATCAATAATTGGATTTAAAAAATTTTTATAAACAATTCATTCGTTTTCATCAATTATTCAAACAATTAGAGTAAACAAATTTAAACTCTAAAAAAATAAAACAATCGTTATATTTGGAAAAAAAAAGTTCAATGCTTTATTTTTATTTTTTATTTTTCAATGTCTTACATTGTTTTCAAAAAATTTAAAAATCACAATTTTTTTATTTTTCCAACCGAAATAGTTTTTAAAGCCTTTGAAGAATAGCTCAGGTTTTTATGTTAATGTTCAACTTATTGGGAATTGTTAATTATAAAAGCATAACTAATAGAAAAAATGCGTGAATTTTTTTTTGCCGACGTATTATTGTTCATTGATGTATTAAAGAAGTACCTGAATTCTTTCATTCCTCAATATTCATATTTAATTGGTATTTTTTTTGTTTGAGAATCCGATTCGGCTGACGCGTGTTTCCCACATAACCACCCGTATTTTCACCGCTTTATTAAATTATGAATATTGGTGATACAGTTCCGGGATGTAGGAAATTTCCTGCTCTCTTTGGAACTTTTTTCCATTTTGGATATCTGCAACAGTTTTTGAATTATTTGCGAAAGACCAAACCCCTCTTGTTTTTTCATCAAATTGCTTATGATTATTGCAATTTTTGCAAACGGGAGTTTTTTTCAACTTTTTTCTAAATGTCATTGCGAATCGAATGACACCTCACTCATAATTTTTCGTTTCCATAAAAAAAATATGGTCCGAAAAGCACTTGTTGGCCAGACTATATGGTTATGTTTCCTTGCTATCACGAGTCTTCCATCTGGCAACCCACTGTTGAACATTACTGGTCCTATCAATTCATTATTTAGTCTGGTTATCATGGGCCCCAAATATGTACCATATATGATTGACAATTATTTTCTAAGCCACGGAATATCTTCATTGGTCCAAAAATAAAATATTTCAATACTCACGAGCAGGAACGTAAAAAAATATTTTTCGGAAAAAATTGCTTCCTTGCACATCTGATTCCTTACTCCTAACAATATTTCCTGTTACCCAATCATTATTTAACATAGTTGGATTCAATGGGAATTAGGACCATGGAGTAAAATAATTTTTTTTCGCTGACGTTTCGGAATAAATTTATTCCTTTTCCAAAGCTTCAAGACTAAGTTTTTCCTGCTCATGGATTCAACTAAAGAACTGTTGAGTAAAAGACACAAACTCTGGTCGATAAAAACATATTGGCACAAATTACACATTAAAAACTTTAAAAACTTCAAAATCGTATAAACAAATACGGACACGTTAAAATTAAACAACACACATCCGTGTATGGTCAATATGTCAGTTGCATATTGACCATACACGGTTGTGTGTGTTTCATTTCAAGGCCTATATTTGTTTTTAATGTGTAGTTTGTGCCAATGTGTTTTTATCGACTAGAGTGTGTATCGACTATTCAACAGTTTTTCAGTTGAATCCTTGAGCAGGAAAAACTTACTTTCTAAGCTTTGAAAGTTAATCCCGAAACGTCACCAATAAAAAATTAGTTTTACTCCAAGGTCCTAGTTCCCGTTGAATCCAACTATATTCAATTCGTGGGCGACGATCATTCATCAATTATTTAACATTACAATCTCTCGGAAAAATTTTTTTTTAACCATCATTTGCATACCTGAAATGGCATTCCATGGCGATAAATCAACTTATTCTCTCATTCCTACCAGTGGACCAAATAGAACTCGTGAATTTTTTTTCTATTTTAACGTACTAATTAGGCTAATTGTGCTCTCTGACTGCCGGTCGAAAGCGACAATGGGGCCAATTCCACATATGGGAACATTCGGCTGAATTCAACAGGACGATGCTCATAAATTCCCAAAAATATGATTATTCAGAAAAGTCACTCCTTCGGGTCCATTTGAACAAAACAATATATTCCTATGTGCTTGGCAAATTGTTGAAAAGGAGCATTTGCTCTCCAACAAACGATATGCGTTTTGCTACAGGGCGATGTAGCAATTTTGTCGCCCTCGTAAGACGGTTGTTTGCTCCCACACACTGAGGAAATTGAGAAAATCAATCTTACTTGATTATATCAATTTTCTTTGGAGTACTTTATATTTTTGTCATTTATGGACCCTCTGTGGTTCAGGGGCATGAACATGAGCAGAGCCATGGTTTGAACCATAACTGAGTTTTAGTTCAATTTTTTTTCAGTTAATAATTATACATGTCTGAATAACTGAAATTAGCTGTGAAGAAGAAGTCATAACGTTTGCCATTTTCTAAAATTCAGATCACGTTCATTGTTCATCCTGCTATTCAAAATCCCCAGTCACTAGAGTACGAACATTCTCAGAACTTTTTATTCTCTTCGCAACAGAACTTTGCTAGTTATATTATACTTCCACAGACCCATCCTCTTGTTTCGTCTTCTCTTGTTTATTTGTGAGAGGAAAACCTCCTCTCATTCCGAAAAAGAAGAGATATGAGGCAATAATATATTGTCCTGGTGGAAACACTATCAATCCAGTCACGTAAGAGGTTCCACTTCGGAATAAGAGATAATAAGCCGCATCAACCTTCGTTTTGGCATTTTAAAGGTTGTCTCAAACCTTTCATAAGATCTCTTTTCTGCGTCTTAAGATAATCAAGGTCGAAGGTCGCAAAAATTGGTTCCTATGCTTTGAATGATATTTGCATTCATTATAAAAGTACATAAATTCTCAAATTTTGTTCCGAACAATTTTTTAACCGTTTGATATTTTTGAGATAGAGGGCGAATAGTGCGGAGCGCTCATTCACACGCAAGGTCAACCATGAATCCTAATACATAGTACGACTTATGAAGTTAATTATTCAAGGACTGGAGACCGGTCTCCAACCCTTCCCATGATGGTGGTTCTCAAAAATGGCCGAAAAAGAATATTGAATCTGAATTTCAAAAAATCAAATTTTCATAGAGGATGCATCTGGGACGTTTGAAGCGCGAGGGGTCGTCTATGTTGTAATCAGTGGCTTCCCGCACGAGGGGGTTCTCGTGGGTTATTGAGTTATCGAATACTTTCCGATTGCGGTCTCTGATTATATTCCTGATGGAGAGCAGGTTCAAGTCTTCGAGTATCTGATGGTTCCGCACATACCACGAAGCGTTCGTAATCATCCTCAGGACTTTCATTCGCGCCCGTTCCAGGACGCGAGTGCTAGTCCTGCATGTTCGGCCCCAGACGACTGAGATATACAAAATGACAGGCCTGAACATATTTTCATAGATCTTGAATTATTTTTCGAAAAAAGTTTACTTCCTCTAATAATTCGAGGGTGAAGTGCGCATCTTTTGTCAGCAATTTTATCCCTGATTATATTCACATGGGGCTTCCAGGTGAGCCGACGATCCACGGTAACCCCCAGATACTTGACTTGTTCCGACCATTCCATCACCCTTCCAGAGATAGTCACTTTCCTCTCCGGGTTGTTTATCTTGCGACCCATCGAGATCGCTTGTGTTTTATCGGGATTTAACTTTATTTTCCACTCCAGGTACCACTGCTGGAGGTTGTTAATGCTTCTGCAAATGAACAACACCATCAGGTGGTTGGCTGACAAGTAAAGTGAGGCCATATCATAGGCGAACAGGGAGATTTTCACGTGTTCGGCTCGAGGTATATCGGAGGTGAAGAATGCGTATAATACAGGAGACAGACCGTGAGGAACGCTGGCCTCAATTTCTTATGAGTCTGAGAGGAAATTGTCAACCTTGGTCTCAAATGTCCTAAGACTTTATCCACTGCACCAGGCTCAAAGGCAAGTGTAAGTCGATTAACGTGCAGAGCAGGCCTTCGTGCCATACTCTGTCAAATGCTTCACTTATGTCTAGTAGATCAATATGAGCACTTCTGTTGGTGTTTAGCGAAGTGATTGTATTTTCCACCAGCCTCAGAACCTGTAGCTCAGTGGAGTGAGCATGACGAAAGCCGAACTGCTCATTTCAGTCCTCCATGTCATCGTCAAGCCTTTCGAGAACGATTTTTCAGCCAACTTAGCTGAACAGCATAACAGACTGATTGGTCGATAATTTTGCGGAAAGGTTGGGTTCTGACCTTCATTGGGATCATGATCATGGCATGTTTCCACCTTCGAGTAAATTTTTTGAGGTGCAGTGATTGTGGATGATATTCAATAATAACTGCACCTGGTTGTCCAGAATTCCTAATCTATGCGCCTTATGTTCATCCAACGAAACTGTACGAATGACATCACGATCAGGTTCTCTTAGAGTGCGGTGAACCCGATTTTCTAGCGAGAAGATCACGATCCAGATACTCGTCTGGATGCTCATCCAGTTTAAATTGCCTTTTCATCGAGTCAGTAGTGGCTTGAGCTTTCAAATCTTTCGTTTCTGAACTCGATTACGTTATTTCTAACCTTCCTATTCAACTCATTAGACGGATTCTGTCCGCAGGGGGCAGTCTCTTTTGAGAAGCCCTTCTGGCCCGATTTCGATCTCGAATAAGATTTTTAATTCCTCGAGGAGATTCATCCTGATATCTAGGGACCGGTTCCCTCCGGGAGAAATAACTGAGAGCATTTTTGATGGTCAGCTTGTTACGCGCTACGGCTTCGTCTAGCTCAAGTGGAGAATCGATTCTCTCAGGAGCACAGTAACCTGTCTCCAGAAGCGAATGGAACCTCTCCCAGTCCACCTTGGTGCACATACGATCTGTCTGGGGCGGTCGACCACCCCCTAGAGTTACAATCACCTGGTTGTGATCAGAACCCAACTCGGAGAGAGTGCAAATGTTCCAGGTGATGTTCCTGGCCGGAGCAATGTCAAGCAGATCGGGCCTGAGAAGACCGATATGCGTCGGCTCATCCGGGGCCAACACCTAACATTCATACCTGTCAAAATGTTGCCACAGTCGCCTACCATTCTGATTGATGACACGACTCTATTGTGTGTGCTCAACGTTCAGATCACCCATGACCAAATCAGGTTGATCTGTTCCCATTAAGAGTGTATCGAGCGCTTCAGAAAGTATTTGATTGATCGGAGGGTTATAAGCACTGATTAAACGCATAGGACCACTCTTCGTGTGGCGAACAATACCCACAGATTCTATAGCATGGGTAACATTATTGGAAATGCCAATGACAGAGCTCTACCAAAATGGCAACGCCGCCATCCCGACGTCCAAGTCGATCATTTCTGAGCATTTTGTAGTTAAGAAATCGAACAGTTTCTCCAATAAGACAAGTCTCCTGCAGAAAAGCAACATCAATGTTGTTTTCTTCAAGGAACTCGCGAAACTAGAGTCTATTCTGGAGAAGGCCATTACAATTCCAACTCATAGCTTTGATGAACTTCGGAAGCTGCCTTTCACCCATTAGTAAGGGTTGAAACAGATCGAGAGTGTTGCAGCAGCCTCGGCGAACTGTGCATGCAGCGCCCTCATTTGATCTGAAGTCGACGGAATATCTCTGGGACTCTCAAACTGAGCTGTCTGTGCAGGAGGATTATCACGGGCTGCCGCTGCATATGACATGTCCGTCTGCCTCCTGCCTGAATTGCCATGGAAAAATCTAGGATTGTGGTACCCCGTGTTTGGGGCACGCCTTATTCGAGGACACTTGGTGCATTCTCGATGATTCGCAATGTGCTCCCTTCATAATTCGCACACTTTGCTTTTTCGGATTTTGGCTTCACACAATCCTCAGATATATGATTTTTCCCGCATTTGCGTGAGCGGGGGTGGCACAGAAGTTCAGCTGACAGTGGACGAACTTTTGACAACGATAACATTGTCCCACAGAGGCCCTGGGTCTTTGTGGTTTCGCTGTCACTCTGGCATTCAGGATATTTTCAACGTCAAATATGTCACGCTAATCAGAACTACGACAAGAGGAAGAGCTTTCTTCTCTCCGTTCAACTTATGTAGTCGTGCCACTGATTCCGGCGTTAAACCCTTGTCAACCAGCTCAGCTTTAATGTCGTCACGAGTAAGAAACTCGGGTACGCCTCTGAAGACGACCCTGAATTTCTCATCTTCAGGGAGAGTGTATGTATGGAAAGGGATCTTTTGATCCCTGAAAGTGCTCGAGATCTTTTTATAATCATCCTGTAAATTTGGAAAAAAAGGTATTCCATCGAATACAGGTTTCAGGTTGATCTAACGTGATGTTGTTTGATTTGAAGAGTGAGTTCAGTGTCACCCACTTGCTCTTGTCCCTAACAGTGATGGGAGGGACCTGCTGTCTTTTCATTGTGAGTGGTGTCTGTTCTGTTTGTGGTTGAACAGAGTCGTTAGTAATGTCCATATTTGTGTCGTCTTTTGTCAAATTTTGAGAATTTTGGGAATATTCAGTCGTTGCGGGGATGGTAGAACCCTCAGTAGAATTTAAAATTTGGTTTGGGAAATTTTATAAGCCCTGGTCCGAAGTGAACGCACTGGTTGAATCTGGCCCTGGATTTCTGGAACAATTGACGTAGGATTCGTTCAATGTCACGTCTGAAATTTATTCGAGATTTTGACATTTGTGCAAATTTTTATCTTAATTAGTATCTACAACTATTCGAGAACTTCTACGAGGTTTTAACGTGCCTTTGTGTGGTGGTAGAGCTGGGAAATAGTTTTTTTGTGCTTCTTTGGAGCTGATGTGCTGCTATCAGTTTTAACTTCAGCCTCTTTGGTGGATATCAGGTTGCTTGTCACGAGGATTTTCACCAGATCATCGCCGAGGGAGTTCAGCAAAGTCCCTAGCACCTCCAGGAGATGGGCTTTCAAGAGAGAGCCGATCCCCAGGAGCACTCATTCCTTCGGATCCAGACTACCTTTACCAGGGGGCTTGTCGATTTCCACTGAGTAGAATTTTCGTCGGGACTTCAATGTAGAGGGTGAATGGGAGGTTCTTCTCCTGATCTTCGGCACAAGACCGTCAATAAATTGAAGAGAAAGCTTCATAACACTAAATATTCGCAGAGCGAAATTTGACAGTGTCGTTCGCAGCTATAAAGGGTCAGACTCGTTCCCAAAATGAATAAAATTATTTCTTGGTTTTGGATCAAATTTGAAGTTTCAATCAACTGAAACTAATTTGCATGAACCAAATATTTTATTCGACCAACTCTATTCATAACTTATTTTGGCAGAAATGTTGTTTTAACCATATTAGTATTTTGTTGAATCGAATAATCAGATCTACAAACTTTGATAATTGCTTTAACAAAAATAATCATTCAAACAAGTATTTATGTCGAAATGATGATTTCAAAAATATCAATTCAACAAAATAAGCTTATCTCTTCACTTGAAATACTTATTCAAATGAGTAATCGTTTTGTTAATCCACTCAATTGACAGATATGGCAACCGAGCATGAGAGCATCCACCAGACATATCTGAGTCCAGACTTCGCAATGATGATAAGTTGACTTCGCTATTCGGTAACATTATTTAAGTCGGAGTCAGTTGTGCGAACGCTCCGTCATCCAACGCTTATAATTCAACCAATATAGTAATATGGTTCCATTTGACTAAATCTATTTCTGTTTGATTCAAATAAATATTATATTTGTGTTGAAATAAATTCTCATTCAATATGAGTTGGAGAGTGTTTCAAAAGATGAACATATATTCAAATCGAAGAAATGTTAGCATTGCAATGAGAAATCCATTTTGTCACCGCAATATAATGATGCCATCAATCGAGTAAACCTGTGTTTTGGAATTAATTTTATTTGGTAGGGTCAAGACAATAAGAGTGACCAAATAAATTTGGTTGAATCAACAAATCCTTTTTCTCCGTGCAACTTTTCAATACATTATATTTATACATATTATTCATAAATCAAATACTTGTTCAATGATACTCACTTTATATCAATAATGAAATAATGAAGTGAAATACTTCATTTCAATTATATTTTCATTTAGCAATCATGTATCATTCATTCATTACAATTTCAATTGAATTGCGGGAAGTATTTTAGCGGACTCAGTAAATATGTGTCTTGCTGGCCTTCTTTCGGTCGCTCAAGAATTTCCAATTCATTATCATCATCCTCGTTATCAATTATGTTCGTCTCTAGATCTTCAAGGATTCCAGGGCTATATGCACTTTCTTCAGCAAGATCATTTTGATACGATGAAACATTGAGGCCACTGGCCAGAAGCTGAAGAGCATTGTAACCCCGATTTTCTGGATCCACCACAGAACCCTACCCATTTTTGCACTTGCAAAATATTGTATTGAGTTCATCTGGTGCTGGTGGTTATAAAGTTGTTGATTCCAGGATTTCATTTTGTAGTATCCAACCCCATTCCTGACGTCTTAAATCGTTTCCTAAACAAGTTTGAATCTGGTAGTAGACACGATTCATATTCTGCACTAACGGATAGGTTAATTACTAACATTATAAGCCGTACCATGTATTGGGATTCACGGTTGACAGGTATGACTGAGCGCTCCACATTCTCCGCCCTCTATTTCTAAAACGGTTGAATGTATGAAAAAGTGCTTATCAAAAAATTTGTAGAAGAATTAATGCTCTAAAACTTTTATGCAAATGATATTTCAAGCATAGGAAGCGAGGTATTTACGAAAAACCCATAATTTCGACCTTTGACCTTGAATATCTTAAGAAGCGAAAATGAGATCTCATGAGAGGTTTGAGCCAACTTTTGAAATGCCAAAGCAATGGTTCATACGAGTTAATAGCCCATTATCTTTCATTCCGAGGTTTACCCCCACTTGAAAACTTCGTTGCTGAACATTCTCAAATGAATATTGAATAGAAATATTTTTCTGTGAATTGAAAAATCCAGGATTAGAAATAAAGTATTTTTCGTGATTATCTGACAGAAAACAACTATTTCGTTGCATTATATCGATTTGTGATAAAAAAGTATTACAATTCGATATTATTATGTAATAAAAAATTATTACTGACGCAAGGTTTTCCTTTGCCAAATTGGGCGCTGACCTATTCGGATGTCTCACCTATGATGTATATTAGGATAGTTTTTCCAGATAGTTCGAACGTCTGCAACCCTTTCTACATTCCTCAGAATAGCTCTACGAATAGATATAAACATCGCGTTAATTGGTGGGTCGAGACACACCCTGTAAAACATTCAGATCATACCTCCATATCTGGGTCATAATTTTTTTTCAATGGAGAATCGAATATTCTTCATGACTATGAAAATAATCAGTTTTCTCGTTCTACAACTCTCAGTACAATTCCAGTGAATGAATACAAATAATGGCATACTTCAAAGAAATATCAGGACGCAAACTTCACCGCATTCAAGTTGAAAAACTTTCGGAATGACTCGCATAATTGTATTTTTATCCTAGCCTAGTTAGCCCCGCATGCAAAGTGTTGTTCCAAGAATGACGGGATCGATAATGCCACTTCAGAATCACTCGTTATATTTTGTAATCGAACGTGGGTCAGGAAAAATTATCGGAGAAAATTAAAAATACGAGGAAAAAAATAGTATTCTTCTCAATTGGATTTGATATCATAGTTTCATAGTGAAAAGTTTCAATTATAGGTTATTAATATCAGATATTATTTTGATACTTGGCTAAGTTACTCAATCAATCTTATCAAAAATATTTCTGTTAAAAGCCATGATTTTAGGGATTCGCTTTCAGGGCTCAATGGAAGATTCGAAATCATATATATTTCACTTAGAGGACTGTTTTCATTTGGGTTTGGTGAACAGAAGACACATTTTATCACACAAACTATCGAGCTTTCATCATATACCATTAACAGTCTAGTGCAGTTGTCGGTGGGTTCTGTAGGCAAATTTTTCATCCATTTCATGTACATTCAAACTATTTAATTCAGTTGGTGTGCTGGCAAACTTAGTCACGTTTCAAGTTCACTGAACAGAAAATATAGAAATTGTAAACCGATTCGTAGCTAACAAATGATAGTCGATAAGGCATTCAAATATTTTTTATCAATGGAAAAATTAGAAAAAGTGGTTAATTAGAGATACAAAAAATATTATCTATCGAATTTTAATGTTTGGATATAGATGAAATAGCCAAATTTCACAAGTTGATCCTTACCTATAGTCTATCGTCAGCCTGATTCAGTGATAACGTACAGGTTGTTTTTCATTTGATGTGAAGAGGTGTTACTTTCTTGCATTGATGTTAGATTATTTTCCTTAGTAATTTTGAATTGTGGTAAGTATTTCGTTGGTGTGTTGATTGATTTCATCTCCAGAAACTTAAATAATCATCTACAATAATTGTATGAAAGCCAGTTAGAATTTGAAAATGTTGAACTTTCAACGTTCGACGTTCGACGTTCGACGTTCGACGTTCGACGTTCGACGTTCGACGTTCGACGTTCGACGTTCGACGTTCGACGTTCGACGTTCGACGTTCGACGTTCGACGTTCGACGTTCGACGTTCGACGTTCGACGTTCGACGTTCGACGTTCGACGTTCGACGTTCGACGTTCGACGTTCGACGTTCGACGTTCGACGTTCGACGTTCGACGTTCGACGTTCGACGTTCGACGTTCGACGTTCGACGTTCGACGTTCGACGTTCGACGTTCGACGTTCGACGTTCGACGTTCGACGTTCGACGTTCGACGTTCGACGTTCGACGTTCGACGTTCGACGTTCGACGTTCGACGTTCGACGTTCGACGTTCGACGTTCGACGTTCGACGTTCGACGTTCGACGTTCGACGTTCGACGTTCGACGTTCGACGTTCGACGTTCGACGTTCGACGTTCGACGTTCGACGTTCGACGTTCGACGTTCGACGTTCGACGTTCGACTTCGACGTTCGACGTTCGACGTTCGACGTTCGACGTTCGACGTTCGACGTTCGACGTTCGACGTTCGACGTTCGACGTTCGACGTTCGACGTTCGACGTTCGACGTTCGACGTTCGACGTTCGACGTTCGACGTTCGACGTTCGACATTCAACATTCAACATTCAACATTCAACATTCAACATTCAACATTCAACATTCAACATTCAACATTCAACATTCAACATTCAACATTCAACATTCAACATTCAACATTCAACATTCAACATTCAACATTCAACATTCAACATTCAACATTCAACATTCAACATTCAACATTCAACATTCAACATTCAACATTCAACATTCAACATTCAACATTCAACATTCAACATTCAACATTCAACATTCAACATTCAACATTCAACATTCAACATTCAACATTCAACATTCAACATTAACATTCAACATTCAACATTCAACATTCAACATTCAACATTCAACATTCAACATTCAACATTCAACATTCAACATTCAACATTCAACATTCAACATTCAACATTCAACATTCAACATTCAACATTCAACATTCAACATTCAACATTCAACATTCAACATTCAACATTCAACATTCAACATTCAACATCCAACATCCAACATTCAACATTCAACATTCAACATTCTTCTTCCAAAATCAACTTTTGGGGCTTTGTAGTTCGATGTCCAGCCTAACTCTTTAAGTCGTAAGTATTTCGTGAAGCGGTAATGCCATATGCAATCATTTTCAGTGATGGTATTGAATGCGTGTTATGCTTCCTCTATTGCAGTTTCAGAAAAATTATTCATAATGAAAAAAATTAAAAAACCCAAGGAGCAATATTATTATTTGGATTGCCTATCAAAAACCTGAACATTCCTATAACAATCATCGTCTCAAGAAAGATGCATTGAAGTGAATTCGGAGATACCAATGGTATACAATACCAGTAAAAATCAATAAAATAGCATGTAGGACTCAACACATTCGCATTCCACTTGTTGGTGAGCTATAATACATATTATATATATATATATATATATATAATTCCGTTGCAATTCTTTCATTTCCCGACCAGCCGAGCCCCCAAACCCGGCTCACTCTCTCAAAATTTCTCTTTCGCAAACTACACGAAAGGAGCTCATTAAAAAAGCATATCTCGAATAACGCAATTCTAGCATCCAGCTCTCACAGCCAACGCGATTAGAAATTAAAATGAGGAAGTCAGCTATTTCGCACTGTGAAACAAACGAGAGCCGAAATTAATTTCTGTAGCCGTCAAGCAGTTTTAATTGATTAGTTCCTGATGCTCGAAATGGTATATTTCAGCCGAAGTGATTGGTTACATTTGCAATATAAGTGCCTCATAGCCTGTTGGGCCTATTTATCAAAGCAAATCGAATGAATGATTGGCGGTATTTTATTTGAATTGGAATTTCTGTAACAAATAACAAGTCACTGGATGGATATTCAAGGATATTTTGCAGTGAATTTGTGATACTCATTACTAAAAGGTTAACCTTTCGAAAACTTTTGATTTTGTTCAAATATATATATATATATATATATATATATATATATATATATATATAAATATATAAAGTGTCCGCCAAAAACTTGGAACCATATTGGAATACATTTTTTTATTAATAGTTTCTCAGAAAATTTCATTCCTCATAAAGTTGGTGCATTCAATTTGGCTTAATACGCGCAAAGCCGTTATTATCAGTGGCGTGCGGTGTAGCGGGAATCAGCCGATATTCAAAATTCACCATAGAGTAAAGTGGCATTACTATGGAAAATGTCGAAAAAATTTAAAGATAAAAGTTGTTTGCAATTGGAAGATATCCCCAGTTATCCAGTTTAATCCACCAATCACTAATTTCAATAACTGCTTAATGAGTTTATTTCTCCATGACGCCAACTCATCAAGCAATTATTGATATAAGTAATTAGTAGACTAAACTGGATATCTGGAGATATCTTCAATTGCAAACAACTTTTTTCAATTTAATTTTTCGATATTTTCCATAGTAATGTCACTTTATTCTTTAGATACCAAAATATCACTATCCGTATCAGACATATTTGCGGTTGCCAAAATGGTTTGTCAACTAAATTGAGCTGCTGTCGATTCTAAAGCAGTAACACATTTATTTGCAATTATCTAGTTTCATGATTTTGATGATTGCATGAAAAATAGTGTGTCTGTCATGACCGCGAAACTTTTCAGCGACCTCAAGATTAGCCTGCCTCGGCCGCAAGCGGCCTCGGCGATAACTTTTCTTTCAGT
>JAFIRS010001114.1:187500-434438 GCA_018342105.1 Gonioctena quinquepunctata
TCTATGTAAGAAGTCATCAAAACGCAGCCGTGCATCTCGCTGCCATCATTTTACGCTTCACCTAATTCAATTGCTAGTTTGTTTGGCGCCAACTCAAAATCAGTTACTTAGTTTAGGAGCTCATTTTTGTTAAAAAGTTTTCATTTTTCAATTTTTTGTGGCTAAAATTGGTTTAATTTTTTTTAAAATTTTTATTTTTTACTTTCCAGTTCCGTATTTCGTCGGTTTATTTTTTTGTTAAAAAGTTTTCATTTTTCAATTTTTTGTGGCTAAAATCTACCAATTACTACCTACTTGTTTTTTGATTACTTCCAAAATACTGTAACGAAGTTACTATTTTCCCGCTATATTTATCAGCCAAAAGCTCCCTGTAAGGAATTAAACCCCGCTTGAAAGTAATAATAGGTCTAGAAATACCATTCAGGTTCGTGATAAATCCGTGAATCACCCCTAACCCGATAAATAGGCTAAACACCCTCCGTAGCTCACGCCAATACCGCGAGCGTGGTTGTGAAGAACGAACGATTGGTAATTGCGCGCGCCAGCGAATCGAGAACGAATGATTGAAACAACAGCGATCGGTATTGGAAATAAACGTCGCGGAGCATATTGAGTCCCCTGGCAGTCCTCCGATAGAAGCCCGAGCCAGCAGTCCGATCGCCATCCAGCACAGTTGAGTCTAGACAGAGACGCGCGCACCGAGCTGACGTCACAGCCGTCGCCACCGAGAACATGACACTGTGTCCGAGCAGCCGTTGACGTCACGAAGGAAGGGAGGCCGATATTCTGGACGTTGGATCAAATGCGAGAGAAAGCAGTGAGTCGTTCCGAAGCAGCGAAGCCAGCCAACACGCCAGAGAGAGAGTTTTCCGCCAGAAGCACGAGAGTACAGCCGAGGCGCACGCACCGAGCTGACGTCACAAGCACGAAGGATTTTTACAAGCTGGGTAATTATTCTGTGGAAGTATAATTTGTATCGCAAGCGACAGAGTCCACAAAACGGCGTGCGCATATAAGTCGTTCAAGAGGGATTCGGGAAAGAGGGAGAAGCCGGCCGTAGTTTCGTTTCGACATATTTCAAAGAATTAGTAGCTTGCCCAGCCCAGCAGAAGCAGTCACGCGGCCGACTAGTATCCAGAGTGTGAGCCAAAGACCGAAGCAGTCCACGACCGTCCCGGGCCTTGCCGAAGCAGTGAGATCGGAGTTTGGTAAATATGTTGTATCAGGTAAAAGACACCAGGAAATGTTTGTAAGTACCGCAGATGCGATGTGCGCATGATCGTAAGAGGCACATATATATTTCAAAGCTGTGCTGGTGATTTCTGCATACGAGTCCGTACGACACCCCCCCACCGCAAGAGCTTTTGGTTGCTAAGTTTACACCGCTTGCTTGAAAACACCCTCCCCGCTTCCTCTGTATATAGTGCTTGCCATGTGTTTATTTGTTGAGATAACTTGAGGCCGCCGTTAGCCGCCCTTACTGTATTTCATTATTTTTAATATACCTGTTTATCCTGTTCTTAGTATTCTTTCATTGACTATTTTGAGTAGAATTTTAACATCTAGTGCGCAGTCGCCATCCAGGTTCGAAACCCACTTGAAGGCAATTAAAGCCTGCCTTGCTGGCCCTGTTACAGTGTCACGACTATATTGACCCCTGGAGTGTCTTTCTTCACTGAGACTGCCCGGAGCAAAAGTGGCCTTTTCCACTATAAAGCTAAAGGTGGCGCCCGAGAAAAACCGAGAATAGTGAAAAGTGCCAAAGTTTGATAATAGGGGGAGAAACCCCTTTACAATACTTACTTACCCACCTTACTTCAACTATTACCAGTTAAATAATATGATTATCTACTTTTACTATTTGTTGTAATATGAATTATTTTCGTTGTTCTGGTTAGTTTATTTCATTACTTTGTATATCATTCCATCCTCTCATAAAATATAGTGATTTTGACGGATGTGGAACAAGAATAATGCCAGTAGCGATCTGTCATTGTCAACTACGTATGTGTGTGCCAATGTTCACTAGTGAAAAATCAATTATTTTCTATTTTTCCACCCGTAAGGGTGGCTAATTCCTTTCAAAATCCAAATACAAGGTATACCTTCTCTATTAAAAAAATAATCATCCAAATCGAAGAACCCAGTACAAAGTTATGCCTGTTAGAATCGGTTAACGGACCAGAATTCAGAGGGTGAGTGATCAATTCAATTCGCTACCCTTAGGGGTGGATTTAATTTTTCAAATCCAAATGGGACCAAATTCGAACTACACCCTATCCACTGAAAAAAGAATTATCGGAATCGGACGCCTCAGTAGAAAGTTATGCGTAATCATACATAAAAAAATATGATGGAAAAAAAAATATACGGGTCGAATAGAGAACCTCCTCCTTTTTGGTTTCGTCGGTTGAAAATAGCAATAAATAGGCATCTACGCATATAATTTAAATAAGATTCTACAACTTTCTCAAAATATTGTAGATGTCTTATTAAATTTTCGGATTCGAGCTTTTTTCGTTTCTTTGCATTTTCTGAGAACATTTACCATAGTAATGTATATTTATTTTCACACCATCAGAAAGTGGAGATTTCAACGAAGAAAAAGACCACCGACTTTTTTAAAAAAGCTGATATTTTGACGGGAGAATTTTCGATTGAATATTAGGGTGCTTTTTCGATATCAAGTCAAAATAAGGTGAAAAAATCAATATTTTGGATAAAAAAAATCACACTGTGTTCGGGACATGAAAAGGTGAGTTTTCACCAAATTTCGTGCCAAACAAATTCTTTTTGTAAAAGATAAAAATAAAAAACCAAATACTTGGTTATTTAAATTTTTCACAAAAATTTTGAGGTTATGTGAAAAAAGTGTGGAAACAAAAGTTGTAGATTTTTTTAATACCTACAACTTTTTCATCAGTTTTTTTTCCATTGGACTTGTAGTTTTGCCGGAAATCGAGATAATCCGTTTTTTACCCTCAAAAACTCACCCTCTTCCGCTTCTCGACCTCAGATCGCCCGTAAATTATTTTTCCTTTCAATTTTGTTATATTATCTGCTTCTTTCTATGGGTTTCATCCTTCTATTATTTTTTTTGGTTTAAAAAATTATCGACCCTGGTCTAAATAGGCTGGGTTGTTGTCAAGAAGCAGAAGGGCACATTTTAGACATCTCAATGATTGGTGTGTCAAAATAAAGTTATTTTTATCTCTGTATTTTCAACTAAAGCATGAAGAACTAAATTTTTCCAAGCACAGCAAAATGCATTTTTTGGTAATTAAAACTTTACATGGAGCCAATCTGTAGGAGACAGTACTGAGAGGGTATAAAATTTTTGGGAAAAAATAGTATTTTGGAAATTGTATTGTCTGACAGTTTTTTGAATAACATTTTTGCATTATTCAGAATTTTCATTATTCAAAATGCTTTCATCTCGACTAAGCATAAAAAATTAAAAAAGAAATGGAGAATTTAAAAACGTTTCAAACATGGTACAACTTAACCAAAATGTTGAAAAGGTTGATCTGTAGGGCAAGAGGTTCAAAGAAAGTTGAAAAATTTTATTTAAAAAAAAATATTATCAAAAATAAAAATCGACCTGTTCGAGGAATTTTTTAAATATATTTCTGTTATGGAGATATGGATTTCATTCCATCATCTGTACTGCACTGTATATCGCCTGCCATCCATGCTGAAGCCTTCCTTGTAACACAAATTCAACACCCTACATAACTTCCATATTCAAAATACAGAAATTTTGGAAAACAGCGAAACAATAAAAAATTGTTGTCAATATGAATTGTGGATTCAGTTTTAACAGTATATGATTTTCAGAAAGCATTTTCATTTCTCCAACTGGCTTCTGCACCTTTGCTAATCAATGATTACAGCTCCCCGATATCGTCGCGTGCGGGACTGCGTGCATGTGCCCCCACAAAGCCCTACATGGTCACGACACCCACCCATTACATATTTACAAATCATTAACAGGCTTTAATGTACTAATGCTGTAAATGTAGCCAATCACTTCAGTTAAAATATCCCTTTTCATTCATCCAGAACTAATATTGAAGTTTCTTTCGAAGTCGCTTTTATATTCAATCTTGATTTGATACAGGGTGTTTCATGTTTCAAAAGCAGAAAATGAAAATAATTTTTCTAGGGATAATAAATACCTGTTGACATATTGTTTTTGCATCCAAACACTATTTTCCTGTGTATCTGTGTTTTTTATTGAAACTACATTCAAAATATCATAGCAATAAAAACAAATTCAACCTGTAGAAAACTTATCGGCTTTTTGACTAATTCTCAATACTACGACGAGATAATGTTTCGTTTGACTAAAAAAAATAATCAATAACGAATCTTTCATTCAAATGCGCTAAAATTAATTAATTGCTTAGGATGTGTGACGTAGGTTATTCCGTGAGTTATAGATTCGAAAGCTTGTCATGGAAAGTTTTCAGTTCGAATAAAAAAGCGACGAGCTTTTGAATCTATAACTCACGGAATAATCTACGTCACACATACAACGCAATTATTTTTAACTTGTTAGCGCATTTGAACAAAAGATTGCCTTTGAAAGGGATTTTTATAAATTATTTCATTTTGTGTTTTTTAATGAGTACGCAAGTAAAACATCGTCATTATTAGGCCTTTCTCCTGTAAGTTATGAGCTATCTAGTTCTTCAATGAGGAGATCATCTTAAGATTAACTCGTCCACCATCTACGAGCTGCTATCTCCAATAGGCCTTTTCAATTAGATGATTTTTTGGGGCGCATGCGCTCGTTTTGAGACCCAAAGTCTGATTAGCTATTGGGAAAGTGAATAGCCATTGGTTAGTTTTGAAATAACAATTTGAGATTGGCTTAGTTCAAAATTAGCGGTATTTTCACATTATGTCAACAGTCAACTTCATGACAAATGCACCTGCATACATTGGCGTTCGTAACTTTCTTTGTAGGTTAAGTACTTATTACCTATTTTATACCGCCAAAAACCTTTCATTCGTAGATAAAATAATGTACACGAATATTTTCTAATGGTGAGGTGAGTTTTCTTCTCCATGTAAATTCAAGTCAACTATCCATAGGAAAACTCGGAAATATTTTATTTCCTTTAAAAAAAAATTCGCCGTCAATGCCGTTGGGTCTGACAGGTTAACAAAGGTAGTCATCTATCATCTGAATGAAAAAGCCTATTCATGAATTCTGACAAAAAATCAACAATCTTCGACAAAATTCGCAATCTTCGACCCCGACAACCCCCATATACCAATTTTGAATAGGATCGGACCATAATCACAGAGTTCGTCGGCCATCTTGAAGTCGCCATTATGATTAAGTGAATTGTTTTGAAGAATGATTTCAAAATCTTCGACCCTGAAACCCCCACATTCCAAGTTTGAGTTTTCTTCTCCATGTAAATTCAAGTAAACTATCCATAGGAAAATTCGGAAATATTTTATTTCCTTTAAAAAAAAAATCGCCGTCAATGCTGTTGGATCTGACAGGTAAACAAAGGTAATCATCTGTCATCTAAATGAAAAAGCCTATTCATGAATTCTGACAAAAAATCAACAATCTTCGACAAAATTCGCAATCTTCGACCCCGACAACCCCCATATACCAATTTTGAATAGGATCGGACCATAATCACAGAGTTCGTCCTCCATCTTGAAGTCGCCATTATGATTTTATGAATTTTTTGAATTAAAATTACCCCAAAACCCCCCATCCAATTTGAACGAATCGGACCATAATTACAAAACTCGTCCGTGATCTTGAATTGTGAATTTTAAAATAATCTCCACCCCAAAAACCCCACATATCAATTTTGAAAAAATCGGACAATAATCACAGAGATCGTCAGCCATCTTGAAGCCGTCATTTTGATTGTATGATTTTGACAAAAAATTCATTATCTTCGACCCCGAAAATCCCCACGTAACAATTTTGAATCGAATCGGACCATAAACGCAAATCTCGTCCGCCATCTTGGAGCCGCCATTATGTTCTTTTTTCTAAACAAAAATTTCATAATACATTGTCATGAGGACTATGATCACCTGTCAAATTTCACGTTAATCGGACGATAGAAATGGTTCTAATTCAGCTTGCAAAATTTGACCTAAACAAACAAAATAACATACAATAAAACAAAATAACATACAAACAAGTCAAATAAAAGCTTGCAAAAAATATAAAAAAACGAAGCGGCGAGAATCAAGGCGTGAAAATAATTATGAGTGACAACAGGGGGGTGCCAAAATATTTCTCGCCTAGGACGGCTACCAAGGACTGGCCCTGAGTGGGAGATTTTGAAACATCTGTAAAGGCCTCAATACACGATGGCCCACTTGCCCAAGGGGCCATAATATGTACCCTAATGTGATTAATATGTACTTTAGACAATTGCACTATTCCATTAATAATTAGGGTAAGTTTACTTCGATGGAGTCCGGCTGGCTCCGACTGAGTAGCTGCTGGCTGGTCTCTCGAGGTGGCTCGCTGCTCTGCTACTGATATTTTGGTATTTCTTTCAGACCTCGTTTCATTGGTTCAGCGGTATTATCTCCACCTTTTGGTAGGAGATCAGCTCGCGCTATGTTTGTGGTGGAACGCGCTACTGGTTTGTTAGTCTATTCAACAAGTGCTTTTTTGGACAACTTTTTCCAGCAGTCTCGGAAAAATATGAACAAGGTTTCATTCGATTTGGAATAGCATGTAGATGATTCAAAGAAAAAAAAGTTCCGCTCGCAAAAATTCTAAAAGTTATAAACAATTTACTGAAAAAAAGGGAGTTTGGGTTTTTTGCAAATATCTCAGAAACTCATTGAGAATTTTTGAATCTGAAAGGAGATTCAAGAAAAGGAGGAAATTTACTGCAAGAAATATCAAACTTTTGGAACTGTAGGGCCAATATTTATAATTTTCCCAGAGGGGTGAAAATACGGCTAAAGACGGATACTTTGGCTTGCGCAATTCACGCCCACTTCGGACACTTCAACAATAAACATTATTTAAATACATTAAATATGAAAATTGAGAGATGAAAAAGTTCAGGTACTCACTGGATAGATGAATGAACAATAATCCTTTGGCAAACATATTTATCGCGATTTTTCAATCAGTTATGCAAAAGTTAATTAACCATTTTTTGCTGCTTGAACATGAACATTGCAAGTGTGATAATTGTTAAACTATAAATCTGATAATTGTTGTCCTTCCTTGTCGCTATTCTTGAAAGACTTCAGGATAGATCCCCGTTGAAAAAAAAAATGTTTTTATTTTTCAGTTTTTTATTAACAATTTACGTAGTTGCAAAATGATAAACTTTAAAATCATTGAATTTTATTTCAAATATTTTCAATGATCCGTTTTTCTATCATCAGAAGCTGCATGGAAATGATTTTTTTAATTTTTATCTCCAATTGTTTCAAATTTTCACTTATAATCTCCCTAGAGCATGAATTATTGCCAGAAATTTTTTGAGTACATGAATTTTTTTTTAAATTATTACAAGTCGCGAAGCGACGAGGGATAATTTTCTTTAAACATTCTTGTACGAGACAAATTTTCCGCAATTAATTCAAGCACGTGGGGGATTCGGTAAGAAAATTTTATACCGGATTTATATTTAAATAGAAAACATAATATTTACTTAATTTTGACGTTATTCACAAATAAATAGAAGGCTGTGTGTAATGGGAGTTTGAGGGGAGATTTTTTCTGATTTTCTCCGTTCCCTAGTAAAATAAAATATATAATATCAGATAAACTATTATGTAAAATTAATTTATTTCATAATTTCCCCTTTGGGAAATTATTGACTAGAAATGAAAGTGGGTACGTTCGTATTGCGGGAGATATTTTTTTTATTTTACCCGTGCCCTAGTAAAATAAAATATATAATATCAGATAAATTTTTATATAAAATTGATTGTTTCGGTACAATGTTCTTACTGGGTTGCAGAAAAATGTCAATATTGATCAGAAAATGTGGATGTTCGTATTGGGGATTTCATATAATTTTTCTACTAGGTTTCAGGGAAATGTCAATATTGACTACAAACAAAGGTGATATACAGCAAAAAATATATAACCATACCTATAGATATATACTTGAATATTTTTCATATTCTTTCAGGTTTAATTCTAAGAAAAATTAATATTTGTTTTTCAAATAATTCAGAAAATCGGGATATTTTATTCTTTATTCTAAATAGAATGTTGTTGGCGTATGTTGCCGGTTAGAAAAATATTTAGTGAAGTTAGCCAATGATTTGACATTTACTACTCCTGTCAATCAATATTTTATTTGTGGCCTAATAAGTTCCTCATAACATTGTATAAAATCATAGGTTAGTGAAAAAGTGATGATAAAATGAACTTTCAATCGAATGAATTGTTTTTTTTTTGCAAATAATCACAGCACATTAAAATGTACCATAAAAATGTAAAATATCTAACATACCTAGTGGAAGAATATGGACTGAATCCTGAGCAAGAAAACTTATTTAAAGAGATTGGCAACATTCTGCGTGACACTGTACCTTCTTTTGGACACAAATCTAATACTCAAAGAAATGAACTGGTGTCTCGGTATTATTTCTATTTTATGAAACACAAGCATATTGTTAAAAAAACACCGGTTCTGAGTTTTATTCACCACTTAGGAAAGAGGAGGTGAAAGTGATTTTTTTTTAGGAATTTAAAATTAATTAATGATATTATACACCTTAATAAATTGTTGTAATATTTCCAATTCATAAAGAAAGTAAATAAAAAATATTTTCAATATTATTCCAATATTATTTTTGTCTAATTATATGATAGCTGTCATGTGCCGGGGAATTTCCACTCATCAATTTAACGTCTACATCCTAATGTGGACGAAAAATTTTCACAAAAATTTGCTGGTTACCATAGTAACAATGTCGAAATAAAGCATCTGATTGGTTGAAAATGACTGGTATAAAATTTTCAGTGAAATTGGTCTGTGATTTGCCACATCATTTCTATCTCCAGCTTGTACAATACTTTTTTTGAATGCTATTGGAAATTGCCCTGTTTCGAGTGAATTGTTGATAATTGCAGTTAGGGGAAGGTTATATAATCTACTATAATATGAGTGTTTCAGTACTGATCTTTCGTAAATGGTACAATTCTTTCCATTACACTAGTTTACAAAGATTAACTTTTTGTCTGTTGCCGTGAATTTTTTGGTTGATAATGTTCACTAAGGACATGTATTTTTCGAATCTATTTTCAAAAGTATTTGTGCAGCTCAAGGTACTTTTTTATTTTCATTATTTATGCGTATTCATTCGTTGATTACGTGCGTACTTCAATGTGTTGATACTATTATCTGAAGTTTTTGTGACATTAGTAGTCAAGGAGACGTTGTTTAAACACACCAATCATTTTTGCTACGTATGTGGAGAATATGTGTTTAACGATTGTAGAAAAGTTATTTCAGAGTACAAAGTTGAAGGAAAAATATTGTAATTATTAGACTTGAATAAAATGAAATACAATGACCACAAGTGGCAAATCTTTGTTGATAAAAAATGGTGAACATTCTCCTCGGTCAACAAAGTGGTTACACTGAGTTTCCCTGTTTTATATGTCTTTGGTACAGGAAAGATAAACAAGAACATTGGACATTAACAAACTAGCCCTCGAGAAAAATTATGACGTCCGGGAAGCAAAATTCACTAATACCTTGTGTCATAATTATTCTGCTGCCATTACAGATAAAAATGGGGATCATGAAGCAGTTTGTTAACTCACTCGATGAAAATTGCTTTTTCTACATTTGCCAAAAATTTTCTCAGCTCCCTATGGAGAAGATTGAAGTAGGTAATTTTTGACGGTCCCCAAATGAGACAACTTACGAAAGATACTCAATTTAGAAATTCTATTACTGAGCCTGAATAGAGGGCTTGGACAGCATTCTTCTCTGTGATGCAAAGCTTTCTCGGAAATAGAAAATCAGAAAATTATATTGAACTTGTAGAAGACCTCATTTTACAATCCAAAAATATGAGGGGGCTAAATAAGCATGAAACTCCATTTCCTCCATAGTCATATGGACAGCTTTCCGAAAAATCTTGGTGATATGAGCGAGGGGCAGGGAGAGCGTATGCATCAAGATTTACGAGTCATAGAAGAACGTTATCAGGGTTGGTGGGATAGGAATATGATGTCCGACTAATGCTGGTCCCTGATTCCTGAGTCCACACATAAGAAAAGAGCTTTAAAGCGAGGTATTTTAGAACTCAATGATTATTTTCTTTTTTTTTTAATTTTATCCTTATTAAATACTTGTTTTTTTCTGTTTTGAACGTAGATTTCTGAAACTCAAAAGCTAGAGCTGATAATAAAATTCTACTTATATATTTGAAATAAGCATATAATATGTAGTCGGCAATAGCATAAAATTTTCGGCAACAGATGTACTGTTAACTAGTTATTATACAGATACCTATTACTTTCACTCATTTTAACTCCTATCATTTATTTTGTCGGTAGAACATCAACAAAAATGATATATTCAGTTTCGTTTGGAATATTTCACTGTCAGTGAATCTATACAATCACCTAATCCGTTGAAAAATATTCTATCCGAGAGTTGATGGATATTTGATGGTGTATAATTCCATTATCAAATATATAATTCTGTTGTCGAACTGAATTTTAATAATCAGGTTTATGATTCACGGACAGAACTGTCACGAGAGTTTTCACTTCATCACTAATGGAAAGTTATACCTTCATAGTTGAATATTTTATCATCGTTCGTTTTCCACTTAAATTTGTTGCTAGCTATAATGAAAAAATATACCTGCAAAATGTCAATTTAGTCATGAGGTGGTGATCATTCGATATTTGATTTGATTCAAGTGGATATACTGTAACATTTATATGACAAGTGGGTGGCCTAGTGTGGGCTGGTCGATATGCCCAGACAATATGTCACCGTTCGTTTTGCGATTTTCAGGAATGACTCTTAAGGTATCTCAGTATGTGCTCAGCCAAATGTTTCGGCGGCAGCTTATATGATGCTGCCGGTCTCACACTTCTGACAGAGCTTGTACTCTGAATGTTTTTCAGAATGACGTATCTTGGTTCACGACACGTATAAAAAGCCACGCTATAATCGTGGCAATACCGCAAGTCTCCAGTGTTACCAGCGTCGAGCGATAGGACTACAAATAAATGAGGAAAAAAAGTTATTCCCCACTTGAAAAAATGTTTTTCCTACGCACTCGTGCAAAATAAAGGACATAGTGTTGAGCAGCTAACAATATTCCCAATATTCCTGAATACGTATTTGGCCAGCATGGAAATTTTTGAGTTTGGTGTCAAGGTACGCATGAAATCGAACTGAAAATCAGCAACTGTACACTAAGCTCTCGCAGATATTTGGAAAATATGCTGATAATGCTTCAAATTTTCTTTTGTTGCTTCGAGTCAAGCAAATGAAAGCATAAACAACATCATGGCTCACAAAGCAGGTCAGCTAGTAGTATAAGCGCTGGAAACGAAGGGAAAAAATATATTTTGGATGTAAACTTTAAATTGAATGTATCACCGGAGGAACTACAGCATTTTCACTAGCTTTTATATACCGAAAGAAGAAACAAGCGATCAATTCAAAATTGCCACCGACGTAAGCTCCTAGAAATTCAGTGGCATCAACTCTGGTGTAGAACACACATAATTTGTTGATTTCCGACTTCTTTCAAATATATTGCCAAATATTTTGCTCCAGGTAGATACTGCAATATCATTTTTCTCGATTTGGAAACTTTTTGGGTTCCGAAAGACTCGGAGATTTTACAAATAGCAGCGAAATTTGAAAATTCCACATTCAGCTTTTATCTCCATCCTTCTAAGCCGATTGATACTGATGCTTCCAGGGTGAACTGTATTTCCATGGCAAAAAAGTACCGACGATTGCTCCTCGTGAAGCTCTTATTCATTTTCAGGAGTTTCTTCAATTTTCATCCAGTCATGTAGTCTTTTTGCTCATAATGCATCATTCGATATCATAAACAACGGTAAAATCGAGATTTTTTTGAATATCGCGTGGATTTTGGATAGATTGACTGTAATGAAAAGAGGTTTTGCCGGAACGAAAAGCAGAAAACAAAAGTTTCAATTTTCAAACTCTAGCCCGCGACTTATTGAATTTCAAATCGTCCGATCAATTCCATAAAGCTCTATTGGATGTCGAAACTCTCGAGAAGTTATGCAATGCTTTTTTTTAAGTTTGTAAACCTTATAAACGATAAGTAATTGATAATTACCGTTACCAAGTTCGAAAAATTCGAAAGGCGTGATACCCGACAGTATGATTGAAAAAATAGCAGGAGCCGGAATTCACTCCGAAAATGGCGAAATCGCAATAAAAATATTATTATCCGAGAAAAAGATCTGAAAAAATTCAAGGGTAACACAAGCCAAAGAAGTATCCAGAAGGTAGTTGAACACCTGAAAAATAGGCTTTAATTTTGTTTTGCAATAATTGCAATTTTTTGATTGAAAAAAATTATTGTTATTGTTTTCAATATTTTTTCAACAATTATTAATGCATTGAATGTATATTTGGTTGAGATGTGAATTAATGCTTGCTGCTTGCTTGCTTGCAGCTCGTGCTGCAAACTTTCATAGTCGTAGGAAATGTATGTCATTCCGTGCTCGTTGTACAATATACTATTGTGTACAACAAATAACTATTTGAACGTGAGGCATCACTTAATCATGAAAATATTTCTTAAACTACATATATATCATTGGAGGGAAACGGAACACAAGAAATAATTACAGAACGTATGATTTTACTGATCACATATCTTTTTTGTGAGATGAAATCTTAAGTCTATGGTAGCACAAAATGCCTGATGAATCCATCACAATATCGGAACAAACACATTTACAATAAATATGGGGCAAGTGGATGAATAAATACGAACAGTAACAATAGAAATGTTTCCTCTTTCCTTACATTTATTTCGTTACATTTACATATAAACGAAATAATTGAACTAATGCCAAAGCATGTGGGTTCATTTTATACGTGAAAAGTATGTTGTTATTATATCGCGAATTGAGGCCCTGCATGTCGGTTCTGCGGTTTAGAGTATCATTGTAGGAAATGGAAAGCATCTCACTTAAACCCATTTTTTTGATATTCGGTTCTATATAACCTATACTGACGAAAATTTAAATTGTGGCCAGTAAGGCTTTCGACATTCTTGACCACGATATAGTGTGATGGAACGATTTTTTGGGTTTTTCTGATGAAGCAGTGCTCCTGATCGAATACAGAAAGTCGCTATGAAAGGAATCGAGTCGAGGCCGCATCTCTGTCCAAAGGTGTTCATCAAGGCTCAATACTCAGACCCTTGATTTTGCTTGTATAACTGCGACTTTCACCAAATAAGTTCAGGAATGCAAAATACATCACTACGCAGACGACACCCAGCTTTACTTACACTTCAAATTTCAGAACTTTGACCCTGCTCAGCTACTTATAAATCGAGAACTTCAAGCAATATTCGACATTTTCCCAGCACATTAACTAAAACTCAATACAAAGAGAAGGGCGGTGATGATTTTGGACCCAGAAGAATCAGAGGTGGAACCCAGGACCTACTACAAATTGTCCTTGATAATGATGTCATTACAAATGTTTCCGAAATAAAAAATCTGGGTTTGTGGTTTGACCAAGAGCTCCACTCCACAAGAAATGTCAGCACATGACCCAACTTCCTTCAATGTTCTCAGACAATTATATCCAAATCGGGATTTTCTCTCTACAAATGTTGTAGTTGGGGTTGGACTTGGAGAAATAATACAAACAGGTGGCTGATTTCACGAAAAAACATGTACTACGTGTATCAGTTCATCAGTTCACAAAAAATTGCCGGTTGGCATAACTCAAACTGTGTGAGTCGCCAATAATTTCAAAAGTTTCCTACTGCGACTGTGTTCATGAACTGGCTCTGATTTCCTGTGTTTGCAACGTATCCGAAACAGCTGTTTGCGTTCGAAAATACAGCCATATATCCCTTATACTGAAAAAATCAGGCTGGCTGAATCTGGAGAATTTTAGAGCCTTGCACCTTTCAAACACCACTCATAAATCATCAAATAATCTTGAACCTGATTGTCTTGCAAAAAAACTCAAAACTTTTTCAAATATAAATAGGTTTGCTACACGCGGAAGGTCAATTTCAGTCATCCCCAAAAATAAATCCTCTATCTTTACTCGCAGTTTTTTTAATTTCGCACCAAGATAGCACAATATGCTACTCAGTGAATTGAGGTCTTATACAATTAATAATTCAAAGAGAAGGCTCCCAAGCAGCATTATAGTGACGGAAACAGATACTGCAACTTCGACTCGGTAGTTATCACCTAATCACCACTTAATCTACCACTATACATTGAGAATAACAAAAATTTTATATTTGTATGGTTTTAGTCATGTAATTCCCATTTATGGTAGCCACTCACAGTTATATAACTTATTAGTGCATTTGAGGTGTCTGAAACATTATGGCCACTGAGCAAATCACTTTTAGGTTTTCAAACTCAAAAGTGGAAAATATCCGTTGCGGTAACTATCCTGTACCCCTTAATATCACTTGGAAGTCACTTCCAAGAGAGTATTATAGTTTCGTTAACGTTTTGATAACTTCCACTGATGGCAGTAAATTGGACAATGTGAATAATTTTCCCATACAAAATTTGAATTTGGACCAATATTCTGCTCAGGATGGAATGAATACTCTTTATGATATCTACGCCATATCTAATCATAGCGGCAGCATTTCCAATGGACACTATACTGCATATTGCAAACACCCTAATTCTAATTGTTGGCACCTCTTCGATGACTGCCGTGTATTTTCCAAGATTGATTCTCTTAGCTCCCAGGGAGCATGTGTCCTTTTCTATGAGAAAGTTGATGATCTGATTTCTGATGGTGTTGTGGGTTTTTCCGGGTTTTCCTCCATCTGAAACAGCGAATGCGCCATCACTTCGAGTCCCGGGCTTCAATCAAGATTTTCATCTTGATATTATTTTATATTTAAAACTTTGATTTTGTATTTTTTTATTCTGAATAAAACCTTTTATGTGGCAGGCAGTTGATTGTGATATATGGTGATGGTTGCCACTACAAATTACAATAACCTTCAAAATTCACCATTACGCCCGATAACGAAAGCTAACCTAAGTTTTCCCGAATTATTTTATTGTGGCATACAAAAAGTAGTTGAACTTGTAACGTGAAACTTGAATGATATTTATTCAATATGAAATGGGTTATGCGTTTTCAATAGACAATTTTTCTTGATTTCGAAGTGACCGTGGATTGGTCCGTGGATGACGAAAACTTACCTGAATTTTCTCAAATTATTTCTTAAAAAATTTAAAAAAATGGAATATGCGTTTTCAATAAACAATTTTCCTTGATTCTTTATAAAAAGGTACATTTGAATAGATCGTATCTCTGACTTGCGCTCCTGCTCAATATTTATACCTTAATTGTTGATTCTGTTTGCATAAATGCCATCATTTTCATTATTTGTTAATTGATCATTGTTACTTGATAATTGTTGATTGGAGATGCAAAAATCCACTTTATTTGCTACATGTCCTTTTTTAACAATAATTGAACATGTACCCGCAGTTTCGAGGTTATAACTTTGAAGAGGCAGGTTATAATAGCCCGACGTGTTCACGTCTATCAAGGGTATTAGACTTATGGTAATTTTTAGGTTATAACTTGAAAGTGGTAATTCATGGACCTGCGACGTGGGTGCCACTTTCCAGTGGTGGAAAGGTTATTAATTCAGTTCCGCTGGGCACTTCATGATGACAGGAACTTTGGAGTGGTATATTTACACTTTCTGACACTTCAAAGTTATATTCCTCAAAAGCCGCCATATTCACAGTAATATGCTGGGTCGCCATTATTGGAAAAATGATCGAAATATTCAATGATGATTTATTTGTCGTCAGCACTGCATCAAACGTAGTAATTTATTACGTAGGAATTTGTTTCAACTAACCAAGATTGATAAAACAATGTTTGGGGGATTTAAGTACATAATTTCAGAGGCGAGTTATTTCCAAAATTATGTTTTCCTCGGAAGAAGAGTACTCAGATGGCGCGTGCTCACAATCGAGCTAAAACACCTATATTTCACATAAAACTTTCGACTGTTTCAATTTTATCTCGATCAGAAGTATCCAAATTCAATATACTTACTTACGCGTTTGTATGTGAATATGTTATACATTTTTAAAGTTGATCCAGTATCAGAAATGGATCAGGCAAAATGGAAGAATGAGGAACATTCATCATAAAAATATGTTGCTGAACAGAGATCGAGCTACATATTATTTACACAAACACAGTCAGTTGTTTAACGTGTCCAGTGTCGGCCACTACATATGCACGTTTTTGCCAGGGGACCACAACGTGGTTGGAATGTGGCTATCTGAGATCCAGGAACGTAGATCGGAACGAAGCAGCCACCAAAAAAGTGTTCCCCATGCTGGTAGCCGCCGCGTGATAGAACCGTGTATATTACGTGGCAGTGGTTGTGGTCAAACACCTCAAAGTTTTCCAGAATTGTGGCCGCCACGTTTCGTCACTAAAAATGCTACTTGGGCTGGAACTGGATTTCCACGATTAGTATCTTCCTACTTTTCCACAACATGGCCATAGCTTACTATCGGGTACTGTGAGCGTTATAGTTTTTTCCTTTTTCATCATTTCTTACATCCTCATTATTTTTACTATTTATAAGCGTTGTATCTTTCATTTTACTTTCACAATAATGCCTTGTATCCTGTGGTAAATAAAGATGATTTATTATTATTATTATAGTAATGAAATTATGATAAGTCAATGATGATTGGAGTTGATTCATCTTTTTTCTTGAGGTGTTGTTCTGTTTGTTCAATTTGACACTTGTCACAATTAAAACCAGTAACTTTATAGATTTTATAAGACCACATATATTCAGGATCCTGTTCCTTCAATTTAAGAAAAGATTGAACCAACCACTTATGATTTGTTGATTTTTTTCAGAATGGCCAATATCCTAAGTCAGTACTAAATAGGATAGTTAATGAATATAAACATAAACATAGTCGCGATATTGATAAGAATAAAAGCCCTTCTCGGATTTTGAATTTGGTTGGTTTCTAGTTTCCCTGGCACTTCTTAATAAAATCAAAAAATCATAGGTAAGAGGTTTCAGAATGCAAATTGGCCTTGTATAATGTTGAAGTGGTTGGTACAATTTTTCAGAAATTGAAGATCCTATTCCTAAAGATCTGTGGTCTAATATAATCTATGAAGTTCCTTGTTTCAATTGTGACAAGCGTTACAATGGACAATCAGGACAATAACAGAGGAAATCAATAGGCATAAGCCAGAAGAATCGCATTAAGTAATCATCATTTCACCACTGGCCAAAATTTCAACTTTTTATCACTATAGATTATGGATAGGGAACCGAATATAAAAAGAAACGGGGTTCGAGTGAGATAATAATATAAACTGTAGAACCGACGAACAGGGCTCTTATTCAAAATGTAATAAAATACTTTTCATGTACAGAAACCTTCAGAGATAAGAGCCATAGAAAAGGAAAAAAGTTATAAAAAAAATAAACCCACATCCTTCTGCTTCAATTAAATTATTCCGTTCATATGTGAATGTCCATTTAGGAAAGAGGAAACATTCCCACTGGTACTGTTCGTATTCATTAATCCACTTTTCCTATATTGATTGTGAAGGTGTTTGTCCCGATATTTTGATGGATACGATATCAGAAATTTGTACTACCATAGACTCAAGACCTATTTTGAAAAGGTATGTAGTCAATCGAAACTACCGGGTGACACAGGATGTCGGGCCACCCTGTAACTTCTGCATTCGTGAACGGATTCTTCTGGTTATATAAGCAACCATTTCGGATTTGATCACATCACAATCCAATATGGCGGACTTCTGGTTTTTCTGGAAATGCAAGTAACTTTGTGTTTTCAAACGGGACACCTTGTATATTTTTACATATTCAAGTTCAACAGGTCAAAACAAGTCCAAATCTTATGTCAAATGTAATTTTTTTTAACAATTGAAATTAAAATTGTTTTTTTATTTTACCTCGTGGATAAATGAGATTTGGTCGAAGCTATTCACAATGAGTCGCGAATAACAGAAAAACCAAATGTTTTCTGAAAAAATATTTTTTGTGTCATTTACTGGTTAATCAATTCAGTCATCTCACATTTTTGATCAAAAATTCTCTTTTTCAAATGAAACCCCTATGGGCCTTCTATTTGTCTCTCTAGAACATTCATTGAGGAAAAAAATTACATATCATTTTTGTATTTCGGTGCAGTAACAAATTGTATAAATTCAAAAATCTACAACTAGTTCATGAGTTTTCTGGCAGTTCGAATAATTGTTTAACTTAGTGAGCTGTGGAAAACTACATTTCTGAATCTTGTCAACTAATTGTGTAAGTTATACTTATAAGCACGATAATGGTGTTTTTTTTTTTCAATTCTTCTAGCGTTTTCCCGACTGACATTGCATTGGTATTCCAATTCCCGCGTCGAAGCGGTTGGATCGAAATCAACATAAGCAAAACATTCATTTCTGCCTCCTCACTTACGATCATTTTCTCCATTGTTGGGTTCTTTTGGGAATCTTTTCTCCACATCTTTGAAAAAGGTTCTTTGTGGATGTCTTCTGTTTTCAAGACATTCTCCGTAAATTAATAACATATCAACCTGTTCACTTCTTGTGAACCTATAATTTTGATTTTACATTCCTAGTAAATTAAGTCCCGGAAGTTAACTAGTTTTCGAGAGTTGAGATGAAAGATGACAGCGAAACACAATCAGTTGCAAAGATTCAGAAATGTTGTTTTCCACAGCTTACCAAGTTGAGAAATAATGCAAGGAAACTCATGAACTAGTTGTAGATTTTTGAATGTATACAATTTGTTACTGCACCGAAATACAAAATTGAAATGTAATTTTTTTCCTCAATGAATGTTCTGAAGAGACAGGTAGGTGGCCCATAAAGGTTTCATTTAAAAAAAAATTTTGATCAAAATGTGATGTGACTGAATTAATTCATCAATAGATGACACAAAATATAATTTTTCAGAAGAAATTATGTTTCTCTGTTATGTGCCACTCATTGTGAATAGCCTTGACCAAATCTCATTTATCCACGGGGTAAAATAAAAAAAAAACAATTTTAATTTCAATTGTTCACAAAAAATTACCTTTGACATAAGGTTTGGACTTGTTTTGACCTATTGAACTTAAATATGTAAAAATATACAAGGTGTTCTATTTCAAAAAACAAAGTTACTGGCATTTCCAGAAAAACCGGAAATCCGCCATATTGGATTGTAATGTGATCAAATTTGACCTTTGGTTTTGAATAATTATTTGTAAGACTTTTTCTTGTATTTTTAATCATGAGGAGTACTAAAATAAAGATAGAAACGTCGGCGATTTAAGAAAAGTTTGTTTTCTTTCGTCCCGAACCCGCTATCCACCCTGATAAATAACGGCTCAACACTGGATGTTGAACATATACCAGAACTTCTCTCTAGTGTTTGTCACAGTGAAGGATCCTGACTCAACAGCTTGCGTGCCCTCAACTTCATGGCTGCAGCGTGTCGCCGTTCACGATGGCCATTGTATCGAGGCAAAGTGTATAGGTCAACTTTTATGCGAAGATTAGGCCTCGGATAAGAACCCGAGCAATTTCCCCAAATCATGCTACAAGTACGCAGAGCACGAATGTACCTCGAATGGGCTGAAACACACTCTTTCTTGACGACTGGCAATTTACCATTCCATTCACGATTCAATAAGTTAGCGTCAGTGAATACAAATTTTGAGCGGTCATAAATAGCTGCAACGAAAATAAATTCCCAATTAGGTCAACCAAATTTGATTACAATTGACTTGATTAATATCAGGTTCAGTCATAATGCCCTTCCATTTGAGAACGTGATACTATTTGTGAAATGCTGTCTGAGCACTTTGCGAGTAGGTATGTGTGAATCGAACATCACACCGAGATGAATAGCAATTGATCCGCGATAAAAATGAAGTTATTTTTTGTGAATGTCTAACAGAAAGCAACTACTTCTCCGGATAAAGCCACGATGGACATTGAACTATATCTGATAGATATTCTGAAAAGACCCTAACTCAGAAATTTAAGATTTGCATTTTATTCAGATAGTTATTTGATTTTCTATTCCAGTTTTGGTTAGAACTCATAAAGATGAATGAATTCCAATAAGATTGGAATAGAAAATCAAATAACTATCTGAATAAAAGGCAATTTTAATTTCAGATTTTTTCTTTCGAGTTAGGTTCTTTTCAGAATATCTACCAGATGTAGGTTCAATGTCCAGCGTGGCTTTAGCCTAGGAAGTGGTTGTTTTCTGTTAGACATTCCACAAAAAATAACTTAATTTTCAATTTGCAGAAAAATATTTCTATTCAATTTTCAACATGAACAGGATGTTCATAAAATCAGATGTGGAATCATCTGCGACTGGAAGATAAACTCAAGTCACTCTCTTCCATCGTTCAAGATAGACAGACAAACAGACGAATTTAATTTCCCAGGAAACTACATCATTACCTTATCGATTCATTAGAAACATATTTCAGTTGAAAATGATAAGTTTCGCTAATAGAGCATGCGAGAAATAAAGGTTTTTCTTTTATACATTAAACATAAATATTATTTTAGAGTATCGTTTTCCACTTGAAGGTATAAATTATTGAAGTGAGTCATCGTAAAATTATTTGAGAGTATAGTATACTTTAGTTTGTAGAAGCATTCTCAATAGTTTCTTGAATTTGTTTAATGAAGTTATATTTCCGAAAGAGTGGGTAGTTTGTTAAGTATTTTCATTCCCACATATAATCCTTTCCGATTACCTTCGTAATTGAATGATGGTATCAAGAAATTATCTCTGTCACGAGTGTTATGATCGTGAATGCAGCTTGCGACTTTGAATATGAACATGTTGACCAGTGTATATATTTTCAAATCAAGAAAAGTGTTCTTCACATGATTGTGTCCTCTGCAGTCCCAAGAGGGCACCCTCTTGGGGGGTATTCATTGTGAAAAAAAAACATTCTCAATTGAAAATTGAATAGATATTTCAACCTCCTCAGACCCCAGGTATCATATATGATACCTCAGGTTTATATTTTATTCTCGGCCTCCAGCTCCATTTAGCCGCACGTTCTCGATGGTATCATATAGAATACCCTTAATATGCGCCTCATTTTTTGATGCGATGTTGGTTGTGTACGGCGGCAAGAAAAGTCAGTCGATTGTTTATGTTTACAAGTGCACCTGCTAAGATGATGCCTCTACCGCGAAATAGAAGTGAGTAATTGGTTTTTTGGTGTTTAATTGATAATATATATATATATATATATATATATATATATATATATATATATATATGTATATATATATTTGTTGAACGTGTACTACAGAACATATGGAAAATATGGGTTCTGTTTTTAAATATTACAAATATTTCGCAATGGGGGATTCGGTTAACGTTTTATGGGTGATACCTTGGGTCTCACTGACTACAAAATTTAATTTCAATGTGAAAATCAGATTTTGGGGATTTTCACGAGAAAACAAATATAGTTTACTTTTTATTTGAAATATTATTTTTTTAGGGCCTTTGACCGAGTTGGAGTTCGAAGAGATTGCTCTCAACTTGGACCTCGATCAGTTGGACCACGATGATCTCTCTTCGGACGATGATGAGGATGAGGTTGATCTAGGTTTGGAAAATGTGGTTCCCGATCCAGATGATATAGAGATCGCAGACAACATGAGCGATTCATCGGATGAGGAGCCTCTTGCCCACTACCCACCAGGTTACCAGAAAAAATGGCCACGTACTCGTCAGTCAATTCAATTTTCAAGAAGAAAACATAGACACTGAGTTAGAACAACCAATTGCCTACCTAAATGAATATATTTCGGATAAGTTTTTCGAAGACGTTGCCCTTTTCACAAACATGCGCGAAGTTGCTGATAAAGGTCGTTCCCTTAAAACATCCGAATATGAAATGCGAAAATTTTTTGGAGCTTCCACGTTGATTGGAATTTATGGTCTACCGAGGATTAGGATGTATTGGGCGCGAAACACAAGAGTACCTATTATTCCAGACAACATATCCAGAAATCGGTATTCCCAACTCCGATCGCGCCTAAAACTTGTGGAAGATCAGAAAATTTCCAAAGAATAAAGGAATTCGGAAAAGGTTTGGAAAATAAGGCCAATGTTAGACACGGTGCAAGAAGGATGCCGCAATAATAAAAGGACTCGATATGTATCAATAGATGAACAGATGATACCATTTCATGGGCAAGTTAAAATGCGTCAATTTGTTAGAGGCAAACCCAATCCCGTAGGATTGAAGAATTACGTCATGACAACGCCAAAAGGGGTCCCATTGGACTTTTATCTTTACGAAGGAGAGGGATCGTCTGTGGACTCGTGCTTGGTGAAAATGCCCGAAAAACTGGATGTAGGTGGTAAAATGGTACTGAAACTCACAGAGACCCTGCCAATAGGAGTTTCAGTCTACACCGACCGATACTTTACCTCAATTTCGTTGATCGACTCCTCGAGACAAAATAACTCTAGCTGGTACAATTATGGCTTCTAGGATTCCGAAAAACGCAGCATTTTTAAATGATAATCAATTGAGAAAATCAGGTTGTGGTTCACATGATGGGTTAGTTAGAGAAGATGGAAATATTATTCTAACGAAATGGTTCGATTCTAGGCCAGTGCATTTTGCTTCCTCTTCCTCTGGCATTGAACCTTTAGGTAGTTGTATTAGATGGTCTAAGACTGAAAATGAGTACATTTCAATCAAACAACCGGCAATTGTAGCCGATTACAATGCTAAAATGGGAGGTGTTGATTTACTAGACAGGGTGATTGGAGAATATGCAATGCGTGGACGTACCAAAAAATGGACAATACGTGCAATCTACCACTTTTCCAATTTCGCAGTAGCTGCATGTTGGCTCGAATTTTGTCGAAATGCCATTACAGAAGGCTTGAGGAGAAAAGACACTTTGGACTATCTTGATTTCGAATTATCCGTTGCTCAATATTTGATTTCAACTAAAAAACCTTCTGAACAAAGTGAAGTAAATTCGGAACAAAGTGAATGTGAAGAAGAAGAGACACCACCTCTGAAACGAAGGAAGGTACAACTTGTTCCGGATAGAAGAGTCAGGACCGTTGGTAACATCCACCTACCAGTATTTACGAAGCAAGAACAAAAAACAAGACCAAAATGTCGATTTCCAAAATGTGGTAAATCAACGTTTGCCAAATGTAACGCATGCAATATTTATCTTTGTTGTACCGTTGACAGAAATTGTTTTGGGCTTTTTCATCAATAAAATGTTTTCATAGATCTGTTGTTTTTGTATGCCTCTAGACCCAACGTATCATATAAGATACCTTATTTTTTTACAGAAAAAAAAGGAACATTTTTTTTCAACCATATGGTGTTATTTGGACCCAGTATTCAATAAAAAAGTAGGTTTGCTGAATAAATATATTCACCCTGGACCTTGGGTCTGAAAAAATAACTTCCTTATTGCCGTGGATTTTTCAATTTTCAGAAAAATCTTTCTATTCAATATTTAATTTAGAATATTTTCCTTTTCATCATAGCAATATTATGACCGACATACGCATCACTAAAGCCCCAATAGAATCGATCAAACATCGAAAGGCAGGTCCGGAAGGTTGGCCAGCAATTTATTAAATACTTGTGAATTCTTTACCCAATACCACTTAAAACCCATTTCACTTATTGAACATTCGCATGGGGAGCTGCAAAAAAAATTTCACAATTAGAGATTATACAACGAATGATAATCGGAAGCACCAACATAGAAATATAGAGGGTGACCAAGGGGGTGCGTGCAAGCTCCATAACTTTTTTCTATACAAGCTATCGACATCATTCATTTTGAAGGATAAGTATGACAATTGGACAAATTTCAAATATATTTTTATCCATATACAGGATATCCCAAAATGGGATACACAACTATGTTCTGTTTTTTAAATAGCAATCCCCATTTTTGTTATATTTTTGGATTCGTCACCAAATTGTCGACATAACGCATCCAGTTTACTTAGAATTATCTGCAATAGTTTTTGACTTATGTCAATTCATGTGTACAAATAGTATCGCGCATTGAAAATTGACAATTGATAAAAATTATAACATCAAAACCATTCAAGATAACACAACCAACTTTTTTCCAAACTATCCTTTAGACTTGAGCGAATCTTTCGAAATGTTTGAGATGTTCCATCGCCCACTACGTTTTTTTCTAAATAACAAATCACAAATGGCAATAACTCGATTTTTTCGAATGCAGCATCCTATGTTCCAAGATTTTTTTGCCGAATAGGGTTTGTGATGTCTACTTTGTGGAACTTGCGGGATTTGTTGAAATATAAGAAATGTTGATGATTTTTTCAATTAAAATGATAGAAAAAAACCTTTTAAATACAATATGTTATTCAAATGCGCTAAAAAGTGGAGAAAAATTGCTTTGGATCTGTGATGAAGGTTATTTCGTGAGTTACAGATTCAAGAGCTTGTCGCGCAAATTTTCAGTTCGAATACAGACGCGACAAGCTTTCGAACCTGTAACTCACGAAAAAACCTACGTCACACATCCAAAAATATTTTTTTTTTTAGCGCATTAGATTAAAACTTCTCTTTGAAAAGGTTTTTTTTTATTATATTATTTTGTGCTTTTCAGTGAGAACGCCTTAATCTATGCATTTTTGTTAAAGCCTCGTCATTATGGGGCATTTTTCCTGTAAGGTCTGAGCTTTCTAGTTCTCCAATGAGGAGACGATCTGAAAATTGACACGTCTGCCATCCTGGAGCTGCCATCTTCAATTCATGAATTGACAAAAAATCAATATTTTCGACTAAATTCATTATCTGCAACCCCAAAAACCCCGACATACCAACTTCTAGAAGAAACGGTCCATTATCGCAAAACTTGTTCGCCATCTTCGAGCCGCCATCTTGAATTCATTGATTTTGACAATGAACTCATAATCTCTGACCCCGAAAATCTCCAAATGCAAATTTTGATTATATTCGGACCATAATCACAGAGATCGTTTGCTATCTTGAAGCCGCCTTTTTGAATGTATGAATTTTCATGAAAAAATTCATAATATTCACCCCCGAAAACCCTCACGTACTAATTTTGAATAGAATCGGACTATAATTGAAAAATTCGTCGACCATCTAGAATTTATGAATTTTGACAAAAAAAACTATAATCTCCGACCCCGAAAAACCCCACATACCAATTTTGAATCGAATCGGACCATAATCACAAATTTCATCCGCCATCTTGGAGCCACCATTTTATTTTTATCCTAACGAAAATGACATAATGTATTGTCTCGGGAACTATGAATACCTGCCAAATTTCACGTTAATCGGACAACTAGAAGTGGTTCAAATTTAACTTGCAGGATTTGATAACAGACACCGGGATAGGTGAAAGTGAATGGAAGCTTGTAAATAAAATAACTGAATGAAAACCTTTTTGAAGATAAGCTTTCATGTGAGCCGTGCGATAGAACGTATAAAATGAGTTCAAGTCATCGCTGACAATGAATTAATTATTTTTGTTGAATGATTTGGTTTCAAAGAGCATGTCGCGAAGAGATTATAAAAGTGAATACCAATAATTTTATTGGACAATGATTGGTTGGTAAGTAACAACTTGTCGAAGTATTTATTTTATCACAATTCACGCGACAAGCTTTTTGAAACCAAATCATTCAACAAAAAATAATTAAATCATTGTCAGCGATGACTTCAACTTATTTCATACGTTTTGGTGCACGGCTTAAATGAGAGCTTGTCTTTAAAAAGTTCCTTTTTTCCTTTTCAGTAAGTTCGCCTCAATCTGTTCATCTCTAGTAGGGCATCGTTATTACAAGGTCTCTTCCCTGTGAGTTTTGAGCTGAAAGAAATCATGATCACCGACCCCAAAAACTCCCACACACCAATTTTGAATAGAATCTGACCATAATCACAAAACTCGTCCACCTTCCTGGAGTCGCCATCTTGAATTTATAGATTTTGACAAAAAAAATCCATAGCTCCTAACCTGAAACCCCCACATACTAATTTTGAATAAAATATGACCATAATCAGAAAACTGGTCCTCCATCTCGCAGCCACCACCTTGAATTCATGAATTTTGACGAATAATCCAGAATTTCTGACCGCGAAAACCGCCGCATACCAATTTTGAATCGAATCGGACCATAGTCACAAAACTCATCCCCATCTTGAATTCATGAATTTCGACAGAAAATTCATAATCTCCTACCCCGAAAACCCCCACATACCAATTTCGAATCGAATTGGACCATAATCACAAAATTCGTCCGACCTTTTGAATTTATGAATTTTGATAGAATATTCATAATATCTAAACCCGAAAACCATCACGTACCAATTTTAGATCAAATCGGACCATAATTACAAATATCTTTCGCCATCTTGGATCCGCCATTTTGTTTTTCTCCAACAAAAATTATATAATGCATTGTCACGAGAATAATGAACATCTGCCAAATTGAAAATTATTCGGAAGACTAGTAGTCGGTCAAAATTCAGTTGCAAGATTGGACCCGAACATACAAACATTTCAAGTTGAATAAAAGCTTGTTAAAAAGAAATCGAGTAGACCGCTGTCATGGAATTTGACACATTCAAACAATTCAGAAAAGAATATGTTTCAATTAAATTGAATTTTAATAGAAACGGGAGTACCACAAAGCGGAAACCATTCTTCTAATCTTTACAAGAACTGGAATCGATAATTAACAGGAAATGATAATTAACAGGAAAAGATCATTACCAGGAAATGATGTAAAAAAAATGATTGATGAAAAAAACTTTCTAAAAAACAAGCTTTCATTCAAATACCCTAAAAAGTACAAAATATTTGCTTTGGATGTGTGACGTAGGTTATTCCGTGAGTTATAGATTCAAGAGCTTGTCGCGCAAAGTTTTCATTTCGAATACAGATGCGACAAGCTTTTGAATCTATAACTCACGGAATAACCTACGTCACACATCCAAAGCAATTATTCTGTACTTTTTAGGGTATTTGAATAGAAGCTTGTTTTTAAAAAGGTTTTTTTTATTAATTATTTCATTCTGTTCTTTTTAGTAAGCACCCACATACCAATTTTGAATCGAATCGGACCATAATTACAAAATTCGTTCGCCATCTTGAATTTGTGAATTTCAAAAATTCATAATCTTTGACCCCGAAAACCCCCACATACCAATTTTGAATCGAATCGAACCCTGAAAACAAATCTCGTCCGCCATCTTGGAGCCGCCAGTTTTTTCTTCTCTAACAAATGCATAATGCATTGTCACGGGAACTATGAACACCCGCCAAATTTCACGTTAATCGAACAACTAGAAGTGGGTAAAATTTAACTTGCAAGATTTGATGACAAACATCGGGACAGGTGAAACTAAATAAAAGCTCGTAAAAAATATGAAAAGCTTTTTCATAAATGCTCAAATATGTTACCATCATAGTCCGCACAAACTGCCAGTCTTCTAGTATATGAGCTCCGAACTCTTGCAAGCATTGCTCCATCAGTCGAACGGATGGCTTCCGTGATCCTGTTTTTCATATCACCTGCAGTTGTTGGATGATCTCTGAAAACCCTTTCCTTCACGTTACCCCAGAGATCAAAATCATAGGAGGGAGGACTGGCGATCGTGCGAGCAGAGGAATAGTACCTCCTCTGCCTACCCAACGATTAGGATAGGAGTGGACTGAAAATTCTTGCACTATCCCATAACTATGCACTGCAGCTCCATGGTTTGGCAACCACATGATTCTTCTGGTATTCAAATCCATGCTCTTCAATACGCTGGGTAGATGTCCACGAAAAAAATGTAAATACCTTCCACTATTCAGCACATCAGTGAAAACGTAGGCTGCAACATTGTGATTCCTAATAATTTTTCCCCAAACATCAAACTATCATCACTTTTGGTAATCAACAGTCCTCAACCAATGGGATTTTTGATCGCATACTATGTTTGACCGACATGTTTTTCTTAAACGTTGCTTCATCAGAAAACAGAATTTAGTTCAAACTATTATAATCCACGTGAATATGCCATTCGTTTGTATACAAAATGCAACTCTGTTTGCAAAATCATTCCATACAATTATGCATGTAGGTTCATATGATAAGGGTGGAACTTATTCTTCAATATTATTCTGTTCACAGTATTCTGTGAAATATCCGATTGTGCTGCTATTTCCCTAGTGCTCAAGTGAGGATTTTTCTGTGGCATCGATAAATCTTTTAAATTATTTTCCCCATTGATCCAACTACCAAGTCTCCTTTTTGGTATAAGACACACTACCAGGGGGTTCAAACTGATCTCCAACTTGGAATGAAGACACTCCTGGAATTCTGGTTTTGGCATATTTTTATGATAGATTCTGCTTGCCAATGAAGGATTGCTCCAGCTTCGCAATACAATAGGCCATATTCAGATATTCTTCTGGAGTGGAATTCATTATCAACAATTATATGTGTACAACTCTGAAGGTACACCATGTGTCAAATTTTACGACTACTCAGTACACAATATATTCTGAAATCAGAAAACATTTCATTTCTTAGGCAAGCAATTGTTATATTATTGTTTTCATTTTCAGTTATTTGCTCCCATACTATTTTCCTATAATACAATAATGTAGATAGATGTCGAAGATGACAGTTTTGTACAATAAACTTCAGTAAAAGTTCCACACTAAACTTGAATACTCTCATATATATTAACACCATATAATATGGTGGCAGCGTAAAACTATTGGAAAATGCCATGCAATCAATGCCAAATTTGTTTTCTGTGAAAGCCTTCGAACCAGGGACTGATCCTGCATTATCATGGGCAAAGTGGAAACAGAAAATGGATCTGTATTGGACAGCAACTGAAATGAAAAATGCAAGCGATGTGTATAATACCCTGATTTTGATGAGAAGTGAAAGAGAACTGTTGGAATAATTTTGGGAAAAATCACAGATCATTTCGAACCGTATAAAAATAAAACATATATTAGATTTATATTCTCCACATATAGTCAAAAGGAAGACCAAACCATTGACCAGTATGTTTCACTGCTCAAACAAAAATCTTCCAAATGTGGATTTGGAAATTCAGTCAGTTCATAAGAGATAGAATGGTGTTTTGTATACTCAATGACTTTTTGAGAGATAAATTCTCAGAGAAAAAAACCTTACATTGGCAAAATGTGAGGATATATGCAGATCTGATGGAATCTAGGAATCGAGGCAAAATTATGTCAGCAGATGTGAGTAGTCTCATTATCAATAGGATGAAATGAAGAGTGGAGTCGAAATGAAGAACGGGAAAGAGCAGGAAACCAGTACAACAGAAAAAGTTTATCTATAAAGGAAATGAAGCGGTTCACATGTCAACGTTGTGATACAGCGGATAACTTCGGGAAATGTCCAGATGGGGTGAAACTTGTGGAAGGTGTGGGGAACAGAACCATTTTTCTTCAAATTGTATGTGAAAGAAAATCTACGATATAAAGTATGACAAGAAAGTGATAATGAGGAGATAGGTATGAAGAGAAAGAGGTAATTTATCTAGAATAGAAAGTATTGTAGAAAGGTATACATCACAATGAAACCGATCTTTGATTTGAGAAGCATTAGTTGACGAACCAGTGAAAAATCTACAAGGAACTGGATACCTGGAGAAGTTATGAGCAGAGATGGAAATGCCGAGAGCTAAATAGTTCGGACAGAAGATGGGGAAAAATATCGTAGAAATAGGATTCATTCGAAACCAATACCCACTTCAAATTGTTTGAATGGAAATAGCGAACGAAAACAATCTTCTGCTATACAGCCACAATCTCCTGCTACAGAGCCATCGATAGCATCAGTGGTATCATCACTACCAGACTCGTTATCAATCTCCAGTGGTTCATGCAGAATGAAGCACAGAAGATATCTCAACATCAAGACATGGAGCTATGGGTTGAGAGCGGGCTGCAGAAAACCTGGCCAATCGAGTAACAGAATATTTTTTTTTTATTGGTGCTCCTTTTTACCCATTTGAAGCACGCCTCAGCGTGTTTAAATCGAACTTTAAAAAACGCGCGTTTTTTAAAGGTAACCATGACAACATCAAGATATCGAGAAACGTGAAGTCTAAATGACAAATTTTTGATTACCTTGTAATGTCAGGAGTACCTTGTAATGTCAAATAAAATATTACTCACAATTCGTTCATTTATATGTGCTCCTCCATCCATTTATAACTTTTATATTTTTTATATATATATATATATATATATATATATATATATATATATATATATATATATCACTGGATTTTCGCGGTATAAACCGCGATTCTGCCTCACTATTCAAAAAATTGATATTAGAATAATTCATTTTTGAGCTCTGGTGACAACAAATATTGATCTTCGATAACGAATTGCAAATGAATGTTTTTCTCATTTCCATGACAACGAAAGGTATACTGATGTCACATCACGAATTCAACCTTCTTGCATTATTAGTTCTTATTTCTATTCTTTGTAGTAATAATACCAGTATATATGATTTCAAAGTGCACCAATAAAAAAAAAATAACGTAAAGTATTCGTGGATAACTGGTCTTAAAAACACTTGCTCTATTTCGAGCACTCCGGCTGCGCCGTCGTGCTCGAAAAATCGCGCGTGTTTTAAAGCCCTTTTTATCCACTTATACTTTGATATACTATTAGAATGTTGGTGCTCACAGCAAACATAAGAAAAATCATTGACTGCCTGAGCAAAAGTGGTGCACAAGTTTATTCATTAAGGCCCTTTTTCGGAAAAAGCAACCATACCAATGTACCAACAGATTGTTAATAGTTTAATTACAAATTAACTTCCGAGTAGTCCAGTGGTCCAAGGTGCTGGTTCACGGAAGAGAGCGTGGGTTCAAACTCCAGCACGTACAGATTTTTTTTTCTTCCGAAATTGAAAAATGGTTTGTTTGAGGCGAATATTTGTCCTGAAACACATCATTTCTCGTGTCTGAGAGCTGGCTGCAGAAAACCCGGCTGATCGAGTAGCAGAATGGAATTTTTTCACAAGTATTCATCCAATATCACATAATTTGTATGTGTTTAATTCAAATCTTGTTAGTGAATTTTAACCTACTTCTAGTTGTACGAATAAGCTGAAATTCGGCAGGTGTTCATAATTCCGGTGCATGCTTATGGATTTTTGCGAAAAAAAAAGTGGCGGCCAGTATGGTGGATGAGTTTTGTGATTATAGTTCGATTCTATTCAAAATTAGTATGTGGGTATTTTTGGGATCAGTCATTATGATTTATCTGCAAGAATTCATGAATTCGAAATGGCGGCTCCAAGATGGTGACCACTTTTATCATTATAGTCCGATTCCATCCAAAATTGTGTGTGGGAGCTTTTGGAGTCGGACATAATGTATCCTTATTCGAAATTCATGAATTCAAATGGCGGCTTCAGGACAGCGAAGTGTTTTGTTATTATGTCCGATTCCATTCAAAATTGGTAAACCATCAAAATTGCTTATTTTGCAACAAATCTCGCAAACCTCAGACTCCACAAATCGTATAACGACAGAAAACTCTTGGAAATTGACATGCAAGATGCAATAGAATATAGGCTGTTGCATTCGAAAAAGTAGAGTTATTGCCATTAGTGATTTGTCTTTTACAAAAAAGATGGTAGGCGATATAACATCAATCTGAGGAATCGACCGGGTGCGTTATATCGTTAATGGTGAAACCAAAAATGTAAGAAATATGGGGGGTTGCCAGAATTCAGTTGTGTATCTCATTTTGGGATATCCTGTATATAAAGAGATATATTTTCAGAATGTGCATCATTGTCGGACCTTGAATGGAAAAAAAGTTATGGAGCTCGCACGCACCCATGGGTGAGCTTGTATACTTATACCAGAGATGATCTGCGTAAAAATAACTAGATAATGGATAGCATTCTATCCAAATAGTAATTGGGGCATGAATTAACACCAGTTGAACAGTCTCGCAATTCACTATTCAGAAACAACTGAGTATATGTGCCAGAAAAGATAAAAATATTTCATGACGTTGATGGACAATATGAAATTCTGGGGTGCCCTGAGAAAGTCACTGCGATAATTCGAAAGCTACTGAACCGATTTCAATGATATTTCAACTGAGTGATAAAGAAGCCATATGAAAGTGAAGCACATCATTGAATGCACTACTTCCAAAGCAGTCATGACCCCTCATGAAATAATTTTGTTTCTTGAGAGGTCACGAGTACTGCATTAGCAGAAATATAGAATATTGCATTTTCAATTGTCTCATTTTCAATGGTCTCATCTTCAGAGCTGCTATTTTCCGAAAAGTTACTTGGGGAGTACATCATATTCTCCATCGACATTTTCAAATGGTTCTGATTGTTAAGAATCGCAATCGACATACTCGTCGCCGGATGATACCTCTTCATACAACTTCGGAAGTTTTGCTTTGTCTTCAGAACAAAAGGAAAAATTGCACGAGAGAAACATGAACAAATCTTGCGCGGACCTCGTAGGACACAACTCGACTGAGCGTGTGTATTTAAATATAAGGGTTACTGCAATGACAGTTTGGCGCGCTCAGATATCCCTTCCATTACCTAAGTATCACGTGTCACTCAAAACGTATTTTTCTCTCAAAGGGACAATGCTCATGTGCACATACATATGCATTGGGACAGTAAACGATGATAAATATGGATCCACATGCAGCTTCATACTGCTTCAGCAGAAGACCATACAGAGGGCTAATCTCTACTGCTATAACAGTAGGTGATCGTAACATATCTCTAATTCACTGCTATAGCTGTTGCTGGGCATCAACGTGTTATGAATGTCATGAATATACTTGGGACCAAAATTCATAATGTTATATCAACAGAGTTCGGGAAAATTAACTCCATTCCAATATTGGAAATGAAATGGATAACGCAAGTAGAGAAAACTAAAATGGATCACTATATGCCACATTAATTTTCTGATAGTGCATTGACGATATCATCAGTTTCAATAATATGGATATTCAACAATGTGTGTATAAGTTTGTGGAGTTTATTAATTCCTGTATTATTACAATTCGTACTTTATGCTATATAGCATTGATATTTCCCAAACAATTGAAACATTTTTATTTTGCATTCACATCCATGCTCTGAAAAAAACAGATATTTTTCATTCATACATCAGCAAATTATCTATATTGATACGAAATTATCATTATTACATTATAACCATCTGACCCCCGTCCAAATTTCCTGAGAACTCTTGTCCACGTGGAATATCTCTTTTTCTATTTTTGGTTTTGTTTTCCCTCCAACTGGTTTTTTCGTTATCTCATTTTCCCGTTATTCTGTTTTCCCGTTTCCCAATTATTGCGTCTTCTCGTTTTTCCGTTTGCTTTTTGTCGCGTTTTCCGTTATCCCATTTTCCAGTGATCCCGTTTATCCGTTATCCCATTTTCCCGTTATCCGGTTTTTACATTATCCCGTTTTCCCATTATCCCGTTATCGCTTTCCACCATTACCTTGTTTTCTTGTTATTCCATTATCCTGTTATCCCGTTTTCCAGTTATCTCGTTATCCCTTTCCCGTTATTGTGTTTTCCGTTATCCGTTATCCGTTTTCCCGTTATCCCGTTTTCCTCTTTTCCCGTTATCTGATATCACTCTCGCTCGTTATCCCATTTCCCCGTTGTTCCGTTTCCATGTTTTCTCGTTTATAAGTTCGTTATTCCGCTTTTCCGAATAAAGAATAAGCCTAATCGGACCAACCGTTCTCAAGTTATGAGCTCACGAATACAGACAGACATTATTTTTTATTATGTATTATATATTCTGAAAAGTTTTCCAGGACAAGGAAATTTCCAATAACTTTTCTAAAAATCCCTTCTTCTCCTGAAAACCTCATTCGGAGTATTACTAACATTCGAAAAAACAATTAGCCAAATTGGTGCAGCAGTTGTTTCTATAAAATAAAAATTAAAAGTTACACTGACCAGGATCCGTTCCTGTGACCTTCTGCTTGGTAGGCGACAGTGTAACCGCTGATCTATTTTCTTTTTGGTGATTACTGACTCGATAGTCTCTTTCTTAGCCAAATACCCGAATTTTACAATCTACGGGCAACATTCCTAATTTTTTTCCGTATCAACGATCCTCGGGATATTACGTACATTTAAAAAAGAAACACAAATTGTTCCAGTCGTTCTCACGTTTTGCGCTTGAAAAGAATCGGGATTCATTTTCATTTTATAAATGTTTAACGACCAAACTTGTTCAAATTCCTAGAAACATAAGTAATAAAGAAACTACTGCATGAATCTTGACAACGATATAATAATTTTGCACTAGTTCCTTTAGGTTCTGGGCTCGGAAGGATCATCAAAAGGTACTGTTCCATGACATGTCGGTAAAATCACATTTCTCATCCTCAGAATAACTGTTTAGACTTCGAGTTTGAACAATTATTTAATTTTTCTCAATTAGTCATTCATCATCTTCGATACCTTACTCCTCACATCGTTTCATTGTGATTTTTTTTCTGCGGAACTTATCGAATTGGATTACTTTCATTTCATTGAATCAGGCCGAAAACAAATTCGATGTCAAAGTAAAACAGTACACATTCATTGTTGTGGCTAATCACAAAGTAACGCTGAATTTAAGGTATATCCAACCTATTTTATTGGTAAACGTCGAAATACCCCGAAACGTCCATCCATTTTCCGCGCTCAGTCGGGCATAAAACAGTGTTAAAAGATGGTCAGGCAAACCAGGAACAATCTATGAGATTGTCTGACGGTAATAGCCATTTAAATTTGGTCGTACATGTGGAAAGAGTTATGTCGGAAAATTCAGCAATTTATTATTGGAAAAGACGTTCAAAGATTGCTTAAACGGCGTTTCCCCATCCATTTTCTTTGTTCCTTATTCGCTTCATGTTTGTTCAACGATCACTCGAAGTAGTTTTTGTTGGTCTGTTCTGAATACATAGTCGTGATTGATGGAGGAAGGTTATTTGAAAACAGGAAATATTGTTGGGTAGAACACAAAACATCTGTTCAGTCTAATAGGATACGTTAGACCTATCCGTTATGAATTCCATTGTGGATGATGGATAGAAGTCAAGATGAACTTGCTTGGTATACCAATGAATATATTCATAATAGTCGACCTTTTTTTTTGTAACCCGTTCACAAATATATGTTAGTGATATTTTTCTGTTGATTGATGTAGATGTTCGTTGCTGTTCGTCACATGCTGGCTCCATTCAAAAGTTTCATTTGTTCGAAGGAGGATGAACAAAACTCAAGTTTCATGCTGACACATCCGATGAGAATGCTCCAAGAAAACTCTTAGTCTTACCCCACAATGTTCATTACCCTCTTAGACAGGGATGGTACATGTTTCGGACCTATGAAGGTCCATTATCAGCCAAAAACGGAGACTATAATTCGAAAAAGGGTCATTGTTCTTCCATTATCAATTGCAGAAGCATAAAAAACAAGTTTTTTAGTCTTGAGGAGGAATCCTTTAAGCAGCAGAGGTGGATATAACTGATTTTAGTTGGATATTTAAAAAAAAAAATATGTTGAAATAAAAAAATATGCCATAAACGAGGAAGTATGTATTAATAGGCAATCGGATCATAATGATTTCATTTCCCATGGTCGAAAATAAGCCATATTTTCCAGCAAAACACATCACAACCATTGAATATTTTGAAACCTTTTTCGATCTCAGGCCAGAGACGCTACTGGCTTTGATGTATTCAGTCCTGGAACTGGTGATTTATTAGTCTCAACGTATATACACACCTACAAGCATTATCATTGGCTTGCGGTCCGTTTTAATTGGCTGCTGAAGAAATACGCAGCTGTCACTCAAACCCACGTTGACTATCGGCTCTTTTGATCTCCTCTTGATCTTTCTTCCACCGATGGAGAATATTTACGAATAGTACACATTATTCCGATTCTTCGGATATAAGCCCGTGTTAGCGACGTGAGTTTTTGATTTGCTCCCTATAGAAACAGCTTCTGCAATTGAAAATGGTTAAACTATACATACAATGTGAGGATCTATTATAAAAAATCAAAATTCAGGCAAATATTCAAGAATTTTTCTGCAATCGTTTGAAGTATTTCATGTAGGTTAAAATTCAAAACGAAAACAAGTGAAAAAACGAAAGCCAAACACAAAGACATATCCGATGGCGTGTGCTCAATACAAAATCCGTCCTATCGGCGAGCCACTTTATGAATGACGAAAAGAAACATTTGAAAATTATTGAGAGAGGATATAAAACAAAAGTTGATTGCGATATTTTCAAAATATATTTCTCAATGAAGGTGTCATCTAGCTCAAAAGAATCAAATAACTGGATATAAATCAAAGTCATATCCAATTCACAAGTGACATACTGTAAAGTTAATTAAAACAAAGTCGCAAATCAGAAAATAGAGCATTTTATCAATTGAAAACTAAAGAGTTGAAGTTCATCTGTTCATTCATCCAAGTTACATTACTATTGATAATGGAGAAGTTGATTTCTGAAACTTGTAGAAGATTGAGTTTCAATCATAATAATAATAAATCGTCTTCATTGGTAGAGGTAAAAAATAGGCGCAGTTTACCCAAAGTGATAAAGAAGTGATAAATGGAAGGAAAGAGAAGATGTATAAACGTAACGCATAACAATAATGCATAACATAGGTACCAATATGAAATTATATGACAAGGAAAGTAGAGGCTACATAAAATTCAAGAAAAGTTATTCAAGTCTCAGTTAGTATTGAAAAAGTGTTTTTTCAGAATGATTTTCATTTTTGTTTTCAAAAAAATGCATACAATTGATTACCAGTGGGTTGTAGAATTTGACGGAGAGATAAGTGAATGACCTATGATACAATAACGTTTTTTGATCTTACATCCCATGAATGTAACATAGACCTAGGAAACAGTTTATTGTAAGGGGACAAAGGATTTTTGGTATTCAAAACTGTGTACACAAAGTTGCAAAGACTATAATTGGTACGATTATTCATTGAAAACCAGTTCGGTTCAATGGTTTTGTTGGAGACATGATCTTATTTTCTCAAAGTGTAGACAAGTCTACAACAGGAGTTCTGTTCCTTCTGTACCTTCTCAAAAGATTGCTGTACTCAAAATTGCCATAGTTGAACCGTGATAAAACCAACGACTCTGTGAGAAGTTTCCTGATTGATCGACTGAAATATTGTCTTTTTGAGGAAATCAGTTTGAGTGTACTGAACAATTTTTTCAGCAACTCAAGAGCAAATCAAATTTTAGGTACGAGTCAAAAATAATACTAATGTTTTTTATGGAATTCACAGCAGAAAAAATGGTTTCATTGATTTTAATTGTTAGGTTTTGTGCGACAAAAGCCCTTTTTTTAATTACAAAAATGCATCAAGTGACATTTATTTTCATCAAGTTTTAAGTTGTGTGGCGTAGCTGAATTATTTATGGTTTGTAGGGGTCAAGATATCACTGGTGTATGAAAAGTAACGGTCCTAAGATTGACCCTTGAGGCACACCAGAAGTAACATTCAGTGTAGACGACATTTCATTATTATAAAATACCGATTGACAGTGATTCGAAAGATATGAAAGAACTAAAAAGATTACTTTTTCGGAGAATCTATGATATTTCAATTTGAAACAATAATGTATGATTCATACTATCAAATGCCTTCGAAAAGTCTAAGGCAACTACTCTTCATCATCAGAGTTTCGAATTATGTCGTCTGTAATATTAACGAGGGTTGCTGATGTGTTATACGCACTTCTTAACCCTGCTTGACAATCAGGAATACTATTATTCACATTTAGATATGAAATTACTCAATAATGAATTTTTCCTTATATTTTCAAAAGCGCAGAGAAAATACTCATAGGACGGAGGTCAGTGAAATTCACTGGGTTCGAAACTTCACTCGAAGGTCTGATGATAGCAATTTTCCATAGATTAGGGAAATAGTATTTTTTCAAGCAACAATCCAAAATATGAGTGATGAGTAATCGGACTGCAATAGTTGATCATATTGATGTATATACCATCAAAACCAGTGGCATTTGATTTGATAGTAAATAAGACTTGTTTCATTTGATCAACATAGATTAATTTTAGTTTGAAAGCACTCTCTTGATTTTATAATTCTGGGTATTTATTATTATCGTAGTATTTTAGAAGGCCATAATCAATATCATCATCAATAAATACTGAAGCGAAATAGTTATTGATTTGTTCAGGATTTTGCAAGGAATTAGGTAAATCAGTATTGTTTTTCTTGTTATTGATGTTCTTCAGGTCATTCCATAGTTCTTTGAAGTCTTCAGATTTGAATGAACAGTCATAATAGGCCTTCTTTTCACGACGGATAGATGATAGCGTGGAGTTCCTCAAATTTTTGTAGTGTACCCAGTTGGTTTGTGACTTCAAAATCTCAAATTTAACAAGAGGTTTGTCTCTTTCTTCAATCAATATTTCGATAGGATATGTCAACCAAGAAGCAGAAGTATTCGTGATGTCTTGATAGGTATTGATAGGTGTATTGAAATTAGATAGAATTAGCCCAGTAAAAAAATCAACTTCATAATCATCGATTGAATAAATATCATGGAAAGGTGCATTTCCTAGATGTGTACAAAACTGATTATAATCAATATTCTTGAAATCTCTATAGGTATGTGTTTCTGGTATTCGTTTGGGACAATCAATCTGAATTTCAGTAAATACCAGGCAGTGATCAAAAACAGAACTTGCATCTTTCACACCCGAATTGCTAACGAGTTTCGTATTCGTTATGAGTATAGAATCCAGTAACGACATACAATCACTTACAATTCTAATGGGGTCATTTATATGATGTGAAAAATTGTAGTATTCAAAATACCCACTCGAGATATTGTTGGATAACAAGTTCACATTCATGTCACCAAAACAAATCATTTCATCAACCATCGGTATTATTCGTGATAGGGAATCATCTATAGAACTAACAAAATAAGCTTAATGATTTTTTGGAGGGCGATATGTGTTTCCAATAGCAAACAAGATTAATTTTTTTCAATTTGAATCCATAGTTGTTCACAATGTTCATTGATACTATTGGAATGTTTACGGACGAGGCGCCAGGCGAGTCCGAAATATGAAGATGATATCTGCTGAAGCCTTACTCGTTACTCATAATATTTTTTGCATTAGCTTTCCGACTAAACAGAACAGAAATGCATACATTATCAATTACCATCCCTACGGTAGTATAAGGAAGTCGTGCAGAATTCTAGCAAGCGATTGTTCATCAATGACATATTTGTCAAATACTTGTGAGATATTAGTGTTAATTTTCCATGAAATAAGAATTCCGAAAAAATATTTCGAAGAAATGATGTGCTGTTACTACAAAAGTACAAATAATCTATAGTTTATTGCGTTTAATTATACGTTTCCTTAATAAAAATAAAATAGTCCGCTAAAGTGTTGCCAAGACGACTTAAGTATAAATAGGCTGAAGTGGCACTTTGCGGAAGTTTTCAGTATACAAAGTAGGCATTTTGTGGAACCGGTACAAAACATTGTTTTTGATAGGGGTGGCAAGTGAAAATCTGATGATAATCTCTTCATTGTATCTATTCAAAATGTTTCTGACATCAAAGAAAAGTGTCCCTGGGTAAGAAAGTGAAGTGAATGAGGAATATTTGAATCTACCAGAAAGAGAAGAAATAGGAAGACAGTTCAAAGATTTAGTCACCCAAGTTAAATATCCATAAAATATTTTTATTTGTGGAAGCACTTTTTTCGACAGATTTCGTTTCACGAGCAATCATTTGAATGGTATACAAACTTATGGCAGTTAAAATTCTTGCAGTTTTTTATAATTTCCAAAGGTTTGATTCCTTCCACCTGCTGCTCCATAAAAAATTACATATAGCTGTCACCTCTCTAGGTTGGCCTTACGTTGTAATTTACATTCGAAATATATCACCAATCGCTATACTTATATTTCTAACATACTAGTTTACGTCTCGAGATACGGCTGGCAATTATTCTCAGTACAATGCAATTAGTTGCTGTCCACTGCGCAATATAAAGAAATTTATATCTCTTCCTAGATCCGACAAAATGTAAATTGGCAACTGGAGGATTCTGATGTATTCAGATCAGTTGAGAGTGTTGTGAGCAAGTTGAATCCTAGAAGGAACCCACTAGTTCTTTCTAACAAATTTGCAGGCGAAAATGTTCCTACATTTGATTCTAGGTAATTCTCAAAGAAACTGCAATAATACCAGTTATGTGTTCTAATTGATATACATGGTATTTCTCAATAACATGCTTATATGCAAGGAGGCTATTCTTGGGTCCATTTTGAAAAAAAAAACTTGATATGAACATATGTCATGAATATCTTAACTTTTGAACTACAGGATGCTAAAGTTTTGAGAAAAAATCTTGTTTTTATGGCCCTAGACATTTTTGTGAAACGTAGTACGCATCTTCTTTGCATCGAAAGGCATTTTCAACATAATTTTTATTTTTGCCAGTGGCGTTCGTGCAAGATTTGCACTGAATCATTTTGAAGATAAAAGTGATATGCCACTGCTTTTCTTCGAAGAAAAAAATATTTTTCAAATCCTCATACCTTTTCGAGCAAATCTGGTTTTGCTATTTTTTTTCGTACGCCATATGCCCGTTGTTATGAATTTGGGAATCATCGAGGATTGAAAACGTATCTAGTAGGTAAGAAGCAGATTTTGTTCTGTAAACATAAACAGTTTCAACAGTTGTCTACCTAGTGTAGACGTATTTAAGTCATAAAAATTAACAATATTATTAGAAAAACATGGTCAATTTTACAAATTCCGAGTTTGCAGATATAGTAACACATTGGAAGCCAGGCGGTTGTATGAAGACCGCTTTCCAAATCGAAATATTCTCGACGCACGAATACTTTCGAACATTCATAGAATGTTGTGCGGTAACGGAAGTTTCGAACCAGACAATCATCTGAGAGGAGTACAACGTAGCGGTTTTGAATTCAATTAAGAAAAATCCCGGATTGAGTACACGAAAAATTGGCAACAATTTGAATATCTTACATATTCTTGTTTGGAAAATTCTCCTATACTTTTTTTTATATCTCTACCATATCCAACGGGTTTAGACGCTACGTTCTCGTGACTTTTCATTACGGATGAACTTTTGCCAGTGGTTTCTTCAAAAATGGTATGGAAATTCAGTTGATACTGAAATTTTATTCACCGATTGAGCCAATTTTTTCAGAAAATCCTTGGAAAACTTTCACAATAATTATTTTTGGGCTGAAGAAAACCCACATGCAATCGTGGAATCCCGTCACCAGTAGCAGCTTTCCGTTAACGTGTGTGCTGGCATATGTGGTGATTATTTAATTGGACCCTATTTTCTTCATGCGAGGTTGAATGAGCATAACTACCGGCAGTTTCTCGAAAAATAAATACCAGATTTGATGGAAGATGTTAACATTTCAGTAAGAAATCGACTGTGGTTTTTGCACGACGGGGCACCAGCGCACTTCAGTGCTCTGGAAAGCGAATATTCAAATCAAAATCACAATAATCGCTGGATAGGTCGTGGTGGACCACAAGCATGGTCACCTAGGTCCCCAGACCTCAGTAGTTTAGATTATTCCCTGTAGGGTCATCTTCAAACATCGGTTTTTTTATTGTTCTGTTTTTGTTTCTTCTTCTCCTTCTGTGCACATGGTGGGCTGGTTCCCAAGAACCCGTGCACGTAGGCATCTTGACTTGGGCCCATTGTGCGCCCACATGATCTGAGAATTAGCTGGGCATGCCGATTGCTCTGACGAAACTCAGCAGTTCCCTCAGCTGAATCTCTTTGACATCTTCTGGGTTCAGAATTATGCTCCCCAGGTTGATCTCTCCCTGGTGCACCAGAGCGGGGCACTCAGTAAGGATGTGCGACGATGTTTCGTCATCTTCCAGGCACCATCCGCATAAGGGATCCCGATGAGTTCCATGTGATTGTGTCCCGTTAGGAGCCCAGTCACAGTCCTGTCACAGTCTGTTGAGTGACAGGATATCTTTCGACACTTTCTTCGAAGGCCCTTCCATTTGGAGCTCCGATTGTCACATGCATGGCGCCTCCTGCCATGTTTTGATGAACTGATTTTGCAGCAGTCCCTCCATGTTTGAGATGGCCATGCTATTGGGTATTCCTGGGATTGGTTCCGGTCCAACCGGAGTCTTTTCCGATCCAATCTTGGCTACTCTGTCTGCCTCTTCGTTCCCAGAAACAATTTTGTGTACTGGTACTCATATGAGGCTGACTTTCCTTGTTTTTTGCAAACTTTAAATGGCGTTTCTACACTTGGACACCAATTTGGATGTGATCTTGTTTGATCATATCGCCATGATTGCTGCCTTGCTGTCCGAATAGATGAAAATAGCTCCTCGACTCCTGTTGTCGAGACTTTCCTGAACGCAGATTGAGTATATCATAAACTTCGGCCTGGAACACTGAGACTTATTTGCCAAGTGAAACTGATATTTCTCTCTTTGTACCGACAGCGGGTCTGCCGGGCACAGCGTTTTTCCATTCATCTCTCATGGGGATGATGACTTTTGGCCCCTTTTTGAAATTCAGAAGCGGCGGCATGCCATCTCTTTCCATTTGTAGAATTGGACAGCCCTCCTGTGCCTTGTTGTTTTCGTTTCTAACCGCTTTCTTAGTTGTTTGACCAACCCTCAGAAGTTAATGAAAACTTGTACGAGTTGAGATAACGGGAACCTTACCTTCCATAGTGGGATCTGAAACCACTCTTGGGCTGGGTGGAAACAGTGGACACAAGACCAACGCTCGTGCCACTGAGCCACAAGGCCCCGTTACAGCACACGAATTCATACTGAGGAGCAGTTGAGAATCGCATCAAAGTTTTTTGCGAAACTATTAGAAACAGTCCCGACATTTTCCAAAGAGTACGTGAGTCCATGAGAAAAAGAGCAGAGGCATGCATATTTGCAGGAGGTTCGCATTTTGAAAATATGCTTTAATTTATTTCTTTGTGCGTTAAGGGTGATTTCGTGTAAGCATTCCAAAATGTATTGAGATTTTATAATTTTACCGTTTAAGTACAATACATTTTTGTATAAAGTTACATTGTTTTTTCTAGTAAGTGGTCTAGCAAATTGCTAATGAATAATTCTTATTTTTTTATGCGGAAATCGTACGTCAAAGGAAAAAAATCAGGGAATCGGATTTGCTCACAAAAAAATGATGACTTTAGAAAAAGCATTGGCGTATCACTTTTCTCTTTAAAACGATTGAGTGCAAATGCCGCACGAATGCCACTGGCAAGAATGAAAATTGATGTTGTACAGCAGGAAATGCCTTTCGAAGCATAGAAAATGCTTTCGTTTCACAAAAATATCCAGGGTCATACCAAAGTTATCATGAAAAAAAGATTTTTTTTTATGTTTAGCACCCTGAAGTTCAAAAGTTGAGACCTTGAAGACATATGTTCATATGAAGTTTTTTGCTCGAAATGGACCCAAATATAATCTCTGTATTGCGATTATTTGAGGCTGAATTTCATTAAGCCATATTTATTATTGACCCTAACTCAAGTTGAGAACTATTCATTAACTTGTAGAAAAAATTGTGTCTGCTTCACAGTAAGAAGCATTTATTTCTAGCAAAGGAATTAGCAATGCATTTTGGCAATATATTTTGTCAACTTCAGGCTTCCACAGAAATAAACTTATCATCACTGACGTTGACGTGATGTTATGTTCATTTTTGTGAGAGCCTGAAGATGGCAAAACATTTTGCCGAAATGCATTGGTGATTTCGTTCCTAGAAATAAATGTTTTTTACTGAGAAGCAGACTTAATTTTTTCTACAGATCAATTAGAACTCCGCCTGACATGGACTACTTTCATAATCTATTCATCAACTGTTAAGTGGAAAGGAAACATACATTGCATTAGCAGTAAATGAACGAACATAATACAAACAATTCTACCGTTTCCTGAAAATATACCTTCGAAAGTAAATGGTCTGGCTATTTGATTCATTGGAAATATTGAGAATCCATTCAGTAAACAAATAACTTATTTATAGGCTCATATGCATTGTTTTCGTTCGTTATGACAGCATATTATTCCAATGTTCCGTTAAAAAGTATTTCAGTGGCGAAGATGTACGAGATAATCCCCATATTCGTTCAATCAGAGCTTACTTTCGTTCTTTCGTTATTCCGGTAATTGCGAGAGAGTGTTCCGAACAGTATTATGCAAATGAAATTCCTTAATAATGCCTATATAAAACTCCCAACCCCTACTTTAGCGGTATATTTTTCCATTCTCCGTTCATATTTCAAACCGTTTCGCTAATTTCTCTTTGCCATATTTTCATGCCGTCTGCACAGGGATATAGGTACTCATTTTAATGAGCGTGGTTTTTAATGAAGCGTAGTCAAGGAGGAAGAAATCCTATACCTGTCTACGGAAGTTGGGGAATGAATTTTCTCTTGAATATTTGAGTCAAACATGCATCCGCTAACAAGTTGACGTTTTCCGATTTCGTTTCCATTTGAAAACATTCCACGATCCATTAATTCCTGAATATATTGATTTTAAGTAATGAAATAAACGTTTCCAAGTTGAGGTGCTGTACAGAACACTGCTTCAAGTTGCAGGAGTCTAGAGCCTTCATTTCTGGCCGATCAATGAGGTTGCTGTCGAATACGACAAATAATTGCAAAAATGGTATTTGTATATACTGGGTGATTCACTATAAATTTTCCACCCCTTGTCATTGTTATTATTGCCAATAGGTAAAAAATCAGATGTAAAAGTTCTGTGGTTATGAGTGAATTTTGATAAAATGCTATCAAAAATACAGTGGAGTGCAGATTTCAGGGTATATATTTTTCAAAGGGGATATCCTGTATCAATTTTTGGAATGATATTTTTTTCGTGATTTCAAAAATATACCATACGTTACCCCTATCTTATACCATTTTGGAGTTATTAAATGTCGAATAACCTAATTAGACTAGACATGTTTTTTTGGGTAACCTTCCACAGTCTGAAACTGAAAATATAATCAGGAAAATCTATACGAAGGTTACCCAAAAAACATGTCAAAAAACGTTGTTCCTCCACAAAAAACCACATTCATTCAATACTAATTAGACTAGTTGTTACTGTAAATACCTATCCTATGAAAGTAAACATTTTTGAAGTAAGCTGACAACTATACTATGTTTGTTGAGTGTTGAGTGACATTCCTTCAATGGAATAATCAGAATGGTTCAGAGTGAGGAAGAAAAATTTCAAATATATATACTAAAATAGATAAAGATTTATTTAGGAAATTTAAATACCATGATAACTCATAAAAGATGTTTAATGTGTCCTCCATTATTGTCAATGCATAATTGGGAAAGTCTGCTCATATTCATAAGTGCATTGGAAATTGCTTCATTATTGACATTCAGGATCTCTATTTCGAGTCGAATCGTGTCTTTAATGAGTTGAATATTATTATTATTACTTTAATAGAATGGGATGGCGACCGTTGAATCAATTTGAGCTGATGGAATTGGCGGAAGTTCGGTCAGTGTTTTGAATAAAACAAAAAATTTAAAATACGTTTAGAAACTTTTATTACTTCATCTTCAGGACTCTGAAGTAAAAATAAACATAAAACATATGAACAAAATCATACATTTCAAAATTGAGTTATCAAAAGGTTTCAGAATAAATATAAAAACGTAGGGCAAGGGTAAAAGCTGAAGAAGCCAGGACAGAGCAATGTTATGCAGGTACATAAAACGTTGAGTTAAAATAAGGGAACATAAACCCATCAACGAGATATGAACACAATGATGAATGAAATCCTAATTACAGTGTAATGATACTTACATTCAGAAGTGGTTTTTCTTGTTAACATATAAATATAAATTTGACATAATGTATAATTACATGCACAAGTTGATACACACATGAAGCTGAACGAGTGAAATCACAATACTAGGTGAGGCTAGTCTGTTGTCTGCCTTTTTTTTTGGTATGTGTTATCTTTATTGATAGTTGTAGGAGAAAAAAAAACAAAAGGAACAAAAACTGAAAAAAAACCTGAACATGAGATTGAAAAAATGGAATGCTACCAATTTTAAAGTGATTCCTTTGGCTTTGATTTTCCTTATCAGGTTTAGATAAGAGGTGTTTAAGTTTTTGATATCAGATCTTTCATCGACGCATTAATCTTCATATTTTGTGATTTCTATCAATTCATTGAGGAGTCTTTTTTCTGAAATCGTTTAATATCCGATAATGTCGGTTGATTCAAAATCAAACGAGTGTAGAGTTAGCTTGGGTGTTCTGCAGGATTTGTAGGGTTCTTCATGTTTTTTAGAGGATTATGTATATTTCCACAATCTCTATTGCGCTCCGTAATTCTGACTTCAAAGTATCTTTTCGTTTGTCCTATGTATATTTCATTGCAATTGGCACATGGTATTTTGTATATGATGTTGGATTTTAGTTCTTTCTTGGTGTCCGATTTCAATTCAGTGTAGAAATGTTTTTTACTGGGTTTTCGCATTTTTGACTAATTTTTCACAGTTGTGGCGTTACCTTTTCTACAAAGGATGTTTGAAAAATTTTGTATTGGTTTCAGTTCTTTTTTTTTATGAAGGTTTCTTTTGTTTGAATATAATATGTTTTTGATCAGAGATATTGGGTAGCAATTTTTAATAAGCATAATTTCTATTTTTTGTAGGTTTTGGGTTAATAATTTTTTATTCGATATGATGTGGCTCTGTTTTGAGGTTGTTTATGGTATTTATTTTTTGAGTCATCGGGTGTGATGTTGGTAAATCTTTCTGAATATAATGTTTGTGATACCAATCAGTTGTAATTTTATTGCTGGAGTTGATCAGTAAAACTCCGAAAGGGAATCTTATTATCTTCTTCTATTTCTTCCGTAAATTTGAGTCTGGTGTGATAATTGTTGAAAATTGTCATTATTTTGTGTACGTTTTCTTTTTGTAAGCACAGGATGATGTCATCTACATATCTTTTGAAAAAAAATATTGGAAATTTACATTGTAACAAATATTCATTCTGTAGGTCGGACATATGATATCAGAGCAAATTGGGGATAGGCAGTTTTCCCATTCCGAAGCCAAAAATCTGTTTGTGGAAAACATCATTGAAATTGAAATAACTGTTGTCTATTACAAGTTGGAAGAGTTCAATGAAATTGTTTAATGAAGTAGTGGTGTGAGGTTCTATGAAGTACCATTTTTTCTTTAATGAGATTGATTACAAGGCCTATTGGTATATTCGTGAAAAAAATACTACATCAATCTCATTAAGATGGAGTCGTTTGGTACGGCAATGTCTTTCATTTGGTCCACAAACTCGAAAGAATTTCTAACATAATGTTCATCTTCAATGAATGCATGTTTGAGGAGATCAGCCAGAAATTTGCTGAGTTTATATAGGGGTGATCCGATAAAACAAACAATTGGTTGTAATGGAGTATATTTTTTGTGGTTCTCTGGTGAAAAATACATCTTGGGAGGAACACAACATGAGTTTTTTAGATTTTCACTTGTGCTGATGTCCAAGTGTTTCTCTTTTAATAATTGTTCGATTAGCTTTTTATGTTCTTTTTTTAATTAGTTGTGAAAACCATAAAATTAGTCCGAAATGCGAAAACATAATGAAAAAACATTTCTACACAAAATTAAAATCGGACACCAAGAAAGAACTAAAATCCAACATCATCTACAGAATACCATGTGCCGATTGCAATAAAATATACAAAGGATAAACGGAAAGATACTTGAAAGACAGAATTACGGAGCACAATAGAGACTGTAAAAATATACAAATCCTTGAAAAACATGGAGAACCCTACAAATCTTGAGCTAACTCTACACTCGCTTGATTTTGATCACCGACATTATCGAACATCAAACAATTTTAGAAAAAGGCTCCTCAATGAAATGATAGAAATCACAAAATATGAAGATAAATGCGTTAATAAAAGATCTGAAATCAAAGACCTAAACATCTCGCATCTAAACCTGATGAGGAAAATCAAAGACAAAGTATGAATCAGCTTTCAAATTGGTAGCATTTCGTTTTTTCAATCTCATGTTCAGGTTTTTTTTCGGTTTTTGTTCCTTTTGTTTTTTTTTCCTCTTACTACTATCAATAAAGATAACAAATATAAAAAAAGGCAGACAACAGACTAGCCTCACTAAGTATTGTCAACTCACTCGTTCAACTTCATGTCTGTATCAACCTGTGCTTGTATCCATACATTATATCGAATTTATATTCATATGTTAACAAGGGAAACCTCTTTTGAATGTAAGTATCATTACACTGTAATTAGGATTTCATTCATCATTGTGTTCGTATCTCATTGATGGGTTTAGTTCCCTTATTTCAACTTGTTTATGTACCTGCATTACACTGCTCCGTCCTGGCTTCTTTAGCTTTTTTCCTTGCCCTACGATGTTATATTCATTCGGAAACCTTTTAATGACTCAATTTTAATATGTATGATTTTGTTAATATGTTTTATGTTCATTTTTACTTCAGAGTCCTGAAGATGAAGTAAAGTTTCGAAACGTCACTATTTTAATTCGTCGGTTTTCTTCAAAACAGTGACCGAACTCCTGCCAATTTCAACAGCTCAAATTATTATTACTATTATTTTTATTAACAATGCTTTTTAGGAATCCTCAGAAAAATGATTCCATAGGGGTCAAGTCCGGACTGTTAGGTGGCCAGTTGATACTTCAATTGTTTCCAATCCATATTGGGAATACATTATTCAAATGTTCTCAAGCGGGTAGGATACTGTGCGGGGTTGACCCATCTTGCATCCAAATCATACGGGCAAGCTTGGCTTTCGAAAAAATATGTGAAAGAATACATTGTCTACTTCTGGGATAAGTATTTCTTGATAGGTACTTCCTGTTGCTCGACAAACTAATGCTTGGTTATGCCTATAATAGCCTCTACCATTCGACGTATTCACCATGAATTTTCTCGAATAAGTAACTATATCCTTGCTACCAACTGTTACAAATCTGGAGATCGTGGTTATGAATAAATAACTATTGGAATAATTATTCTCCATTTAATTCCACCTCCGCGTCAAAAAACGGGCAGAGGTATACCTCGACCGCTTCAGGTATTTTATTCTACGCGGTGGAAAGGGGTGTGAAAGTGTGAAAACGGCATCCTCGCATATGTGTTGATCACATAATCAGCAAACAGAGTAACTTAATCATATTTTGTCGTGAAGCAGATAATGTAAAAATATACATATCACCAACATCTTGTGGTTCTAGAAACAACAGTATTGAACGATAACTAATCCATTTTCCAATCTCGCCCCTTCTTTTATATTCTGCTGTTATTTGTATTCAAATTCACCACTGAAATACACCCCTCGTGCACTGGAATGTGTTCTGTCCTGCTTCTTATCCGAATCCAGTCACTCTTCGTCCTACTCATTCCTCTGAGCAGGTCACCCGAAATAAGTCTGGTGGTGCTTCTTTGTGTTGTTCCATCTAGCTCATGCCTGACGCCCCGTTTTCCTTATCTCCTTTCCGCAATCCCAGTAATTTGTTTCCGTTTTCCGTTATCCGGTTATCCCTTATCCGGTTTTCCCGTTATCCGTTTCCCGTTATCCCGTTTCCCGTTATCCCGTTATTTTGTTATCTCGTTATTCCGTTATTTAGTTATTTCGGCATCTCGTTATCTCGTGGTATAATTGATTTTACAGCGAAAGTAATTCTTTGAGGCGACCCGGGGTCTTGTTTGATCACATAAACTCATTGATCTTGGTGGGTAGAAAGAGTGTTCTTTCCATAATCAAACTAGTTTCATGAAGTGAACTATGAAAAACAACAGATCATTGACTGCAGATGGATCACTCAGAAGAAGAGCATACAAAGCAGATAATAAGAATCATCATCTGCTCACACAAGGAAAGGTTTTCGATGACAAGAACCTAGCAGAAAGTGAGTAAAATTCCTTCGATGGTTTTCTCTTTCTATCCTGCACCTAAAATTATGAAATATCACGTCTGCGACGGTATGAAGAGAACAAGGTGAGGATGCACACTTTATATGTTTATGTCCATATGCTTTATATGTAACGCTGTATTAGTTACTCGATAACTTCAACACTCCACTGCCTCTCCCAATTTCATTATCCTCTCAATTTAATATCTATAATGAAAAAAACGCACTTCATTTAATTTTGGTAAGATTCTTCAATCAAGCAGGTTGTACCAATTACCATATTACATACATAAATTAACAGCAATCTGTTATCTTGGAATTCGAAGAGAATCGTGGAAATAGGAAATTTGAGATATTGAAATGGTTTTCTGATTTAAATGTGGACCACTCAACTTGAGGGATATATTATATATATGGTCATATCATAGTAGAATTGAATCGCCAAGACAAAGTTGTCCGAAGTTTATTTTAGTATATGATCGTATAGCAACCTGAAAATTCAATAGGTAAATTGGGAAATATTCGTTATGAGTATATCCACATTGGGGCAATGATACTCTTCGCTGAGGCATGGATTCCGGCTCTACGCACAAATAAAATTATCTATATGAATAGAATGTACTTAAAAGTATGGCTGAGGATGGTAACGGGTTGATCGATTACGTGGGCACAAAAAAAGATTCCGGCCGGTCACTAGGCTAATGGTCATGAATAACTCCTCCGAATTGATAGAAAACGAGTTATGAACATATAAGTAATTTGTACCGGCAACATAACTTGGGGATCACTAGAAGTAGACAATACAGATATTTTCCTGAAACATGGCTGTTAACCGAAATTTGTGATATACTTAGGATCTCACAATGTCGAACAAATATATATTTGAATAGGAGATTATTCCAACAACAGCTCAACTCCTAATCCGTATTATTGTCTTGTGAAATAATTGACCATCGAATTCATTTTCGAACACAAGTTGGGAAACTCTTGTCTTCATTATGTGATTTCCTTCACCTATTTGTTATCCATTTCTCTTCAATTAAACAGAACTTCGTATCTCGAAGAACAGAAAGAAATACACAACTGGGAAAATTGGAGGGTCTATACTTTCAGGGGTCTATCTATATGAGGCTGTGTAAAAAATTGCAGATGGATTGCATATCCCCTACCAGATCCTGCTACCATAAGAGTGGAGCTGACTGTTCAGATGATCACACGCAAAAACAAAGAAACATTAAAATCAACCAGAAATTATATCAATGTTATAAGACCAGAGTGGGTTTGGTTACACTTGCTAACGTACGCTACATTATATGGTCACATGGTAAAATCTTCTGGAGAGTTCCGTACTCTTTTCTCTTAAACCTAGTCTTGCCTACAGAACCGTTCCACTGTCGTCACCATGAACTGATATTGCTTAATTACTCTTGGATCCTCAGTTCTCTTGAATCAGTACCTGTGAATAGGCAGATTGTCACTACACGTGAGAGAAGAAGACGGATTGATGTCTCATTGTGAAATGGATTTTTTACTGAGAGACGCCACTAAAAGCATATGTAGATTGATGTCTTATTTCTTTCCAAACCTTTTTTTTGTGGCCTTGAATGAATTAATTCGATGATGCGCATGAATCGAAGAGAATACCGTGGAATATATACAGGGTGTAATCTAACCTTCTTGCACAACCGTGAATGACGACTGTATAATGCCATTCTATAATGAATTACAGTGGTTGAAAATCTGAAGAAAAAAAAGTAAAATTTGTTTTGTTTTCTGTAAAATTCAACAAAATTTGGGGAACGCTATCCGCTTACTTTCACCTGCTTTCACTTTGACAATTTCCGAATGCAATTAACATTAAACTCGACATCTGAATAATGTAGAATGTTGAACTCATTGTGTGGTAAATGTACACATTGCAGGCTACCTGAGATAGATATTCAATTTTAAAGTGAAAAAACACTGACCTTGTTATATTCAAATTGGTGATAAAACTGAAATGAGTTGACTTTATTCCCACCTCTGAGGAACAAACGACAGAAATAGTATTGAAAAGGAAAACATTCGCAATTGAATATTTTTATATCACGACCAATGTATGTAGTGACTCAGAACAACATGTGAACTGAACACAAAACACTTGTCAAGCAAGATTTCGCATGCACGGTTCACAAAGCTGTCTAGGAACGAAAGTTTGTTAGATTGTACTGATTGGACGGTGAATGAAAGATCCTAATTAGCAACCAATCAGAAAACAGTACACGAGGTGCGGGAGAATTGATTCTTAAATTAGTGTCTTAGCCTCTTGAAAAATTTGCCATTCTTTCAAATAATTATTTATATCATATTAATATTTCTAGTACGAAAACGCCTAAAGCATTTCTCATTTCAGATATGCACAGTGATTGGCGACTCCAGAATCCAACCAGAATTGAAGTTCACTACTTTAATCATAAATGTGACGGGTGATTCGTCTTCAAAATACGGTGTTGAGTTTCAAGAACCAGCAAATGACAATAATATTCAATTGAATTCCCCTGCACATCGCGTACTCTTTTCTAATTGGTTGCAAATTATGATCATTCATACACCAGCCAATCAGAAAACACTAGTACAATCTAACAAAAGCTCGTTGGTAGACAGCTTTGTGAACCGTTTATCCAAGAATCTTGCCTGACAATTGTCCTGTGTTCAGTTCACGAGTTGTTCTGGATCCCTACTTACAATGGTACCGATATAAAAATATTCAATCGCGGATGTTTCCCTTTTCAATACTGTTTGTGTCGTTTGTTTCTTACAAGTGACTGTGATAATTATGAAAGTGCCTCAAAGCAAAGTATGAAGTCAACTCGTTCCAAATTTATCATCAGATTGGATATAACAAGGTTAGTTTTTGTCTCACTTTGAAATTGAATATCTATCTCAGTCCTGCAATGTGCACATTTACCACACAATTAGTTCATCATTCTACATTAATCAAATGTCGAGTTGAATGTTCATTGCATTCGGAAATTGTCAAAGTGAAAACAGGTGAAATTAGGCGAGCAGCGCTACCTAAAAATTTTACAAAGAACAAAACATGTTTTCAATTTTTCTTTCAGATTCTCTACAACTGATGGCATCATACACTCGTCATTCACGGGTGTGCAAGATGTTATATTACACCCTGCAGTTACTTTCAAGTCCACTTCCATAACTTCGTGAACTGTTCAAAAGCTAGAGATGAACGTGAGCGGTAAATCATTCTCTTATTAACGACCTCGAACTTCCATGACCTAGGGCAAGGATCGATACGTTTTCCGGGACCCAACATGAAAGATACAAGCTGAGCTCGGAATCACGAATTATCGTGGAGAAAATAATGACGTACACCAAGAACAGTTTGCATTTCATTCAATGTTTACAAACAGTAAGAATTATGTTCTTCAATCTTTTGCAAGGTGCTATCGGTAAATGTTCTGAAATAATTGGAGGCTTCCCGAAAATCATGAGAATCGTCGTTTCCCGAATTTGTTGTGAATGTACGGGGTATCAATAAAACCCTTCTTTCCGGAATTCATTGAGGAAGATATCGAAATGCAATTTTTATACAGTGCTTCTCAAAAGTCCGCTCCCCCCTCTCATTTTTGGGACGATTATACATGAACAAGTGAAATTTGAAAACTGAATATCGAAGGTTGTAAACTTCCCTACTAGTGATGATAGATGACGAAATCGTCAAAGATGACGTCACAAGGCCATTGTGACCAATAATTTTAAATGGAACCCTACGGCAAGCGACACCTCTTTCAAAAGGTATCGAAAGACTCATTCAATGATACTAATTTTGTTTGTGTTTATGGCAGTTTTGATGGCTCATTAGTAAGCATTAAAATTTAAATTCCATTCAGTATGATATTCATTACAGATTTGAGAATCAGTATCTACTCAAAGAAATTGCTCGAAGTGACCTCCATTTACTTCCTGACAGTGAAATATCCTATTTTTGAACTATTCTCGTACTTTTGCAAATGTGTCTGCGGAAACTGCCTCACATTCTGCAACAATACGTTGTTTTAAAACGTCAATATTGTCGGGTTCAATGGCGTAAACCCTTCGATTTAAGGTACCCCCACAGAAAAAAATTCAGAGGTGTGAGGTCCGGTGATCGAGCTGGCCATTCCGTTGAACCTCGTCGTCCAATCCATCTACCACGATACTCCTCATCCAAATACCGTCTTACTGCACTGTCATAGTGTGGAGGAGCACCATCCTGTTGGAATGTTATTTCCAAATTGTCGAATTCATTTGGATTATCTTCCAATATTTCAAGGATTAACGGTTCTATTGCGTTTTGCAACAGCCTCAGATGAACCTCACCAGTTAAATCAGTATTTAAAAAAAGAGGCCCAACGATGTGGTTTCCCAGATACCTGCCCAAACATTCACGTTCTGGGGAAATTGGGTATGTGTTTCACGAAACAGGTGAGGATTTGCGTCACTCCAATTACTCGCATTCTATGTATCTACATTTCCATCTAGATAGAAAGTACTTTCGTCACTAAAACAAATTTTTTTGACATAGTCTGGCTGTTGGTTAATTTAAGTTTCCATATTTTCACAAAATTCTAGTCTTCGGTCTGGGTCGTCGTCTGAAAGTTGATGAACCATTTTTAATTTGTATGGATGAAATTCGTTTTTTTCCAACACCCTGTGTACTGTACTTCGACTGACTTCACAGGTAGATGCACCGTGAGTTGTTGAAGAAGTGGGATTAACTATCACTACTACCAGTATATCAATTTTTTTCTCATCAGAAATTTGTAGTCTGCCGGATCGTTTCGCATCATCAATACTACCCGTTGTTTCAAACTCACGAAGAAGCTCCCCCAAATAAGTCCTCGAAACAGGGCGATCGGGAAACCTCTCATTGAAAATGCGTTCTGCTGCATGAATATTTTGTCCAGTTTCACCAAGAATTAGGATCGCTGCTACTTTATCACCTAAAGCAGTACCATTTCGCTTCTTGAAGCACTTAAACGTTCGGTTCACAACAGTTTAACAAATTATTGAAATGTACAAAAATATTAAAGGTACCAAAAGCCGCTAAAACAGTTGAACGTTCGATCAACAATACACAAATCATTAGATGTACAAAAACTCGGACAATTACAAAAACGTCGAATTGGGGAGACTAACAAAAACGTCAGCTTATTTGACAACTATCCAGAGGTTGAGCTTGAATTTGGAATTTTAGTATTAACTGATTTGATTCATCACAGCTTTGCGTTTTTTGAAAGCGAGTTGCCAAAACTGCCATGAACACAAACAAAATTAGTATCATTGAATAGGTTTTTTCGATACCTTTCAAAAGAGGTGTCGCTTGCCGTAGGGTTCCATTTGAAATTATTGGTCACCTATCATCACTAGTAGGGAAGTTTACAACCTTCAATATTCAGTTTCCAAATTTCACTTGTTTACGTATAATCATTCCAAAAATAAGAGGGGGGAGGGACTTTTGAGAAGCACTGTATGTAGGTAACGAGCACATTTCTTTCAGTAGAAAATTATACGTTTGATGTATATATCCATAATCCAGAATTGTGATCATCGAATGAAGCTTAATTGATTACCTGAATATAGATAAACATTAGATTTACTTATTTCACATGTCTGGATTTACATTTTATTATATTTTTCTCTCAATTTATATATTTGTATATTTTATACTCACTTCATTCATTCCTTTCAGCATGTATTCATTCATTTGCTTCGATTTATTGGCAAGATATTATTATATAGGTAAGGAATGCCCACAACAAGTATTCTTCGTGGGATATCCATTTATTTTCATTTTTTCATCATTCATGTCCATGCCTTCAACTTTAATGAAAATAAATATATTATTATGTTCCTTTTCAGGTATATTTCAACTGGTTGACATTGAGATATGGTTGTTTTGTGGATTTTTTCAATCAAACGCAGGAACAGTTCAATCCAACAATTATGGAGTCTGCTTGAGTTTGGCGGCAAATATGGCTTGTAAAAGTAATCTGATAGAGGAGCCACCATGCATTGAATATTTTTCAAAGTCTTCAACCGTGCAAATGAGTAATTATAATCGAAATTAATTTCTACTACGAGACAATAGCCGAAGAACTGACCGGCGGGAACTGTTGCCGATAAAATTACGTACTCCATGTAATAGCTGTCTTGAAGTATCAATTACTATTTGGTTTTGATATTAATCAGGAAGAAATGATCCATGAAATAGTTATTCTAAAATAACATTCCTCGAAAATAAAATCAAAAAATTACCCAGAGATTCGTATTTATATTGGCGGGCTTGGCACATGCCAGTTGGGTTGTCCTGTGAAGGTGAGATAAGGAAATCCTCGTTACGGATATTATGGCAAATATATCATTCCAGCGCCAGCGGCAGGGGAATCGTTATTGAATTTTGGAATTTGATATTTTTCTAGAGAATGTTTTGAAAATATCGCATTGTCAACCGGCCATATATTGGTTTTGAATCCCAGGTTCATATGTATTTAGATAGCGACTTTTGTGTTTGAATGTCCTTGAAATGAACCGATTTTTTTGAAATCAATGATAATTTTGGATGCCATATTCACTGGTTGAATTTTTACAACAGGAGATATCAGAGTTGGAAGTTGTAGCTCATAATTTTTGAGTTTTTTTTTTAATGTTTTCTCAGCAATACTGTGCTCAAATTCCTCAAAAAAGCAGTTTCCAATATATGTGGGATTTCCACCGGTAATTCCTAACGACTTGAATATTTCCTTCCTTAATATTCGTTGAGAAGAGAAGAATTTTGTGGAGAGAAAAAATGGTTCCCACTTTGGAAATATTTCATGTGGATTGTGTACAGGGGAAAATAATCAGACAACGTTCTCTAAGAGATGACCCTCCGTGGATAGGAGATGGAACAATCAAAAATAGAAAGAAATTAATGATATTTTTTCACGTCCCATATGTTTTTCGCTGAATGTTTCTTTTAAAATCAGAAATCATTGATTTATTCTCATACATCGCGTGTGATTTTCAGTGGTCATATCACAAGTGATGGATACTTTGGTGAGTATACTTTGACATTTTTGTGTCAATATTGTTGTAGGAATTCACGGGACCAAATTTTCCTTGAAATACCCGGACAGGTTTGGTATAAACAAGGTTGAATGCCTACTTGTTTTATAGCGAGTAGCCTATATATTTAAGGATATACTAGCAACATGGTGTATATTCGCTAATATTTGGATTTTATTGGGTGACACAGGATTTCATTTCGAGGTATACCGGGTGATACACTTCTGCATTCGTGAACGGATTTTTCTGAAATTCGGTACAGTTAATATAAGCAACCATTTCGGATTTGATCACATTACAATCCAATATAGCCAACTTCCAGTTTTTCTGCGAATGCCAGCAACTTGGTTTTTTTAAATGGAACACCCTGTATATTTTAACATATTCAAGTTCAACAGGTCAAAACAAGTCAAACCTTATGTAAAATGTAATTTTTTTTTAAACAACTGAAATTAAAATTGTTGTTTTATTTTACCTCGTGGATAAATTAGATTTGGTTGAGGCTATTCACAATGAGTCGCACATAACAGAGAAACATAATTTTTCTGAAAAATTATTTTTGGTGTCATTTATTGATGAATCAATTCAGTCACATCACATTTGATCAAAAATTTTTTTTTTTCAAATGAAACCTGTTTCTCTAGAACATTCATTTTTGTATTTCGGTGCAGTAACAAATTGTATATATTCAAAAATCTACAATTAGTTCATGAGTTTCCTTGCAGTTCGAATGATTTTCCAACTTAGTAAGCTGTTGAAAACAACATTTCTGAATCTTGTCATGTGTTTCCGACCAACTCTCAATTTCACGGGTATAATACTCGTGGGGCTGAACTCTTAAGACCTCACCGTTTCAATTTACACAAATTCCCAAAGAACTCACTCGATATCAATCCATACAATATTTAACCGTCCTACCATCGCGAATTTTCAAAACGCACATCAAGGAATACCTGAATAAACAAAGTTTCTATACTACAGAGGAATATGTTGCCACAACCTCAGTGCAAACAATTTTTCAACTGTTCCTATGTATTTGACATGCTATAAAATATATATTACATAAAATGTATTGTATATAGAATGTATTGTATATAGATTTCAATCTATTTAAATTTTTTTGATCTTTTTTTGTTTACTATTTTCACATTTTCTCTTTCAGATCTACCATACGTTACTTGTACCACTGACTTGCTACTAATATATCTTTATATACCGTAGTCAACAAACATTCTTCTTCTTATATGATTTGTTGTTCACGTATGAAGGCGACAAATAATTTGCTACATTTTGTGACAAATTCATTAGCTAACCTTTCGATATTATTCATGAAGCACATCCTTGCAAAATCGTCATCTGGTGGAAGATAAATTTCTGAACACTTTGGAACTTTCATAAAATCATGACATTCTACTGTAGAAGAAAACTGCGGGTTAGTCATCTCCACTCCTCGGTTTATTTCAAATCTCACATAAAATCTTATACAAGTCTTTGACTATCGGAGTAGCTTTGCAATTAAGCTGGCGGTTCAAACACTGCAAGCTAGCAATCTCTGTCCTATAATTCGTTCAATTTGTCCAATAAGGTTTATTTCAACACTTTGAAGCGGCATCTGTTATTCAGAAAAATATATTACCACCATGCCTTGAGAGTACCCGCTAAAAACGGCCATTTAGTCCTCTCGAGGCCTCGTTCATCAAAACTGTGAATGACATCACACTAGGAAGTTAAATGCCCCGCAGACACTTAATTATTATACCTTTTTGACAAAGTAGGAACTGAGGAGATTTTCTTTGGTGAACGGACAGGGGCAATTACCTTTTGATTTACTGACTGCTCGCTCGTCTCTCAACCCTAATACATTAATCACCGACTGGAAAAGGAAAAAGGCACGTTTGTTACTGGATTGTGTGTGAGTGGATGTGTCATTTCGACTTTTTGACATCTGCGCTCCACTTTAGTATGGGCATGGATACGTGTTTTATGTTCAGGAGGCCTGAATCGAGTAGAGATAAAATGATGCATCATTCTATTAGGAGGGTGAGCGTCTGATGTTTATAAAATAAATCGAACAAGACATTCCAGAATGAATTCATCGCAGAACATTTTATAATGATAATTCCATTTTTCCTTTCCATTCTTTGAACCTCGATGTTTCCACTATGAGAAATTATATGTGGTTGCCACTGTATTCCTGGAAAGTAACCAAAAGCGGACAAACCTGTCGTTTATCGTTCCATCAACTATTGACGATGGAAAATCTGTTCTCAGCACAATTTATCAGAACACGCCATACTATGAATAACGAGTAAGTGATTCCATCATATACAAGGTGTGATCTTACTTCTTGCCCGACCGCTAGCAGTTGATAGTCCATCAGAAAACAAAACTGTTTTCCTTAACCCATTAACTCCCAGGCATAGAAAAATATAAAAACACGCTTTTCGGACAAGATATATTTATTATTTCACATTTGTGAAATGAGTTTTTGAAATAAAAAAAAATAAAAAAAATCAAGAACATAAAAAACATGATGGTGCGTACACGCACCACTGGTAAGAAAAGTTTTTTTTTTTGCATTTCCTAAAAACTAGCCATAAGCAGACAAATCTTCATGAAGAGTAATAACTATACACTAGGGTACAAAATAAAATAGTTGGGCCCGATCAAGATGATAAATAACAAAGTTATGTCAGTTTGCTCTTTGGTGCACGAACGCATCACTGGTAAGAATTAACAACCAAATTATCTACCTTTGGTGATATTTTGCGAAGCATGACATGTGCAAATGTTCTTTACATTTTCCACATATATAAATTGTCTGGTTATGACATACTCTACATCTTCTTCGTGCTTTAGTTTTATGAGTTATGAGAATATGACCAATGTTATCAAATCGAATTTCAGCAACAGGGCGAGGGACACTTCTTACTACGTATTCCCTTTCATTTTTCGAGAGACGTAAAGCAACGTATGATTTGAAATCAAGTTGGGACATTTTTGTTTGATTGGCTATGTTATAGAGCTTCCAAGCATTCACAACCATACTATCTAGAGCATTGCGAAATATGGGCCACCACCATTCCTTCCCCAATACTCTACACCTATTATTTGCAATACCGTTGTCATGGAGGTCAACCCCTCCCATAGATCTATTATATTTGGTAATGGCATGAGGCTGGGATACCTTGATTTCCTTTTTTTCTTTTCGATTATATCGTTTTACATGAGTTATTGGTTGTACATTGAAAACATTGCTGCAGACAGTAACCGTAGAGTTATCATTCCAGCGCACGAGGGAAATTTTAGTGTTTTCCTCAAATGCAGAAACATAAGAACCTCGCTCCCGCTTAGAAAATTGTTTTGAATTTCCGAGAGTTGAAATAGTTGATATGACGAAAAAAAAATATCGAAGAAAATTTGATGCGACATAGGACTATCAATCACAGAAAGAAGACTCATTATAACATCGCCAACAAGACCCAATTTTGAGTGTTTCTCACTAGCCCCAGCATATGGAAGAGAGTAAAATAAATAACCATCGTCTGAATAAGTTCACCAAAGTTTGAAACCAAACCTCACTGATTTGTTTTTTATGAAAATTTTGCAGGAATGTCTCCCATAATATGGGACCATTTGTTCATCAATAGACAGATTGTAAGAGAAAACACCCCATTGTGAATCATTTCTATTGATTGCATCCAAGAATGGTCTGACTTTAGCAAATTTATCATTGTTATCTAAATTAGTGTTATCTGATAAATGCAAGTTTTGTTTTATACTCTGGAATCTATTTCTACTCATGCATTTTTTCATAATATCGACGCCTTTATCCTCATCAGTGGACCAGTACATTGGAATTTGTGGTAATGAGTGATAACCAGGAAATAACAATATACCTATGAAATTCAAGAGATCATTTTTTGAGAGATTGAAATCTAATCGGTTGTTAGCATGCGCATATTTCAATGAAAAGTCCAATACCATTTGGAGTTCTTTTTGGGTCAAAACCTTTCTGAAAGACATTTTAAAGTCACTTCGATAACCGAACAACTACCCCGCAACATTAATGAATTGGTTCTGAATTATTCTCACGTAGGCTCACAGCTTAGGTAAACTTGTCTGAGGTTGTCAAAATATCGCTAGAGCTCACGCACAATACCAGTGATGCGCGAACGCACCAATCTTTTTTTTTTATTGCTACAATTATCCCATTGTTCATTACAACAAGTTCATGTGTGATATATCATTGTGTCACTAAATGACTACACTTCGAAGACAACTGAAATAAAAATCTTGAATCTGAGTTATATTTTGTCAGTGCCAACAAAATGTTCACAGCCAAAGTAATTTTCACCCTACTTCAGAGTGCACTAAAATCTGAGATTTCCTTCTGATCTAACGTTACATATTTTTAATCAACAGTATTAGCATATTGAAAGGTACTACCAAGTGATTTTCGCGATATCAACAATATCTTGCCCGCCAAAAAATATTAAAGTTGCGATGCGTGAACGCACCGCTGGGAGGTAATGGGTCAAGTCCAAGTCCTTTATGAACCAGAAAAAAAATCGTGTTGGTCGATGTTAGAAATGATTATTAAATACTTTAGAGATTCACTCTATGTGACATGTTTATAAAACATTGGAATTAGTTTACTCGTTCAATAAAGTCAGATAGACGTGTGTAGCAGATAGGTATTGAAAGGACGCAAGAGCTCAAAAAGCTATAACAACAACTATTGATGAAAAAATCCTTATGCATATACTCACCAGTGAAACCTCCAAAGAAATGTTCGACAAACTGTGTTCAATTTTCCAGAATGACAATCAACAAGAAAAGTGCAACTAACTAAAAATATTTTTCAATTTCACATATCAAAAAGGATCAGATTTATCAATGCATATCAGTAAACTGGAAAATTAAGCATACAGATTGAAAGCTCTTGACCAGAAAATTTATAACGAGATGCTCATGTCAAAATTTCTATCAACTTCACCTCCAGAATATGAACATTTCTGTTTGGCTTGGGAAACGAGATTGAAAAATCACGGAGGTGAAGGAACAGTAGCGTTCAAAGCCAGAGAAAGAATGAAAATCTAGCGGGTTCCAATCTGGGGATCTTGGTGCCCACGCCTGGTTAGGTTCTTCTACACCCCTACCGATCCATCGATTAGGATAGACAGTGTTGATGAATTCCCTGGCTACAACGCTGAAATGGGCCGGAGCCCCATCATGCATAAACCACATGCGGATACGAATTTCTAATGGTACATTCCGAAGTAGTCCCGGCAATTCATTTTATGAAAAGTCCATGTTAGTTGCACCATTCAGTCGGAACGGAAGAAAGAAAGGACCTATCAAGTAATTATCAATTATTGCCGCCCATACATTTGCAGAAAAATGATACTAATAATGTCTTTCACTAACTGTGTGCGGATTTTCCAGAGCCAAAACATGGTTGTTATAAAAGTTTGTGATAGCATTTCGGGAGGAATTTGCCTCGTCCGTGAAGAGTACATATCTCAAAAATTGAGGGTTACCAGCCGATTTTCTCAAAAACCACTGACACATAGTAATGCGTTGAGGGAAGTCTCGTGGCAAAAGAGCTTGTGCCCTTTGAACATTCTTGTATTTGTTTCTCGATTCTCTTCGAGAGCGTTCAAAACAGCTTCTTCCAATTCTGGGGTTCGGACTGCTCGTGGTCTTCCAATAACATCAGCTGTCCTCTTGAAGCTACCTGTTTCTGCCAAACGACGGTTGAGACTGGTAAATATTGGAGCTGAGGGCAGTACTCGATTAGGAAATCGCTCCTGGTAAATACGTCTTGCTTCGCGCGCATTGCCATCAGCAAGGCCATAAATGAAATTAATATCGGCTAAATGAGCATTATTGTTTGAATAATAAATTTTTTCAAAATAAGCGTTTTAAAACCTACAGAAACTTCAACAAAACTACAAAACGTTTAACTGTCACATGATATTTCATTACCAAAACTACTTACTTGAACGTCAAATTAATTTCCTCAGTATTCTTGTGAAAAATGCAAAATGATGGTAATAACTTCAACACGCATGGATTATCGGATAATCGACTTGAAATTTTCAAGTCCAAATATCTAGAAAACGGTTGCTTATAGCGACTCGTGACAAAATTAACTTTTTTACGTGGATATAATAGAAAAATTGATTTTGTTACTGAAAAATGTGCTAGAAGTACGCTCAAAGAAGTTATGAATCTTCACAAAGGAAAAGTCGTGTAGGTAGCCCCCCCTACGAGTAAGAGCAATGATGACATCAGGTTCGAATTCAAGAAACCTCTCAATACCAATTTTCGTTTGATCAAGGTCAGTATTTCGAAAGTTACTTAAAAAAACGAAAATAAAAATGAAAGTTTAACGCCCTTTATCTTGGAAACGAACCGTTTCCGGACATATGTTTATCCAGACAATTCATATTAGAATATTATGAGGAATCACCTCCTGAAGTTTGTCAAAGTACTTTCGAATCACCCCGTATATTCTCATACTCATAGTCGATCGAGTGTTAGAAATGAATCAGACAAAATGGAAGAATTGGGAACATTTATTATAATAATATAGTGCGGGACAGAGATCGAGCTACATACCGATTACACAAGCGCAGTCAATTGTTTAACGGCCACTATATATCCACGTTTTTGCCACGACGTGGTTGGAATGTGGCTATCTGGGATCCAGGAACCTAGATAGAAACGTAGACCAAAAAGTGCTTCTCATTTTGGTAGTCGCCGCATGATAGAATCGTGTGTATTACGTGGCAGTGTTTGTGGTTAAACACCTCAAAGTTTTCCAGAATCGCGGCCGCTACGTTTCGTCCAACAGAAATGCTACTTGGAGAGGAAGCAAAGCAGAGAGGATACGTTCGAGCCCACATCAACATTTGTCTGAGCCGCCCTGTATAACGTCTGATTTCCAGTCACTTGAGTTGCAAATTCCAAAGATTCCAATTTATAATTTTCCGTATTACTTTCTTTCTCCTCTCTTCCTTCCCATTTTGCTTATGCTTATTTCTCGCTTGAACGGTACTTATATGTCAATCCAATTAACTTGTTCTCAGTATTTGATATTAGTCTGACGACGTTAATTCACCCACCGCGATATTGAACCTAATAATCATCCTCTACGCCTTGACGATATCTTCCGGATCAACATTATTGGGTTTGACCTCGTTTCTCTCCGTCATCTCTGTTGAATTCACGGTGAATATGATTCTGATATTTTTGTGAGTAGAATTGAATCCATTCATCTATGAATATTAGTTCGAACCATAATATCCACAGTTTCTGCATTTTTTTGAACAAATACAGAATGAATTGACCCGATTCATACCATGACTTCAGGATAACTGTAGGAAACTTAGGAAAATGACATACCAGTAAACATGGATATAAAATATACGAATTGCCGAAAAAGTGGTTGATAGTAATATTTGGTAAATTTTCATTTCCAAAAGCCAAATTTTCCTGGGTTTCAAATATTTCACAACTTGAAGTATACAAGATGTACCTGGACTTCCTCCTTTCCTCTCGGAAATGTATAGATGGGTTCAAAATATCACCAGTACTTCATATAACTTTTGTTCCTGAAAGCCTTCGTTACCAAGTTACGGGCCCTCAAATTTACAAAATGAAAAATGTTTTTCTTTGATAACTTTCAAAGTGAATATTCAAAATCATCTAAATTATGGTGATTGACTTAACAAATGAATTCCTTCGATGAGCCTTCATGCAGGAGTCAGTTGTTTTGCTACAAAGTCAGGAACGGACTACCCCCGATGGTCCACACCCAAAAACTTTGAAATGACTGAGATTTGTCAATATGTTTTCACGAAACAAGCTCACCCGGACAATCTCCTGAATAAAAGTACTCGTGTGGAAAATCGATTTTTAATAAAAATGTTTTACTCGACGACATCAAACCCGATCGTCCACCATTATTTGAAATGAAAAATTTTCACAGTAGAAATACCAATGCTAATGTTAATTCAACAATATTTATAACAGGGATAATACAAAATATGCTAAAATAAAGTCGTAAATAAAAAGTACAGTACCTAGTTGCAAGTTTCATTCACAATGTAGATATTTTTCCAAATGAAATATCAAGTTATGTAGATTCGTGGTGTTTTTGAACTAACAAGCTACTCCACTATGAAATATCGAATTCAGTCCATATTTTGTATGTACGCGTGGAATAAGCACGTTTCGTGTTGTGTTATCTGAATGACTGATATGACTTCTATTACTCGAGTTTTATTCACTGATGGAGCAGGTTTCAGTAGAGATGGAGCAATGAACTCTCATAATCCCCACATATGGGCTGGAGGAAATCCCCATGGGATATTGCAAACCAAACACCAACGGAAGTTCAACGTGAATGTTTGGGCTGGTAGCATAGGAAACCATCTTATAGGACCATTCGTTCTACATGACCGATTGAATGGAGAACGTTATTTGGAGTTCATTCAGAAAGATTTGAATGGACTTTTGGAACATGTTCCATTGCGAACCCGAAGAGATATGTGGTTTATGCATGATGGCGCTCCTCCTCATTTCAGTTTGATTGTGCGGGACCATCTGAACCAGATTTTCTCCAATAGATGGATTGGTAGAGGTGGGCCATATTCATGGCCACCATGGTCTCCGGATTTGAATACATTGGATTCCTTTCTGTGGGGGCATCTATGCTACACCTATTCACACCAGAAATGCCTTGTTGAATAGAATTACATTACATTGTGGCCATACGAAATGACCCTGGCATGCTATTTCAAGTGCAGAGAGGGTGTTTGCGCCGACTAAGAAAATGTATTGAAAGAGACGGGGGTCATATCGAGCAGTTTTTGTAGCGGATTTTGCATTTCTGTTTGCTCTTGAGGCTTGCGATTGATTATTCACACCATGAGCTTTGCAAGGTAAACGTGTTTGCATGATAAAAATCCGTTATGAACATTGTACCTATCATTTCTATTTTCATTAAAATTAATATTTTCGAATAATGGTGGACATCTCAGGTTGAATGTCGTCGAAAAAAAATGCATTTTCATCAAAAATCGATGCTCGGATCAATTTTCCACACGAGTACTTTTATTCAGGAAATTGTCCGGTAACCTTGTTTTGTTAAAACATATTGACAAATCCCAGTCATTTCGAAGTTTTGGGGTGTGGACCATCGGGGGTGGTCCGTTCCTGACTTTGTAGCAAAACGACTGACTCCTGCATGGAAGCTCATCGAAGGAATTCATTTGTTGAGTCAATTACCATAATCTAGATGATTTTTAATATTCACTTTGAAAGTTATCAAAGAAAAACCTTTTTCATTTTGTAACTTTGAGGGCCCGTAACTTGGTAACGAAGGCTTTTAGGAAAAAAAGTTATATGAAGTACTGGTAATATTTTGACCACATCTATACATTTCCGTAAGGAAAAGAGGAAGTCCAGAGACACCCTGTATTGTAAAATTCTAGTGTTTTCTATGGAATTTAGGATCCTATTAGCCACTCCCCATTTATGTGTTATTGATTCATCGATATACCCATCTGCTAATGTTGTGGAATTCCAGCCACCAGGACTTTTCAAATGGGTTACGTCTTCCCTTTCCAGAAGTGGAGCAAATCTGCGGAGAGAGTGGCCTGTATACAATTCAGCATTCGGTAGTTTCAAGTGTTTTGCCATTTGTTTCCTCATCCCTCCAAACTCATCAATCTGAATTTTTGGAAGGTGTACTTTCCCTTCTGATAATTCAAAACCGAAGAGAGGTCCTCAATGGGCAAAAATCGGATAACTTTTTATATATTTCACGAAAATGCCCAGTTATCGTCAATTATCACACAATTCTGGTTTTAGTCGCAAAATTTGGCGTGGATTTGCCAGTATGTGTGAGAAGTAATGTGAGTAATAAAAACATCGGAATTGAGCTATCAATATATATATATCACCAGATAGGTTGAAGGAATTGGTAGGTAGAACTACCTCAATAGTCATTTCAAATATCCACTACATTAAGTTCACCATTATGAATCAAGCAATCGGAAGTTATGAAAAGATAATTTTACGTATATGTACAACGAGTATGGAATGATCCTCATTATGAATTGCGGCACTCGCCTCCGGCTCGTACTTTCACACTTGTGAGAAATGTTCATTTCTTGCTCGTTGTATATTATATTTTTCATATCACCTGTATTGGAACTGCGAGTTTTTGTATATGTTTCGCCAGTCGAAACAAGAGTGAGATCTATAAATTCCTCACTTTGCCAATCAAATGTTGTGAAATTTCAAGGAGTGAATATGTACTCACATCCAAAGAGGTATAGTATTTCTGATCCCAATTGGACCGATATAAAAAGTTTCGTGAAGGATTTCTCTTTCCAATTGCCGCCTTTACATAGGAGTCGGTATATTATTTTCCAGTGGTATTTTTTCAGTTACTCATTCTTACAATCACAGCAATTGATCCCCCCATGTAAAAGTAGACACATGTTATCTGAACTGAATTTCATTATTTGTTCCGAAAGGTCTCCAGAAAGCCATATTGATTAAATTATTTTCAATGGATAATTCCTAACCTCACCAACACACGGCACTAATTAAGGAATATTGTGAACTGGGTTAATCATGCAGCTTCAGATAACAGATGTCCAATGCAATGCAAAAGTACTTCGACAAACTTCAGGAGGTGATTGCTCACAATGTTCTAATATGAATTGTCCAAATAAATTAAATGTCCGGAAACGCTTCGTTTCAAGTACAGAGTTTTTTAATTTTATTTTCGTTTTTTTTTAATTACTTTCGAAATACTGACCTTAATTGAACGAGATTGATATTCAGAGATTTTTTGAGGTGTCGAGTCCGAACCTGATGTTATTATTGCTCTCACCTACAAGTCTTTTTATTTTTTGAAGATTCATAACTTTTTTGAGCGTACTTCTAGCACATTTTTCAGTGAAAAACTCAATGTCTCTATCATATCTACGTAAAAAAGCTCCCATTGTTACAAGTCGCCTCAAGCAACTGTTTTCTAGATATTTTGACTTGAAATTTCGATCATTTGATAATCGATGCGTGTTGAAGTTATTACCATCATTGCATTCCGTTATGGCCTTGCGGATGGCAATGCACGCGAAGCAGGACGTATTGACCAAGAGCGATTTCCTAATCGAGTACTGCCTTCAGCTCCAACATTTACCAGTCTCCATCGTCGTTTGGCAGAAACAGGTAGCCTTAAGAGGGTAGCTGATATTATTGGGAGACCACGAGCAGTCCGAGCCCCAGAATTGGAAGAAGCTGTTTTGAACGTTCTCGAGGAGAATCCAAAAACAAGTACAAGAATAATTGCTGAAGCACTCAATTCTAGTCAGTCCACAGTTTGGAGAATTATCCACAATCAACAATTTTATCCATACCCTATCCAGAGGGTTCAAGCTCGTTTGCCACGAAACATTCTTCAACGCATTACTATGTGTCAGTGGTTGTTGAGAAAATTGGCAGGAAATCCTCAATTTTTGAGATATGTACTCTTCACGGACGAAGCAAACTTCTCCCGAAATGCTATAACAAACTTTCATAACAACCATGTTTGGGCTCTGGAAAATCCGCACGCAGTTAGTGAAAGATATTATCAGTATCATCTGTATATGTATGGGCGGCAATAATTGATGATTACTTGATAGGTCCTTTCTTTCTTCCGTTCCGACTGAATGGCGCAACTCACAGACACTTTTTAGAAAATGAATTGCCGGGACTACTTCATAATGTACCATTAGAAATTCGTACACGCATGTGGTTTATGCATGATGGGGCTCCGGCCCATTTTAGCGTTGTAGCCAGGAAATTCCTAAACACTGTCTATCCAAATCGATGGATCGGTAGAGGTGTAGAAGAACCTATCCAGGCATGGGCACCAAGTTCTCCAGATCTGAGCCCACTAGATTTTTATTTTTGGGGACAATTGAAGTCACCAGTTTATGAAACTCCAGTAGCGAACGAGGAAGATCTGAGAAACCGAATAGTAGATGCCTGAAACAATAAGAAACACATCAATAATTTTTGAGCGGGTTCGAGATTCAATGACTAGAAGACTGAATGCCTGTATCTCCGCTGAAGGTGGACACTTTGAACAATTTATTTGAATACAATTTAGTTTCCTTTATTTTATTTTATTCTACATATTCAAAATTTCTTGAAATAAAATGTTAATATTTCTTGCAAATTTTATTAAAACAAATACAGATTTTGCACAAAAATAACTATTTCAAACGAGTACAAATAAATAGAATAGATGGCGCCCCCTACAGAAAACCAAAACTACTTACTTAAACGTCAAATTCATTTCCTAAGCATTCTTGTGAAAAATGCAAAATAACGGTAATAACTCCAACACGCATCGATTATCAAATAATCGACTTGAAATTCTCAAGTCCAAATATCTAGAAAATGGTTGCTTATAGCGACTTGTAACAGGGATAGCTTTTTCACGTAGATAAGATAGAGGAATTGATTGTTTCACTTGAAAATGTACTAGAAGTACGCTCAAAAAAGTTATGAATCTTCAAAAAATAAAAATACGTTTAGGTGGCGCCCCCTATGGTTCGAATTCGACACCTCAAAAAACCTCTCAGTACCAATTTCCATTTCATTGAGGTCAGTATTCTGAAAGTTATTCGAAAAAAACGAAAATAAAAATAAAACTTCAACACCCTGTATCCTGGAAACATAGCTTTTCCGGACATATATTCATTGGGCAATTCATATTAGAATATTGTGAGAAATCACCTCCTGAAGTTTGTCAAAGTACTTCTGACTCACCCTGTAATATATATATATATATATATATATATATATATATATATATATATATATATATATATATGTATATGTATATAATTACAAGGAAATGCACTCTTACTCAATGATCCCTTTAATTCTGTGAGCTTATTCTTGCACATATTGATTTGTACCTGGCAATTCTGTGTCACCTCTCTAGATTTACTATTGTCTTTCTCATACTTTCTGATTGCCTGTTGCAATTTAAGAATGGTCTCGTTCAAAGATACTATCGTGGCGTGCAGCTCTTCATTCTGTCTTAACGTGCCTTTCACCGTTTGTCTAATACAATTTCAAAATCAAACATCGCCCAGGTCGACTGCATAGTAATGAGTATGTGTCATCCAGAAGATCATGTCCAGAAGCCTGTAAGCACTACCAGCGTATTGAATACCACGAAAGAGTCACCGATATTAGACGCACGAGACTCTAACTGAAGATGAAGGACTACCGCACACATGAGACAGGGCCAGGAAACAGATCCAAACATTGAGACTTCTACATTGGACCAATTGAAAGTACGAAGTGGCAGACCCCCTGGAAAGATATTTCGAACAGAGATCCCATCTTCAAGGCAATGTGGGCATAACGGGATTCCCTGGTTGTGGAAAATAGATTACTCAAACGGGTATCGCAATCAGCTGATGGACGGTTGTCAATTCTTAATTGTTCTGCCCAGGAAGAAGATAGGCGAAGTCTTGAAGGAATTCACGAGGAAAACCAGAAGGGAGTCATTGAAACTTGGACAAGATCAGGCAAGGTTTACCGGGTTCAATGTCAAGCTGGACAGGAGATGTCCGGAGTGCGGTGCCACTAAAGGTCCCAAAACGAGGTCCAGGGTTGAGATGAAGGCATACAACGTAGGCGCAGCATTTGAACGGATTGTCATTGTTGTAGCTGGACCCTTTTCTATGACGGACGAGGGCAACATACATCCTCATTGCCTTGGACCATTTGTAAATGGGGAAACCCTATTCCATGCCAGACTAGGAAGCGTCCACAGAAGCCGAGCCATTGGTTTCCGAGATTCGGAGTATCTACGGAGCTATAATTCGACCAAGGAAGGAATTTTGAGTCGAAGTTATTCAAGAAAGTTTGCAAGCCGATGGGTATCAATAAGACCAGTACCACGGCGTTTCAGCCCCAGTCAGATGGCATGGTTGGAAGATGCAACCGAACTACGGAAGAGCATCTCTCCAAGGTCGTGAAAAAAATATCGAAAGGACTAGGACAGACACCTTCCATTTTTTCTGATGGCATACGGAGCAGCCGTCCACGACTCAACCAAGCTCACCCATGCTAGCCATGTTTTCAGAAGGGAACTTCTGTTTCCCTGTGACTTGGTGTTTGGATCATGAGGCACCCAGAGGTAGAAGTACATGACTACGTAGATTCACTGAGGAAAAGCCTGCTAAAAATCCATGAAACAGCTGGTCTGTGACAGGATGAAAACTCGTTAGAATTTGAAAAGTAATTCAGGAGGATTCAAGGAAGATTATCAGGTTTGTGGGTACAACACACGGCGAAAAAATGGTGATCCCCAAACTAACACGGTATTGAAAAGGACCGTACGAAGTAAATAAGAGAATCAACGACGTGGTTAACAGAATCCAGCTCAGCCTAGACTAAGCCCAAGTAGCATTGTTAGTGGACGGAACGTAGCGGCCACAATTCTGAAAAACTTTGAGGTGTTCGACTACAACCACTGCCACGTAATATACATGGTTCTATCACGCGGGGGCTACCAAAATGGGGAACACTTTTTTGGTAGCTGCTACACTCCGATCTACGTTCCTGGATCTCAGATAGCCACATTCCAAACACGTTATGGTCATCTGGCAAAAACGTGGATGTGTAGTGGCCGACACTAGATACGTTGAACAACTGACTGCGTTTGTGTAAATGATATGTAGCTCGATCTATGTTCAGCAACTTATTTTTAAGATAAATGTTCCTCATCCTTCTACTTTGCCCGATTCATTTCTAATACTCGATCAACTATAAAAATATATAACATATGAACATACAAACGCGAAGGTAAGTATATTGCATTTGGATACTTCTGATCGAATAAAATTAAAACGATAGAAAGTTTTATGTGAAATATCGGTGTTGTTACTCGATTGTGAGCAAGCGCCATCTGAATACTCTCAATTTGAGAAAAACATTATAATTTTGGAAATAACTCGCCTCTGAAATCATGTACTTGAATCCCTCAAACATTGTTTCATCAATCTTGGTTGGTTGAAATGAATACTTATGTAATAAATTACCACATTTGATGCAGAGCTGATGACAAATGAGTCTTTATTGAATATTTCGATCATTTCTCTAATAATGGCGACCCAGCATATTCCTGTAAATATGGCAGCTTTTGAAAAATATAACTTAAAGGGACAGAGAGTGAGAATATACCACTCTCGAACTCCTGCCATCATAAAGTGACCAGTGGAACTAAATTATTAACTTTTCCATTACTGGAAAGTAGCACATACGTCGCAGGCCCATGATTCACTACTTCAAAATGACCTAAAAATTACAATAGTTCTTATAGCCTTGAAAAGGGCGAATATGTCGGGCTATCATAACCTGCCACTTCAATGTTATGACCTCGAAATTGCGGGTACATGTTCATTAATTGTTAAAAAAGGACATGTAGTAAATATAGTGGATTCATGCAGTTTCAACGAACAATTATCAAGTATTGAGTAACAATTATCAATTGACAAGTAATAAAAATGATGGCATTTATGCAAACAGATTTAACAATTGAGGTATAAATATTAAGCAGGAGCACAAGTCAGAGATTCGATTTCTTTAAATCAACCTTTTTATACAAAATCAAGGACATTTTTGTTTTGAAAACGCATAACCCATTCCATTTTGAATGAATATCATTCACGTAACAGGTAAAACGTACTTTTTGTAAGCCACAATAAAATAATTTGAGAAAAGTTAGGTTATTTTCGTTATCGCACGGACCAATCCACGGCCACTTCAAAATCAAGAAAAATTTCTATTGAATAAATATCATTCATGTTTCACGTAACAGGTTGAACAAACTTTCTGTAAGCCACAATAAAATAATTTGAGAAAACTTAGGTTACCTTTCGTCATCGCGCGGAATGGTGAATTTTGAAGGTTATTGTAATTTGCAGTGACTTTTATCAAATGCGTACTATGGCTATCAGTTTTGGGGAAAGCAAGAACGTGACAACCATCACCACATATTATCACAATCAACTGCCTGCCACATTGAAGGTTTTATGGAAGTTACCAAAACGTGACACTAATAAGTTATAAAACTGTGGAGTGAATACCATAGATGGGAATTACGTGACTACAACCATACAAAAATGAAATTTCAGTTATTTTCACTGTATAGTGGTAGATTCAGTGGTGATTACATGATAACCACCGAGTCGAAGTTTCAGTATCAGTTTCCGTCACTATAATGCTGCTTGGGAGATGAAGGTTGTTCACATCGATAGAATGAAGCCCTATCATGGTGAACCAATGGCTTCTGATTGGGACGATCCAAATTAGAGGGGGCAGTGTTACGGAAATAATCAAAACACTCTGGATCCACCCCTGTGCTGTAACAACCTTCGGCTCGACCGTTGGGACTAGCGCCTTGTTCCAGATATTCGATAACCGCCAGTGGAAAATCTAGAAAAGGCCGTTACCGATGATGTCTGCTCCGAATGTTCGATAACCGCCATTCGAAGACTATTTCAAAGTTTTGAAGTGTGGACCATCGAGGGTAGTCCGTTCCTGACTTTGTAGCAAAACAACTGACTTCTGCATGAAAGCTCATCAAAGGAATTCATTTATTCAGTCAATCACCAGAATTTATATGATTTGGAATATTCACTTTGAAAGTTATCAAAGAAAAACATTTTTCATTTTGTAACTTTGAGGGCCCGTAACTTGGTAACGAAGGCTTTTAGGAACAAAAGTTATATGAAGTACTGGTGATATTTTGACCTCATCTATACATTGCCAAGAGGAAAAGAGGAAGTCCAGGGACACCCTGTATATAGCGGGTCATATGCGACGGCGAATCAGTCAGAAGTCGGCAGTCAGTCAGAAGATAGTCTTGGAAATATTTTTGAGCATTGTAATTGAGAACAAGTATTGTATTCTGGAAGTAGATTATTGAGTTGTGTTTTAAAAGTGGAATAAACGGATTGCATTTATCGTACCATTTCAGAACCCCAGGTTCGTAACAATATTATAATTTTTCATCATTAACAATAATAACCGTTGCATTATTACGGTAGTTGAGTGGAATATTTGGCAAATTTTCATTTTCAAAAGTCAAATTTTCCTGTGTTTGGGTATATTATGGATGTTTATAGTATAGGATCCGGCAGCAGATTTCTGCAGGTATCTGTCTCTTCAATGAAACTTAATCCAAATGAATGTTCATTGGTAATGTAATACATTGCGGCCGGGTTCCCTATAAAAAATTAGCCGCGATTTCCTTCAATTGAATATATTGTAATTAATTTATGTTGTGAATTGTAGCATATGTATTTTAATGTAGAACTTATTGAAAGAAAATATGCGAAGAATGTAAAAATAATGGTTGTCGCTCTCAGTCATTCGCAACCTCTAGATTACAAGGTGTAAACAGGTATGTTATTGTAAGTTATTTACGCTCATCATGTTTTTCGAGAAAATGTAATACTCAATTGAAGTTTAATGTTCGCTGTACACGATAATAAATGATTGACTGTGAAAAAATGGCCGCAAGTTGTGGTTGCCATGATCAGAATCAATTACTTCCGTTTCAGATGAGTGTGAGCGAGAGAGAAGAAATAGCGCGCGCATTTCTTCTCTCTCGTGTTGTAAACAAGGATACAATGTAGTGTAGTTGAGGTAATATTGTTTTTAAATTTTCTTCCTGCGAAGTAATGCTTTTTGGGCACAATGGAAATATTTCTCGTATAAATACGAAATCATGTTTTGTTTAAAAAATCTACTACTGAATGTTCAGAGAACATTGCAGTCTTTTCATCTGTTCTTTCAATGCTAATGGACAATATTGTTTTTTCATCATTGTTTTCGAAACTACCAAATTGTTTTTATGGAATGTCATTCAAATTTATCGTATCAAAATTGGTATGTGGGGTTTTCGAGGACGGAGACTGGGAATTTTGGTCAAAATTCAAGATGGCGGCTCTAAGATGGCAGACAAGTTTTGTGATTATGATTCCATTCGATTCAAAATTGGTATTCGGGGTCAAAGATTATGGATTTTTTGTCGAAATTTGTAAATACAAGATGGCGGCTCCAAAATGGTGATTATTGTCCGATTTCATTCGAAATTTGTATGTGGGGGTTTACGGAGTCGGAGATTTTGAATTTTCGTCAAAATTATGAAATTGAAGGCGGCTCATGAACTTTTGTTATAGAAAAAAACAAAGTTGCGCTTCAAGATAGCGAACGAGATTTAGGTTTAAGTTCCGATTCGATTCAAAATTGGTATTTGGGGGTTTTCAGGGTCAAAAATCATGTTTTTTATCAAAATTTATAAAATCAGAATGCCCGATGTTCACAAATTCAAGATAGCGGAAGGATTTTGTAATTATGACCCGATTAGATTCAAAATCGGTATGTCAGGGTTTTTGGGGTCGGAGATTACGAATTTAGTCAAGATTATTGATTTTTAGTTGAAATTGGAGATGGCAATCCAAGATGGCGAATGAATTAATCTTTGGATGATAGCCTCATTGAAGGATTATATAGCGCAGTTCTTACAGGAAAACGGCCTCATAATAACTTTGCTTCAACAAAAATGCATAGATTGAGTACGCCTTAAGTACTGAAAAGCACAAAATTAAATACATAATTAAAAACTTTTTTAGAGGCCAGCTTTCAATGAAATGCACCAGAAAGTGAAAAATAATTGCTTTGGATGCGTGAAGTAGGTTATTCCGTGTGTTATAGGTTCAAAAGCTTGTCGCTTCTGAATTCGAACTGGAAACTCACGGAATAACCTACGTCACACATCCAAAGCAATCATTTTTAACTTTTTAGTGCATTTGAAAAAAGTTGTTTTTAAAGAGGTTTTATTTTGATTATTTTATTCTCTCTCTCTGACCGAGAGCCTATGTTCCGTCCTTTTCGCGCCAGAAACAGTTCGCTTGAAAATTTTATTCTCATCACGCCCAGAAGTTTCACTTAATTTTTGCAATTTATGGTTTATCAGAAATATAGAGAAAGGTTTTCAGTATGCTCAACAATAAGGACGTTCAAATCACTTTTATTAGAAAATCGATATGGCTATTTTCGAACAGTTAAGATAAACCAATTTTGGTTATTCTGTGATATTCCAAAAGTTGATTTAGAAATGGCTTATTTTCATTGTAGAAAAAAAAATATCAGTACCTACCAATGTTTCAATGCGTCAGTAGAAACCATCTCCAAAAAAGATTTCCTGTCTCTAATCGTCCTGAGTGGGTGGCATTTATGGCTGATGTTTGAGCATTGTAACAAAATATAAGGACAAACAAGGTGTTTCATTCGGGAAAAAAGTTGGTGGATAGGCGAGGACATAATATTTCAAATTGATGAGTATTTTGCCATTGACACCTTATCCCAAATTTCAATTTGAAACACATCTCTCTGAATATTTTCGTACAGTTACCCTCCAACAAGAATCAACCATAACCAGGATGAACGATAATTCACTTCAAAAAATGACAAGAGTATTTTTCCAACATGTAGAATCAAGACAGAATATGCTTTTCAAGAAGAATAATGCATTCAACTCCTGCAACCACCTCATTTGAATATATTATTTTCATTCTAATAGGAAAAGATCATTTTTAAAATGATAATGTATGTTAATAGATGTCTCAACAACGTATGAATGGTGGAATTATAAAATGTCTTGAAATAACCTTTTTGATAAACGGCGCTACTTATCTCTATAATATTAACCACGAGAACTCTCGGAACACTTCAGTTCACCTAACTCAATTATTTTCTGAATTGCCGGAAAGAGATTTCCGTTTACTTTTTCCAACATTCAGCTCGAACGAACTGAACGGTCAATACTCGATTACTTTCAACTAACTTTTTTGGAGAAGCTGATTGGTGGGATTATAGAAATCAATAAAGATGGTGGAGTTACTCATCTTCAGTACGAAATATTATATTGGTGTTTTTATGGAAATCCAATGTTCTGTTTATTATTTGTACATTCTCTTGTTGCCCATTTCGACTTTCCTTTGACCTTAAGGAACAGAGGAAATTGAAATATTTGTTTTTATTGGATGACGTACCATTTATTGAATCTAGAAATAAAAAATGTGCTTATGGGTCTTTTTATCGAATCGTTTGGCTGATCTCATTCAATATAATCCCAAAGATTTCTGAAATATTGCCAAGTAGCATTCTAAGTTAACGAAACGTAGTGGCCACAACCCTGACAAACTTTGAAGAGTGGCCGCTTTGAAACACTTTTTTGATGGCCGCTACGTTCCGACTACGTTCCTGGATCTTAGATAGCCACCTGGCAAAAACGTGGATATGTAGTGGCCGACACTCAACATTATTAACTAAACTGAGTGCGCTTGGGTAATTGATATGTAGCTCGATATCTGTCCTGCAACATATTTTGATAACGAATGTTCTTTTATTGTTGAATGTTGAATGTTTATTATTTAGTTCAGACATATTTACAATATTATGGAACATGTCAAAATAAAAAAGGACAGTGGTCAAAATATAGAAATGAAAATATTTGTAGATTAAAATATAAAATAGTATGTGCATAAGTTAAAATTGTATTGTCTGGTTGTTGTGAAGATGTCCCATCCTGTCTTTGATAAGCTTGAAATATTCATCACATGCCAATCTGCCAACATTCTTTTCCATTTTATTGGAAATTTGGGAAGTGACAGATCACGAAATTCCGATGGTAATGGAAAGGCGAGATCACAACTCACAAATTCGCTTTATATATGCCTGAAGTTGAAATATAGTGATAAAATATTATGTATGCAAAGTTTTTCCAACAAGATATTGTGTAATATCCGAATAAAGGAAATATTATTTTGTTTCATCCTATGAATAAAACGGAACTTCTGTCAGCACCGTTTATTATTTGAAATGGAGACTTCGTATTTTCGAGCTTTCTGGAATTTATTTATTATAGAATAAAGGAATTTATAGCAAGTGCTATTGACATAACTTTATTCGAGCCTGCTCTGATTGTAAGTTAATAAATTTATATTTATACCAGGCAAGTGTAATTTTGTAGTGCTCATCGTGAAGTATTTGAATAACGCCATTGGTCGGTGATCATGTGAGAAAACTCGTAGTGGACGACGATGAAGTGCCTTCGTGCTACGGCGAATCTTCACCAGTGTCTTGGCATGCAGCGTTTGGAAGGTTAGATTTGTTTGATTATAAATAGGTAGTGCAGTTATTCATTCAACTTTGTGATAGTTTACTCGTTACCAAAATGCCCAGTTGTGAGTACTATTCAGTAGCGGAAAAAAAATAGGAGTGTTAGGAAAGTTATAGGAGAGTAAGTTCTCTACGTCTCGTGAATCGCCTATACCAAATAATTTGGTACGCCTATGGAATTTCTATTAATAGCCACAGTTAGACAATGGTTCGAGAATCTTCGGGAAAAATCAGTTGTTAGGTAGGGGAAGGCCAAAGTGGTCGTTTCAATACTGGACGAGCTATACTATCGGCGAGTTGCCAATGTCACTATTTTGAGAAACTTCTGAGGGAATGTTATTCTGTTTCATCCTATGAATGAAACGGAACTTGTGTCACCACCTGTTATATTGAAATGAGAGACTTCGTATTTGATAGCTGTTCTTGATTTAGGAATTTTTGATTAGTATGTATGTATACCGAGTGCTATGCCATCATTTTTCGGCCTGCTCACTTTGTAAAGAAATATTATGAATAACGCTTGGCAACTCTGAAGTTATCTTACGCCTTCGGTGGATCTGTACTTGTCATGTCACATCCTGGTGCAGTTTTCCCAGTGTTCAAACAGGCACATTTATTTGTTAATTTAAAAAAAACTACTTCGAAAAAAAATCCAACTATTTTTCTCATCGTTCTGGACATCGTGGTATTTTTTCTAGAAATTAGTGATCACGCCTACTGAACCATTCAATAGCTTTGTTTGTGTGTCTACGTAATCTAGTGAGTGGTTGCAATAGCATTTTCTTGTGTCGTGTCTGTGAAGATCGGATTGTGTTTGATAATCACTCATGTTTTTCATGAACAATAAGTTTTTGTACAGAATAGTCGAGAACATGGTCATAATTATCAGTTCATCGAATATTAGACTGCAGTTGACATCCAAATTTACTTGTTCATACTGCGTACCTTCCTTGAAACAATCACACATAGATCCTACCAGTCTTCTGAATATGAAAATCTTTCTCAACATCAAACCCTCTTCTCAATCATTCTTAACTTAATCATTCAACTTATACAAATTCTAATCAGTCTGTACCAGTACCATTTGGTGTTATTACAGTTCTTTCACTTTACTCTATTATGTTATTTTTTAACGATTGTCGATAAGATTCATTCTTCTACAATAAACCTATTTGATTGATTGAAACTCAAAATACTTCAAATAACTAGAATGTGCAGAATTATGCAAAGTTTTCTGAGGTTTGTTGTCACATTCCCTCCATGAATCCCAAGTACATACAGGAAACACAGAAAACTTGTGAAAGGAGTGGATAGAATTCACGTTTCTCCTGCTATTACAACCACACAACAGTTTATATGACTCAGCGAACGAACTTTCGACATTGTTATGGTATACAAAATTTATTTGTTAGTAATCACACAGCAAATCGTGAAAATAACACAACAGCCATATGGCAGTAATATAAACATCCTATTTTTACAGTTCAGTTCATCTCCGATAGGGTCGTAACAGGATGATTAATTCTTCTATCAGGGTCTCAGTGAGGGGATCGATTTGAATCTGTATGAAAATATAATAACCCAATTGAAAACCCATTGAGTTGTATTACTCAACAAACCAAATGTCAAACTTCCGGTTTCAAGGACCCATATAAAAATGTGAAAAAAATGCAATTAATTTATTCCGACCGGGTTGAGAATATCTTATGTGGATCGACGGGACGACGCAAAATAAAAAAACTTACGATTCACTCCGGCAGTTACCCTGCGATATGCACGTGCGTTTCTCCAGGCCATCACTTTCGTTTCGTCTCCTCAACTTCTATCTCAAACGATCACAACCGCCCCAGTTTCATCGTAAAACACACCGGTACGTGTTTTTTTACAATTTTCGCAAGGAGTCTTCACTTTGATTATAATTGAAGGGGCTGCTGTGAATTTTGTATCAATTCCTCATTAACCGATTTTCCGTCCCCTTTTGTCATCATATTGCTAATTTTCGGTTGTGTCTGAATTCTTGGTGTTTCCGGAAATTCGTGAACGGTTGAGTTTTAACAGGAAATTACTGTTTTTGTGTGAGATCTGGGTTATGGTGAAATAATTTCCTGATTAAATGAATGCACTTTTATAAGTTGAGAATAATCAGCTATTAAAATTTATTTCCAGTTCGGATTTATTCTCAGATTTTCTAGTTTAGGAATCATACGATGTTGTCCTGAAACCGAATCATATTTCATTGATTTGATTAAGGTTCTGGAAGATTCTGGAAACGGCAAACTTTGAAGTCTGATTATTTTTTGGTTTTTCAAAATGTGTTTCTGATAGTTCACTGTAAAAAGAAAACATTCTCAATTGAATATTGATAGAAAGATTTTTCTGTGATTCGAAAAAACCACGATTAAAATGAAGTTATTTTTTGTGAATGTCTAACAGAAAACGACTACTTTCCCGGCTAAAGCCACGCTGGACATTGAACAACATCTGATAGATATTCTGAAAAGGCCCTAACTCAAAATAAAAATCTGAAATTGAAAGTTTTCATTCAGATAGTTATTTGATTTTCTATTCCAGTCTCAATCAGAAACTCATGAAGATGAATGAGGCAAAAAAGAATGTTTTCCAAAAGAGAGTACTCACCAGAAATCATTCGAAACATTGACGCAGGAGATACATCGCATTCACTAGGTCTTCAATACATTTTTGTCGACGAAAATCTTTTTCATGCTTCCACGATCATCAGGAGGACCGGAAGAAATGGAAAACACATTTTCAAGAAGCAATCTCACTTTGAAAAGATGGAAAAAGTTAGAATCATTTCTTTTGGAGAGACACTTTGAAATTAGTGTTTTCTGACATTAAAACCTGTCACGGGGTATGATAGATTGATGTGTTCAAAATATAAACAGGATGTTCATAAAATTAGATGTGGAATCATCTGCGACTGGAAGATAAACTCCAGTCACTATCTCCCATCGTCAAGATAACCTCTTGTGGGGTATTCATGTTGAAAAGGGAAACATTCTCAATTGAATACTGATAGAGAGGTTTTTCTGTGAATTGAAAAATCCACGATTAAAATGAAGGTATTTCTTGTGAATGTCTAACAGAAAACATCTAGTTCCCCGGCTAAAGCCACCCTGGACATTAAACTACATCTGATTGATATTCTGAAAAGGCCCTAACTCAAAAAAAAAATATGAAATTGGAAATTTGCATTTTTATTCAGATAGTTATTTGATTTTCTATTACAGTCTTAATTAGGAACTCATGAAGATGAATGAGGCAAAGGAGAATGTTTTCCAAAAGAGAGTATTCACCAAAAATCATTCGTAACATTGACGCAGGAGATACATCGCATTCAATAAGTCTTCAATACATTTTTGTCGACGAAAATCTATTTCACGCTTCCACGATCATCAGGAAGACCGGAAGAAATGGGAAACACATTTTCAAGAAGCAATCTCACTTTGCAAAGATGGAGAAAGTAAGAATCATTTCTTTTGGAGAGACACTTTGAAATTAGTGTTTTCTGACATTAAAACCTGCCACGGGGTATGATAGATTGATGTGTTGAAAATATAAATAGGATGTTCATGAAATCAGATGTGGAATCATCTGCGACTGAAAGATAAACTTTAGTCACTATCTTCCATCGTCAAGATAACCTCTTGTGGGGTATTCATGTTGAAAAGGGAAACATTCTCAATTGAATATTGATAGAAATATTTTTCAGTGAATTGAAAAATCCACGATTAAAATGAAGTTATTTTTCGTGAATGTCTAACAGAAAACAACTACTTCCCCGGCTTAAACTACGCTGGACATTGAACTACATCTGATAGATATCCTGAAAAAGCCCTAACTCAAAAGAAAAAATCTGGAATTGAAAATTTGCATTTTATTTCAGATAGTTATTTGATTTTCTATTCCAGTCTCAATTAAGAACTCATAAAGATGAATGAGGCAAAGAAGAATGTTTTCCAAAAGAGAGTACTCACCAGAAATCATTCGTAACATTGACGCACGAGATACATCGCATTCACTAGTCGCAGATGATTCCACATCTGATTTTATGAACATCCTGTTTATATTTTGAACACATCAATCTATCATACCCCGTGACAGGTTTTAATGTCAGAAAACACTGATTTCAAAGTGTCTCTCTAAAAGAGATGATTCTAACTTTTTCGTGGAAGCGTGAAATAGATTTTCGTCGACAAAAATGTATTGAAGACCTAGTGAATGCGATGTATCTCCTGCGTCAATGTTACGAATGATTTCTGGTGAGTACTCTCTTTTGGAAAACCTTCTTTTTTGCCTCATTCATCTTTATGAGTTCTTAATTAAGACTGGAATAGAAAATCAAATAACTATCTGAATGAAAATGCAAATTTTCAATTTCAGATTTTTTCTTTCAAGTTAGGGCCTTTCCAGAATATCTTTCAGATGTAGTTCAATGTCCAGCGTGGCTTCAGCCGGGAAAGTAGTTGTTTTGTGTTAGACATTCACAAAAAATAACTTCATTTTAATCGTGGATTTCTCAATTCACAGAAAAATCTTTTTATCAATATTCAGATGAGAATGTTTCCCTTTTCAACATGAATACCCCACAAGAGGTTATCTTGACGATGGAAGATAGTGACTGAAGTTTATCTTTCAGTCGCAGATGATTCCACATCTGATTTCATGAACATCCTGTTTATATTTTCAACACTTCACTATAAAATTCTGAAACCTGCAGAAAATTCTCCTTCCGCAAGTCAAGTCAATAATTAACTTGAATCAGACTCAAGAAATATATTATCAGCAGCAATGAAGAGAAGTGGGAGCGAATCAATGAAGTGCTCCTTGAAGTCTAATCTCACCTTCACGTGGTATGGGGTGGACGAGCAGCAGCCGTGTGGCAAATGGAGCAGTTTGCGGATATTCGCGTAATTTGGGAGGCGGCCGTGAATTGACTATCGAGGCTCTGGCAGAAAGACTATGGCGATGGATGTATGGCATCGGGATCTCAAAAGGAAATGGTGCCGCAACGGAGCTTCCAAAAAACAGAACCAAATCTTTGAGTTATCAGCCTAAGCCTTGTGCAGGGGCCACTACAGGGCTGGACCAACCCCTTACCCCTTTTTCCTCACTTACTCGTGAGAACAAATGACTTCTGAGCCGGAACACGGAAAGGAAATGAGGTCAACTCTTGGACTCATCGGTTTCTTTCAGGGCACTGGAGAGGATGTGATTCCGAGCGTTCTACATTCGGGAGAGGACTCTTCAGGGTGCTAACAAACGATAGGGGCCATCAGATGAACCTCCAGCACTGTCAGGGAGCCACGCAGTATTTGCAGTTGCTAAGAGGGCCGCCGAAGTGGTCCTTGATTGGGAATCATGGATATTGCATGGTGAAACAAAAGGTCGGGGAGAAACAAGTGGGGAGCTATTGTATAGCAGATCATCTGATATCTCCTGGACCTGTACTTTCATCAGGTAGGATACAATGGGCCAAAAGTAATATCGTGGGCCACGGCCAGACGAGTTCGAGGGTGGAGGTTTCAGTGGGTAAATATGACACGGGGGCTTCCAATTACTGCTAGATGTATAAAAAAAGACGACATCAAAACTTCTAATCCCACCAAAACTGATTTTGATTTTTTCAACGTTTGTTATGTTATTCAAAATCGGAAATATAAATTATACTTTTTAGAAGCTCAATTTTTAAGTTTTTGAATTATTTCTGCAAAATTTCAGGTTATCATATATTAAGTCCGACTTCTAAGAAATAAAAGTCAGGAGTTTTCGAATCGCTGAATGTGGATGCATTGTCAAACATAATGAATTAAAAAAGTCGTTTTGAAGAAAAGCTTCTACGGAAATTACAAAGAACAAAATAAATGCTTGGAATGTGCGACGTAGGTTATTCCGTGAGTTGTAGATTTAAGAGCTTGTCGCGAAGAGTTTTCAGTTCGGATACAAAAGCGACAAGCTATTAACCCACGGAATAATCTACGTCGCACATGCAAAGCAATTATTTTCAACTCCTATACATTTGAATAAAAGATTGTCTTTGAAGAAGTTTTTTTTAATTATGTTATTTTGTTCTTTTAGTTATAACGCCTTTATCTATGCATTTTTGTTGATACATCGTCATTATTTCATTGATTGGTTGGTAAGTAACAACTTGTCGAAGATATTTCCAATCACGCTGAAGCTTTTGAAACCAAATCATAATTAACAAAAATAATTAAATCATGCCGATGACTTAAACTTATTTTGACGTTTTGGAACGGCTTGAATGAGCTTGTCCTTGAAAGTTTCAGAATTTAAGGTCCTTTTAATAAATTTTCCCTCAATCTCATCTCTGTAGCTCGTTATCCGAAGTCCTTCCTGTGAGTTTGAGCATTAAATCATGATCACCGACCCCAAAAACTCCCACACACCAATTTTGAATAGAATCTGACCATAATCACAAAACTCGTCCGCCAGCCTGTAGTCGCCATCTTGAATTTATAGATTTTGACAAAAAATTCATGAGCTCCTAACCTGAAACCCCCACATACTAATTTTGAATAAAATATGACCATAATCAGAAAACTGGTCCTCCATCTCGCAGCCACCACCTTGAATTCATGAATTTTGACGAATAATCCAGAATTTCTGACCGCGAAAACCGCAGCATACCAATTTTGAATCGAATCGGACCATAGTCACAAAACTCATCCCCATCTTGAATTCATGAATTTCGACAGAAAATTCATAATCTCCGACCCCCAAAACTCCCGCATACCAATTTTGAATCGAATTGGACCATAAATACAAAACTCGTTCTCCATCTTGGGGACGCCATCTTGAATTCATGAATTTTGACAAAAAATTCATAATCTCCGACCGCGAAAGCCCCCCCTTACCAATTTCGAATCGAATCGGACCATAATCACAAAACTCGTCCGCTATTTTGAATTTATGAATTTTGACGGAAAATTCGAAATCTCTGAACCCGAAAACCATCACATACCAAATTTGGATCAAATCGGACCATAATTACAAATATCGTCCGCCATCTCAGATCCGCAATTTTATTTTTTCATCCAACAAAAATTCTATAATGCATTGTCACTAGAATTATGAATACCTGCCAAATTTAAAATCAATCGGAAGACCAGTAGTCGGTCGAAATTCAGTTGCAAGATTTGACCCGAACATACAAACATTTCAAGTTGAATGAAAGCTTGTAAAAAAAAAATCGAGTAGACCGCTGTCATGAAATTTCCATAAAATTGAATTTTTATAGAAACAGGAGTACCACAAAACGGAAACCATTCTTCTAATCTTCACAAGAACAGGAAATGATAATCAACAGGAAATGATAATTAACAGGAAATAATCTAAAAAAAAAAAATAATAAAAAAAACTTTCTGAAAAACAAGCTTTTATTCAAATACTCTAAAAAGTACAAAATAATTGCTTTGGATGTGTGACGTAGGTTATTCCGTGAGTTATAGATTCAAGAGCTTGTCGCGCAAAGTTTTCATTTCGAATACAGATGCGACAAGCTTTTGAATGTATAACTCACGGAATAACCTACGTCACACATCCAGAGCAATTATTTTGTACTTTTTGGGGTATTTGAATGAACGCTTGTTTTTAAAAAGGATTTTTCATTAGTTATTTTATTTTGTTCTCTTTAGTAAGTACCCGTAACACCCACATACCAATTTTGAATCGAATCGGACCATAATTACAAAATTTGTCCACCATCTTGGAGCCGCCATTCCAAATTTATGTTCAACAATCAATTCATAATCTCCGACCCCGAAAACCTCCACATACCAATTTTGAATAAAATCGTAGCGTAATCACAGTGATCGTCCGCCATCTTGGAGCTGGCATTTTGATTTCAAAAATATCGACAAAAAATCATAATTTCCGATCCCGACAACCGTAAATACCAATTTTGTGTCGAATCGGACTATAATTCCAGAACTCGACAGCCATCTTGGAGCCGCCATCCTAAATTTGTGAATTTTTAATTGAAATTCATAATCTTCGACTCCAAAAACCCCCACATAACATTTTAATAGAATCGGACCTATCACATAGATCGTCGGCATCTTGGTGCCCATTTTATTTTAATAATTTGACAAAAAATCAAATCTTTCCGAAAACCCCAAATACAATTTTAATTGAATCGGACCATAGTAACAAAACTCGTACGCCACCTTGGAGCCGCCATCCTGAATCTGTGAATTTTCAATAAAAATTCATGATCTCCGACCCCAAGAACCTACATATACCAATTTTGAATAGAATCGAATCATAATCACATAGATTGTCGGTCTCTTGTGCCGCCATTACTATTTCATGGATTTTGACAAAAAAATCATAATCTTCGACTCTGAGAACCCCCCAAATACCAATTTTGAGCCGGATCGGACATAAACACAAATTTGTCGGCCATATCAGAGCCGCCATTTTTTTTTAACAAAAATCAATAATGCATTGTCACGGGAACTATGTACACCTGCCAAATTTCACGTTGATCGGGCAACTAGAAGTGGGTCAAACTCAACTTGCAAGATTTGATTACAGGCAGACAGACACCGGATCAGGTGAAACTAGATGAAATCTTGTGAAATAGGATGTTCTTGAATATTTTTATAAATTATACATAGTTCTTGATATTCTACGTATATTTATCGTAATATTTTATATTGCTGTCATCAGAGCTGTTTCTTCGATTATGCAGTAACGAAGCATTTTTCAGAGCTTCCTTATAGTAGAGGAGACCGTGGGAGGTCGACCTCCACCGATCTGATAACTCGATGAGACATATTTTTTATCAAATATAATTTATAAACAAATATGCCCATGATAACTTGCCTATCGAAAGGTGTTCATAGCTATTTTTAATTGAATTAATTTTAATCAATTTTTCATCACCTTCACTCTTTCGATAACCGAATGAGTTTCACCTCAACTGATAGTTTTTAACACACCGAATATGCCCAGGTAGGCTTGCCTTCTATTTCTGTGCATGACTACCTGGCAAGCAGATGTGAACAGGTGAGTCAATGTAGGTAACTACACCGATCTGTTAACCAATCGAAATTGATATCATTGGTAAGATAATTTGATTACAAAACCAATCGCACAGGCTTGCCTGCAAAAAATCGTACATAAAATATTATAAGCTATAAAGTTTTAGAATTTTAGCTATTTGATAGGTGCGAGAGAAAGTAGAGCGACCGACGTCCGTGTGATAGAACAGGACACAACATAGCAGCTGCACGCTACTTGACCGTTGGATGTATCCGAGTGCGCATGCTCGTGTACATGTGAGTGACAGTGGCAGCATATATTTACAGTCGACAGTAATTTTGAACTCTTTTATATGCTTTGTAATGAACGCTTTCAACAACATAAATGTATTAAATTTTTTTTTATATTGAGGATTTTTTAAATTTATTATACTAAAATTTTGAAAGTAACACTTATTCTTTCCCGCTTTCGGCATTTATTTGATTTTAAATAATAAATAAATTATTCTTTATTTAATTTTAAATGAAAAATATAGATTTTTTCATCGTTTTTAAATTTTATAATTCAGCTTTAAAATGAAAAAATAAATTATTGATTTTTTTTTTATTTGATAATATATTAAATTATTTATTTCAGATTATTTACTAGCTGTAAGTATATATAGTGTGAAATAATACAAACATTGTGATCGAAATTAGAGTTATAATAAATTTGAGTTCAAAATTACTGTCGAGTGAAAATGAATGCTGTCACTGTCACTCACATGTACACGAGCATGCGCACTCGGATACATTCAACGGTCAGGTAGCGTGCAGCTGCTATGTTGTGTCCTGTTCTATCACACGGACCTCGGACGCTCTCGCACCTATCAAATAGCTAAAATTCTAAGACTTTATAGCTTGGCAATAATATTTTCATGTACGAGTTTTTGCAGGCAAGCCTATACGATTGGTTTTGTAATTAAATTATCTTACCTTTGATATCAATTTCGATTGGTTAACAGATCGGTGCAGTTACCTATATTGACTTACCCGTTCACATCTGCTTGCCAGGTAGCCATGCACAGAAATAAGTAGGCAAGCCTACCTAGGCATATTCTGAGTGTTAAAAACCATCAGTTGAGATGAAACTCATTCGATTATCAAAAGAGTAAAGGTGATGAAAGAAAATTGATTGAAATTAATTCAATTCAAATAGCTATAAACACTTTTCGATAGGCAAGTTATCATAGGCATATTTGTTTATAAATTATATTTGATAAAAAATATGTCTCATCGAGTTATCAGATCGGTGAAGGTCGATCTTCCATCGGCTCTTACTAAGAACGGCTTGAGGAAGTTGAAAATAACTTTGGTACGTCCCTGACTATTTGGGTTGAATTTTGACGTATGTTCAATTACGAAATGAATCCTGGTTTAGAAAACACTTGTGAGTACCCAATGCTACTGGAAAGTGCATGAAACCAAATTGAAGAAAGAGCTGACTATTTTAATCGAAAGGGTAAAAGAAGTTCAAGTTGCGATAGTAAAAAACATTTCTCGAAGATCATTATCTATGAAAGAAGTCATCTCGCTGCCATCATTTTACGCTTCACTTAATTCAATTGCTAGTTTGTTTGGCGACGACTCAAAATCAGTTACTTACATTAGTTTAGGAGCTCAATTATCATTTAGACTAAGAAGGTTCATTTTATTTTTTGCTTTTCAGTTGATTTTTTCGTTGGTTTAATTTTGTTAAAAAGTTTTATTTTTTACTTTTCAGTTCCGTATTTCGTCGGTTTAATTTTTTGTTCAAAAGTTTTTATTTTTCAATTTTTTGTGGCCAAAATCTACCAATTACTACCTACTTGTTTTTTTATTACTTCCAAAATACTTACTTACCCACCGTACTTCAACTATTACCAGCTAAATGAAATGATTATCTACTTTTACTATTTGTTGTAATATAAATTATTTTTGTTGTTCTGGTTAGTTTATTTCATTACTTTGTATATCATTCCATCCTCTCATTAAATATACTGATTTTGACGGATGTGGAACAAGAATAATGTCAGTAGCGATCTGTCATTGTCAACTACGTATGTGTGTGCCAATGTTCACTAGTGAAAAATCAATTGTCCATTATTTTTCTACCCGTAAGGGTGGCTAATTCCTTCCGAAATCCAAATATAAGGTATACCCTATCTATTGAAAAAAGAATCATCCAAATCGAAGAACCCAGTACAAAGTTATGCCTGATAGAATCGGTTAACGGACCAGAATTCAGAGGGTGAGTGATCAATATCCTTCATTTCGCTACCCTTAGGAGTGGATTTCATCTTTTAAATTCAAATGGGACCAAATGCGAAGTACATTCTATCCACTGAAAAAAGAATTATCGGAATCGGACGCCTCAGTAAAAAGTTATGCGTGATCATACATAAAAAAATATGATGGAAAAAAAAATATACGGGTCGAATAGAGAACCTCCTCCTTTTTGGTTTCGTCGGTTGATAACGAACTACATCACGTTAAACTCACAGAAAATCAGGTAGAAAACGGATTGAAAGAGCTTGATATTGATAAAGCCGCTGGACCGGATGGATTACCGTAAATATTTTTGAAAACATGCTCTCAATCACTAGCTATAAGAAATTATAGGCCCATCAGTGAACCATCTGCTATTCCTAAATTATTCGAGAAATTAGTTTACATATATATGCATTTTCTCGTAAAATCCATCATCATATCAGAACAGCATGGTTTCTCTGCAGGGCGATCATTGGAATCGAATTTAATAGAAAATAGTGAATATTTATATAGTAAGATGGACCACAGACTACAAGTTGACGCCATTTACACCGACTTCAGCAAGGCATTCGATAAGGTTGGCCATGATCTTCTTCCCGAGGCCCACTATTGAGATGGGTGGAATCTTATATGCAGAATAGGTCCCAATCTGTAACAGTTCAGGGATTTCGTTCGGAATAGTATATTTCCTCATCAGGTGTCCCTCAAGGATCACACCTGGGACCTTTATTTTTTATTATTTATGTAAATAACATAAAGTCAGGTTTTAAACATGCCGACTTCCTATTATATGCAGATGATATGAAACTTCACCTAACCGTACGAAATTTAGACGATTGTCACAAGACCCAAGATAACCTTGATAGACTTAGTGAATATTGTAACTCGTCTAACTTATATTTGAATTTTCAAAAATGCCATTGCATCACATTCACAAGGAATATCAATCCACTTCGATTATTCTATAGGGAATGATCAAATAATCATAGTTAGTGAGATTAGAGACCTAGGAATTATATTCGATTCCAAACTGATTTTTGATCTACATGTCGAATCAATCGCAAACTCCGCCTCTGGAATGTTAGGCTATGTAATGAGAACATGTAAAAATTTCGAAAACATCGAGTCTTCAATTTGTGTTTATAATGCATTTGTGTACAATAAGCTAAATTTCACTTCTATTATATGGAGTCCTCAATACAAAACGTATATAAACCGCCTGGAAAGCATTCAGAACAAATTTGTCAAATATATTTGTTTTAAACAAAATTTCAATTACAACGGCGACATTGAAAATGCGAGAAAACATTTCAATATTATATCACTATATTCAATTATCTCAAATTCCGTAGATAATGCTAATATACTGAATCAAATTCAAATCAACGTTCCCATTCGGCCACTTAGAACTAACCACTTGTTCCGCATACCATTTCGGAGAACTAATTCGTCTCAAAACTCTCCTCTATGTAGAATTGTTCGAAATACTAACAGGTACACTGATCAAATCGATATTTTCTCCAAATCCCACCAATACTTGAAGATCACTTTGAAACGACTCATGAATTGGAGAATTTCTGCTTAAATTAGTAAATGCAAAAAACTAGATAAAAATTTGTATTAGAATATAAGTTTAAGTATAAGTAAAATTAGATGTAATAATGTAGGTACCTTAAGGGACTTTTATCTGCCTGTATCTTTCATGAGCATTAAATAAATAAATAAATGAATAGATCACCCTGTATGTATGACGTTTCTCATATTTTTTTTTGCCCAGGAGGCCTTGATTAGGTTGAAATCTATACTAATTTATATCAGTAACTCATGGTAATAGTCATTTCATCGATGAGATAATAACAAATCCTACAGCAGGAATTGAAATTTTCTGAACGCAAGAAAAAATAGTTTTTCTCCTAATAGTACTAATCGAGGGCCATCTTGACATTCGATAGAGAATTCAATTACCAATTCAACGATATACATTATATACCACTTTCTTTCTGTTCAAAACGTAGAGAGCCATCTAACAAAATGAAACCAATCTGGAAAAATTGGTAGGTAACATGACATCTATTCATCCTTTCAAACTCTACTTCAGCATAGTAACAATGGATTACCAAAAATAATCGACTTGACAATATGTAATGATCATGAACCCATTACAGAAAAGATTACTTTAATATAATCAAACTGTTTGAATTAATCTAATGACTGAAACAGTGAAACATTCAACGTACAAATTATTACTCACAATACCATAATCCCGTTTCCAATAGAAGAGTTTCACAACCATCGAAAAGTCATTTTATTTATTTATGACCAATGATATGTTCGAAGTGTTGCCCGTTTTCTCTAACACATAGACTAGTTCTATTTATTGTACATCTCATCATATTTATCAGTTTGTGAGCAGGAATTTCCTGAAATGCACGCTCAACTCTATACCTCAAGTCCTTCAAAGAAGTTGGTCTCCTCGAGTATACTTTTGATTGTATGTGACCCCATAAATAAAAATTGATGGGGGTTGAATCTGGCGATCTGGCTGGCTAGGTGATTGGACCATTTTTTCCAATCCATCTCTGCCCATACGTATCACTAAGATATTGCCGAAAACTATTAGCATCATGTGATCCTGCACCATTCTCCTGAAAAACATATTTTCCCTGATGCTCTCAGGTAAATCGTTGATATTATTTTGAATATCGTTCTCTAAGAATTGTAGATATCTTTGGCCCGTCAGAAGCTCGTCGAAAAAAATTTGGTCTAATGATTCTCGTCCCTATGATCCCTATCCAGACGTTGAATCTGAATATTTCTTGAAAATTATCTTCTCTCAGCAACCTAGGATTTTCATACCATTATTCGTAAACCTAGACTTATCTGTGAACAGTATCTTCGAAACAAAACCATTAATCGAATCATGATGACGCAAAAACCAATAACAATAAGTTAGTCTCCGTTCTGGGTCATTTTCATATAGATGCTGATGCAAACTGTATTTATAGGAGCTATATTTATGTTTCCTCGACACTTCTCTGGCACTTTCCCTGCTGATCCCACATTCAATTTCGAATTCTCGTACTGAGGCAGATGAACATATGCCATATAATATATTAATTCTATCAACCCATAAATATACTTAATTAGAAAATGATAATAACATTGTATAGTGCCGTGGCCGAGTCCATGATACGTTACTGCATAATAGTATGGGGTGGTATTCTCAAGCCTTCATTGTATAATTTGGGAGTGATCCAGGACACTTTGATAACAATTTTAATGAAAAAAATTTGACGGTATTCTACACACACGTTATATGAGAAAACTGGATTATTAAGTGTAGGGCAACTTCTTGCCTATCAATGTTTGCTATGGACTGCCAGCTCCTCAATCACATTTGTACAACATACATATAACACTCGCATATGCGTAAGACAGGCAGTAAATTTTCCTAGATGCAGGCTTACGCACAACCAAGAGTTCATCACGTTCCTCGGACCCAAACTTTACTACGCTTCACCTACCTCGTTGAGAGGCATAAAAAATAAATCCAAATCCAAAATATAATCGAGAAATTATTTAAAAAATAATAGTGGAATCCTAGAAACGTTACTGGAAAGATTATGATATATCCATCTCTCAGAGCTCATCTCAATCTCCGCTTTTTCTCTCTCTCTCTCTCTCTCTCTCTCTGCCAATTTTGCTCTCCTCTCCCTTTCTCTCTCCATCACATTCTCTTCTTCAGATAATTAGCTGTTGTTATATGAGGTGAGGAATACCATTCTTATTTGCTGGCTACAACATAAGCATTGCTTAGGTGGCCAGAAACTAGATAGTTCTCCAGTAATCATTCAACATGTTCCTCTGTTTTACTTTTACTTTCAGTGACTCAATGAATCAAATTGTGAAGAGATATATCTCAAATTACTTCTTGTAAACCATTATGTAACTCTGAACGAATAAACTTACTTACCTAACATCCAAAACAAACAGGAAACAAATTGCTTTGCATTTTTTTGGAATAAAAAAAATTGCTCTTGTTTACATTGCAAACAATACATGTTGGAGAGCAATTGGGACCATTCTTCCTATAGCCACCTGCTGGACCGTATTCAGTATTGCAAGAGCAGAAGATGATTCTTAAGATAATGTCCGGTGCTGCGGTCTGCGTCATGTCGGTTGGCAATGGAAAGTTATCTTTGTTCCATCGCCATATCACTATTGAGAACATTTTATTATATAAAAAATGATTTCAGTGTTAGCAGTCCCTTTGTCATTTCTGTGAGTTTTTCAACACTTTCACTCGGAGTGCTCGGTTCATCCAAACTCTCTTGAGAAGATTATCAACAATTTCCTAATGAGTGGACAGTATCTCATTGTACCATCAAACGAACGCAACTGGGTGAAGTACGATCGTATCTATGTGAGGCACACAGTCCGTAAATGAATCATCAATAACCAGGTAGTCCGCCACTGCGCGGCTCATTACGCGCAGTGTTCAGCCTAGAAGAAACAACTCGTATATCTCTCCGTGTCATGATATACAAACTCAAATGGTATGAAGATTTGAAGATGCCAGAATGTAATTTTTTTTTCTCTTTGAGATATTTTAGAATTTAGTAGAGGCAGAATTATTATTATAGTTTTGGCATGGAGTCTATCTCTCTTCTGATGTAAAACAAGTTAATTATTGTAATAGAATGCCCAGACTATTCAGTGAAGAGCGGTGTGGAGTTCTTTGGGCCGCCTTGCTGGTTTCAAATTGATTTATGTTTCGAACAAAGGTTTGAGAAATTGTAAATTTAAATGGACGCCGGAATTTTCTGTTGAATTAGGATTGAAATTAGTTTTCAAAAAAAAAGAAATATTGATTTTTGGTTGCTGAACCTGTCTGTTTTATCTACGACGATGTACCTCTGATTGTGTATTGTGTAGCTCGTATCTAGATTTCATGTAGTCGTGTGGCTCGCAATCAGGGGGTACCTATGGCTGCTGGGCGACCGATCAAGTGGAACATACAAGCATCAGCTTCTTCTCCATGGAATGATAGTTCTCAGCAGTACAACATGAAAAACAATATTGCTTGTGTCAGAATTTGTTTTAACTAAAAATTCAACCTCTTGAAATTTGAAATTTCTCAATCCACGCACAGTTGTTACAGATGAGTGAACTCTCATCGAGAGATTATGTTCAGAATCATTTGAATATACAAATCAGCTTGTGCTGCGATTTGTCATTGATATTCTACACTGAATTTGAAACTTCAAGATTTAATTTTGATTTACACAAAAATTGATGTTTGCTCTATACAAAAATAAGAAAGCTGTTCTGATCTTGATCAGCCAAGACTATATTTAACAAAGAATGAAAATTAGAATTCAGCACAATTGAATTTGAAGAATTTGATATGCGAAAATGACTTCGTATTCAATGATACAAGTGTATAAGAACTATCTTTGACCAATCGTCAAATACCTCTTCATAAAGTGTTTCTGTATGATAAGAAATATTCCAAACTCCAAGAATTAAATATGTACATATATATATATATATATATATATATATATATATATATATATATAGTATATAATCGCTTCACCTAAGTCAGAAGCAAAATCACAGCTCGGTGATAATTATCACCAAATAGAAAAACATACCAAAGCTATATCCGAAAGATCATGAAAAATATATAATATTCAACTATATCATACTTCTTGTGATTGACACCAAAAATATATTCAAATACGGTATATTTGAGAAACCCTCTTTAAACCCCAATGAAGCCTTGTCAGAGAAAGCAATCTAATCAGATGAGACGGAACACTGATATCTTGATTCAATTCGATATATCACATGTGATTTTTATAATTCCGCCTGAACTAATTTGGAAAATAAATATGATACTTCATTCGAATTATTTACCTGCTTGACCTGATTGAAATTATTCGCTGAATACTGATCAACGGCTGAAGATGAATTTAGATATCGTTTCTTTGTGGAGAAATATTTCACGTTCCCGTTAGAAAATATTTCGAGATTCTCACTTAAAATATGGCCAAACAACATCTTTACATACCTTGGTATCACACTAAACTCACTGCTTGAAATCACTTTTGCAGAAGAAAGGAAGATGCTCTTATTCATCAGTTATATCAACATGAACAAAATTCTATTTCTATACTCAAACTTCAGAACACACGATAGCTCGATCACAGATCGATCGGTAAAGGAAGAGAATCGCACGTTCGATTATTTTAATACCAAAATCGTACTGTCAAACCTCTCGCGTTCGATCATATTCTTCCCAACTCTAATGACTGTTCGCCGTTAGATGGCGCTAAGATTTTCAATAGTGATTCGTCAATTGGAGTTAATAAGATAACTTGAGCTACTCTCATTTATTTTGTATCTCTGAGCATATCAATAAGAAATGTAACAGATATATAGTTACAAAGTCTATCAAAAAAGAAGCATGTAGTCCTGACTATCCTGGATTTGGACCCGTCATCCATCAAAAGTTAGTACGATGATGCGGTACATGACATTTGGTAAATCTGATTGCAACATATTTTTTTGGTCACCTTCTAAATATTTATTCGTCTTTTCTTTCATCTGCAAATCAATAAACATTCCAGTTTTGTGACTTTTGCTATTCATTTAAAAAAATGTAGTTTTTGCTGTTTTTCATTCCCCAGTGGAAGGATGGACTTACTGTATGCGAAAAAGATGATTGTTCATTCGTCTTAGTTTGTTAATTGGGGTATTTTTTTTAGCATTTTCGACATAAACCACTGAAATTGGGTACTACTCAACAGCATTTCTGAAGAGTTTTTCAATTACGTATCACATATAGGAGGTGGCTATGATTTTTTTTGTGTGGTGGTAGATGGGGCGGAGTGAGTGAAAGTATCGGGGTTTGTTCACATGTTATAATAATCCCACCGACCTTGCCTAAAATCATGTTTGGGCATTTCCTAATATCTTTTTTCGTTTTCTAGGTACTTCCATTTGCAACTCCTGAATTTAACACTCTATATTACAAATATATGTCCACAGAAAGTATGTGATATCAAAATTTCATATTTCGATTGAACGAGCCTCATGACGTTTCATATATTTTTCTCCCCTCTACAAAAAACGCATGGAAAGGTGCCTTGAATTCAAATAGAATCATCATAGGACCCTGCTACATTTGTCGATATAATCATCTCAGAAACTTCTTTATCAAACTTTCGGTTTCTTTGAAAACTTCCATTCTTATAAAAAAAACATTCACTTTTATCATGCAGATTTTTCATTATCAGCGCTCGAACTTGATGAGAGAATAAAAGTTTTTTCAGTTCATTTCTCCTTTCGAATATCATTAAAGAACGCACGTATCTCTGTGAAAAGTTTACTGGTGTAGTCTCTCGCGCTTTTCCTCAATAATTCCCAAAAGTTACACGAATCGGTCCACATTTTATCGAAATTCTTCTTCAACCGTACCTTCACCACGGAGTCTGGATATTGAAAGGAACAGCTGCGTATTTGCGGTGTGCATTAGGCTGGAGGGGATAGATGAAACTATGACAGCACCCATGGTGGCAGAAATAGGTAATGATCCTGGTAATCACAAGCACAAGCTGAAAACTTTCAGTTTCTGCGGTCTCCACGTTTATCCGCAAATCACTTAAAAATATTGTACCATACTTCGGATGGATAAACATTATTATTATCGTAGTGGCAGCGGTCACGGTTGGGTGGTATCACAACATATATATATATATATATATATATATATATAATATATATATATATATATATATATATATATATATATATATATATATATATATATATATATACATATATATATATATATATATATATATATATAATATATATATATATATATATATATATATGAATAATTTAGTGGACATAGCCCTCAGAGAAAGAGTTAACCGTAGACACGTGTTTCGGGCTCTCGGCCCTCATCAGTACGGTGGAGAAGTGCGAGGATGAACAACACTTGGTAGAAAACGACAAATCAACGGAGTCAACAAACAGAAGCCAGCCGCTCATTTGTGGTTTCGGTCGGCAGACCCTGACTTCCAGGGCAACAACCAACGTCGTGGTGACGAAACAAATGAGCGGCTGGCTTCTTTTTGTTGACTCCGTTGATTTGTCGTTTTCTACCAAGTGTTGTTCATCCTCGCACTTCTCCACCGTACTGATGAGGGCCGAGAGCCCGAAACACGTGTCTACGGTTAACTCTTTTCTCTGAGGGCTATGTCCACTAAATCCTTTCCATTTTGTTTTTAACAGTCCCCTCGATATTACTCTCTTTCTATATATATATATATATATATATATATATATATATATATATATATATTTATATATATATATATATGATAGTCAGGCTTGCCACTCCTACTAACAAGAAATCTTTTATTTAGAATCCTATCGAGGTGGGAGATGTATGGAGTGTTTCTTTCTGTCACTAGGTACCGCCAGTTAAAAGTTATCTTTTCCGGCGTACCTATAGATGTTATAAGCTCGATGATGATTTGTTTACGTTGTGTCTCGCTTCAGCCAGAGCTCTTCGGATCTTTGGCTGGTGACTACTGCGTACTGATGAGGGCCAAAAAGCCTGAAACCGGTATGCGGATTGTTAGGCGAACACGACATAAATTGAACATAATCGAGCTTATCAGAAAGAAACATTTGCAATCAATTTCCATTTATATGGAATTTTGCATGGATTTTCAGGTGGATATCATTCAACGTTCTGCGTGGTATTAGCTGGGAAAGTAGTTGTTTTTCCCGTGTGATCTACCATTTTGTGGTTCAATTTATATTGAATCCTTGTGTGAAAATAGACTGTGTACTTCGATTTTTCTATTTCATTCCACTTTAAACATTGCTTTTTACTTTTCACGATTTGCTAGTCAGGCTTGCCACTCCTACTAAGAAGGAATCTCTCATTCAGAATCCTATCGAGTTGGAAGATGTATGGAGTGTTTCTTTCTGTCACTAGGTACCGCCAGTTAAAAGTTATCTTTTCCGGCGTACCTATAGATGTTATAAGCTCGATGATGATTCGTTTACGTTGTGTCTCGCTTCAGCCAGAGCTCTTCGGATCTTTGGCTGGTGTCTACTCCGTACTGATGGGGGCCAAAAAGCCTGAAACCGGTATGTGGATTGTTAGGCGAACACGGCATAAATTGAACATAATCGAGCTTATCAGAAAGAAACATTTGCAATCAATTTCCATTCATATGGAATTTTGCATGGATTTTCAGGTGAATATCATTCAACGTTCTCGTAGTATTAGCTGGGCAAGTAATAATTTTCCCCTGTGATCTACCATTTTGTGGTTCAATTATATTGAATCCTTTGTGAAAATAGACTGTGTACTTCGATTCTTCGATTTTTCTATTTGATATATATATATATATATATATATAATAACAATGAGCCTTCGCTTTTGCTGTGTAGTCGATTGCAAAATAGTACGTGTAAATTTTATACGTTTCCAACTGCATCACATGAACTACAGCAAAGAGATAGGTGTTCTGGTATTCACGATATTTCAATCTATAATTCCGAGACGTGAGGTTTTCATTCGATAAATATTTGACATGTTTTCCGTTTTCTATTTGATCGACTAGAAGTGGATAGTGGGACGGTGTTGCGCCGGTGATGATAAGCAAATAGCGATTCGAACTGCGAGTTCGGGAACGCCTGGACGGTGTAAACTTATCAATCAGCCTTATGAACAGGGGACAGAGATACTTTTAATGTCTTTTCGAGTTGTCTAACATACACGGCATCTATCAGGACAAAGTAGAGCTCGTCCAGTTTGAAACGACCGTTTGGTAGGTAGAGAGGGGAAAAACACGAGTGGACACGATTTGATGTGGTTGCTTATGCTACGGCGAATCTTCACCAGTGTCTTGTCATGCAGCCGTTTGAAAGGTTAGGTTTGTTCTATTACTAAATAGGTAGTGCAGTTATTTATTCAATTTTGATATAAAAATTCACAATCTCCGAACCCGAAAACCCCCACATACCAATTTTGAATCGAATCGGACCATAATCACAAAACTCGTCCGCCAAAAACTACGTCTTTTATTTCGCCTATACCAAATAATTTGGTACGCCTATGGAATTTCCATTAAAAGCCACAGGTTGACAATGGTTCGGGTATCTTCGAGAAAAATTGGTTGTTAGGTAGGAAAAGGTCAAAGTGGTCGTTTCAATACTGGATAAGCTCTACCTCGCAGAGGATTATTTGTGTTATTTTCACGAACTGGTTTCGTTTACAAAAGCAATTGGCCTTACATGTCAACTAATGTTGAATGTTATGCAGTTCAAGTACTAAGACTAAACATCGTAACTTGTACTGTATAAGCAATACACAATATTCTGTTGACAATTATACGTGCTAGAGGGTGTTGAACGTGTTTGTATTATTCAGGGACCGTTCAACGTTTTTACATCCTTGCAAGGGTACAAGTGGGATCCCATATTCAGGTGAAATTGTAAACCTCATTCCTTTTCTGATTATTGTATTATTTGAGAATTTCATTGAATAGTTTTGCGTTGAATCTGATGTTATTCAATGGTTTCCCGTCAGGTTAAAGCTAGCCAGGGTTATATGGGTACTTTTTTTAATTTGTTAAAATCCTTGGCTCCCTCACTTTTTATGTTCTCAAGACCTTTTGAACCTGCAACGTTAATGAACTAACCTGAAAGCCATTACTTGCCGTACCTAAAAGTACACAGAAGTAGCATTACTTTATGATATTCAAAATATCATAACTTGACATGGATAACCTCCAAATGCGGTGAACTATCGTATCAATACAAATATTTTTTATCATTTACTAACTTTTTTCTTTGACAGAAAAAACTCCGTTTCATTGGAACTAGTAGTGAACACAAAATTGTTACATCGTGGTAGATTATTTAGAAATTGTTGAAAAATTTCAATTGTTACATAGTGAGTATTGGAAATAAAACAGGAAAACGTCAGCAATCGAGTCCCTAGAGGGCATTACCAGTCTTGCACACAGCGAATAGCGAGTTGAACCACCCAATGCAGCGGTGTGTGTCACTTTTTCCGTATTTTCATGTTTGGCCTTTGTCTAACTGTACTGTGTATTGAGTTCACGAGCTACAGGTCACAGTTACCACATTTTCCGAATGATAGAGGCCGAAATATTCAAGCACTACGTTTGGTGTAGTCAGAGGCGGATTGAATGTCGGGGGCACCCTAGGCTCTAACCTCATAGATGCCCTCTGGCAGCCATATATTTTGCAAAATAGGAATTATACTACTGATGTGTGGGCGCAGACAAATTTTGTTGTCGTTGGTCGTTCAGTATTTCGTACTAGTAGGAATCTCGCATTGATAAGGGTTTGTAGCGGATCCACTGTCAATTGCGTTTGATAATTTCGAAAAGAATGTATATCAATATTTTTTATATTCTTAATTACATTTTGACGTTTTTCATTTTTTTCCTTAGCCTTTCTTAGGTTTTTTCTTGAATTCATTTTTTTTTTTGAAGTACTCAAACGTAATGATCTAATTAAACATACACAAAATATACCGCTGCGAGAACGTAGATGATAGAAGCGCGAGTACCCGATGACTGACGGGGCGCGCGGTGCTCTGGAGACGGCGTCTCATGGCGCGAGACTTGACGAACTCGGCTAGGGGATTGTCTTGTCTCGCATAGTGAGAACGATCGACTCGCGTAGGATCGAGACTTGTCAAGCGTGAGCTCGAAGTGGCTCAACCAATCCCATGAAATGTCGGTAAATTCCCAAACATCAAAGGTGTGTGGCTCGACTAGCTGGCTCGAGCTGTATGGCTTGCTGAATGGTCACACGTCACGAGGGTGTCTGTCCACAATGTCGGCTACGACGGGAGCCCGGTCACTTCGGAGATGGAGTTTGGTGGTGGCAGAGCATGGTTGAGTGTTGTTTTCATTATTGTGTATCAACATATTCTTATTTATAAGAGAAAGAAAAATATGTTTATTAAAATACGCTGCTTCACATGATATCCTCTCATCGGCGCTACGAGTCGGTGAAATTATACACGCCGTGAGACTGATCAGGCTCGAGATTGCACGAACCCACTCCTGTGCATCTAGCACATCTCCCGAGCGAGCTCGTCAAGTCTCGCGCCGTGAGACGCCGGCTTAAGACAAGTCACTCGCGATGACGAGCAACGTCGCGCAACATTGCAATTAAATCCTACCAATTCATATTTTAGAATCGGGTGATGTAGGAGTAATCAAGTAGACAGCAGCCTTCGAAGGCTCAACATCTTTATAGAAAGTATGATTTTTTGTGAGTAGGTGCTTACTGAATTTTTGCCGTGCGCTTTGGTACCCCAGGAGCTGTCCTGTCTCCAGTTCTAGGGAGTTCGTCGGCTTTTCATTCCCTGCAAATTCCTGATGTCCTGGCATCCGGATAGGCTTGACGCGGTTTCGTTCTGCCAGTATTGTTAGTTCCTCCGTACAGGACTATACCAGTTGGGACGTCACTTCCACGCTCCTTAGACCTTCCAGTGCCGCCTCGCTGTCTGTCTACTATTGCTCTTCTGTTGTTTTTCTTCGATATTGAAGGGTTGCGTAGACCTCTGCCTGGCATACAGAAATGTGATTGCACAGTGAGTAGCTCAACTCGGTCTTCGGATTTCGGAAACACTCCAGCCACCACACCATTCTACCTGAGCATGACTTGCTCCGCAACGGCCGAGGCTGCTGAAAATTTCTCTGAATCTGGTTATTTGGCGTAAGTTTTGGTGACGTATAGGTGTGTTGTGGTTGATTTCTACTTCCAACTGCCATTGCTTGATTTATTATTAATATTCAAATGCATTTTCTTTTTAATTTTTTATTATCTTCGAATTGTAACCTAAGAACTAATAAAGCAATTTCGATACTCTCGGGAAGACGAATTGTAGAGAATTGGAATACAAAGAGAATCGGATAATTAGTTACGGAAAAAAACCGAAAAAACCGGAAATAAACTGGTTTTTTTTTTCAAATTCACAACACCCCCATTTCAATTTGTTGAAAATATAAACAGGATGTTCATAAAATCAGATGTGGAATAATCTGCGACTGAAAGATAAACTTTAGTCACTATCTTCCATCGTCAAGATAACCTCTTGTGGGGTATTCATGTTGAAAAGGGAAACATTCTCAATTGAATAAGGATAGAAAGATTTTTATGTGAATTGAGAAATCCACGATTAAAATGAAGTTATTTTTTGTGAATGTCTTACAGAAAACAACTACTTCCACGGCTTAAGCCACGCTGGACATTGAACTACATCTGACAGATATTCTGGAAAGCCCCTTACTCAAAAGAAAAAATCTGAAATTGAAAATTTGATTTTCATTCAGATAGTTATTAGATTTTCTATTCCAGTATTAATTAGAACTCATAAAGATGAATGAGGGAGAAGAATGTTCGATAGAGAGTACTCACAGAAATCATTCGTAACATTGACGCAGGAAAGACATCGTATTCACTAGTCTTCAATACATTTTTATCGACGATAATCTATTTCACGCTTCTACGATCATCAGGAAGACCGAAATAAATGTGAAACACATTTTCAAGAAGCAATCTCACTTTGCAAATATGGAAAAAGTTAGAATTATTTCTTTTGGAGAGACACTTTGAAATTAGTGTTTTCTGACATTAAAACCTGTCATTTGATGAAAATATAAACAGGACGTTCATAAAATCAGATGTGGAATTATCTGCGACTGAAAGATAAACTTTAGACTATCTTCCATCGTCAAGATAACCTCTTGTGGGGTATTCATGTTGAAAAGAGAAACATTCTCAATTGAATATTGATAGAAAGATTTTTATGTGAATTGAAAAATCCACGATTAAAACGAAGTTATTTTTTGTGAATGTCTGACAGAAAACAACTACTTCCACGGCTTCAGCTGCTATGTTGTGTCCTATCACACGGACCTCGGACGCTCTACTTTCTCTCTCGCACCTATCAAATAGCTAAAATTTCAAGATTTTATAGCTCGACAATAATATTTTAAGTACGATTTTTTGCAGACAAGCCTATACGATTGGTTTTGTAATTAAATTATCTTACCTATGATATCAATTTCGATTGGTTAACAGATCGGTGTAGTTACCTATATTGACTCACCTGTTCACATCTGCTTGCCAGGTAGCCATGCACAGAAATAAGTAGGCAAGCCTACCTAGGCATATTCTGAGTGTTAAAAACTATCAGTTGAGATGAAACTCATTCGGTTATCAAAAGAGTGAAGGTGATGAAAGAAAATTGATTAAAATTAATTCAATTAAAAATAGCTATGAACACTTTCCGATAGGCAAGTTATCATAGGCATATTTGTTTACAAATTATATTTCATAAAGACTATGTCTCATCGAGTTATCAGATCGGTGAAGGTCGATCTCCCACCGGCTCTTAGACTATTAGTACCATTGTATATAGACTATATATTCAATATTAGTACTTTATTTAGAGAACTATACCAAAAAAATATTTTTGTAATGGTTTGGAAAATGGCACTCTTTACTTTATCAAAAAAACATCCAGACAATTTGACAATCTGATTATATGGAAAATTAATCTGCATTACAGTTTTTTCCAGCTAGTCTATGTTAAGCTCTGCCGAAAAACTTTATTTATTGCTATGCTACTGTGTCATAGATGGCAGCACACTTGCTCTAGTAAAATGGACATTCTTTATATTCAGCAAAGGATAAAAATCAACCAAGTAGATACAAAAAATTGCAAACCAACGCACTAAATTAACCATAAGTGAAAGGGTTGAAAAGTGATCAAGTTGGATTTTCTATTAGCAGAATAGGAGAGCAAACGAGCGTGTGCAAGAGCGTATTATACTCCTTAAAGGTCAGGAAAACACAAAGTTTACGATATCAAGGGGTTTGAAGCACTCATATGAAAAGAGGTACAATTTCAATCTTGCGAGAGCGTTATATATTTTTAAGTTGAAAAATTTACATTGCTGAACTTGGTTATCAATGTTAGTCAAATTAAATTAGGTTATTTTTCCTTCTTTCACGTTAAAAAATTATTAAGGTGCATTTCCTTTCAATAAAAAAAAATTGTGTTCAACTTGGATAGCAATGTAAGTCAAGTTAGTTTAGGTTGTAGTCCTCTCTTTTGCATCAAAAAGTGACAGTTGGATTTCCTTCTACTTGAAAAAAATGGATTACCTTTAACTTGGATAGCAATGTTAGCCAAATTAGGTTAGATTTTGTATCCCTCTTTTACATTAAAAAGTCATCTAGTTACATTTTCTCGTAAGCAACAGCATTTACTTTCCATAAAAAATTGGATTGTGTTCACGTTGGGAACAATGTTATCCAGGGTAGGTTAGGTTGTGTTCCCTTCTTTTATTAAAAAAAAACTAGAAACACTGGCGTGTCTCGTTCACCATAAAATCGAACTCAGTTACGTGGTTGTGATATTAACTCATTTCAACCATTTTTTTACATCAATTTCCTAACTGATTTTTTTTATTCGGGTTCGACTTTGTAAACAGTTGAAGTAAATCTCATTATTCTGGAAACAAATTGGCAACGTCGCATCTTCTGCTTCCAAAGTATTCGTCAGTTCAAGTTGGCTGTCATTTGTCAAACTTGTTATTCATTCTGTCAGTTCAGTAGTGATTATCTAGTTTGAAATTTATGCTTCTTACTTGGTTCAAAAAAAAACTTATTGATATAATTCAGTGAATGAACTGTGTCAAATACATAATTTACAGTGTTTACATTTGAAAACAGTACATTTGAATCGGATTGATACGCAAAATGCCGAATCCAAAGGATGTATCCCTAAATTGGGGAAAAAGGGCTTTCGCGCCAAATTTTCAATAGCTGAATGATTTTATCATGTTTCAAAGCATATGTGAAAGTTTCATCGATATCTCGTTGCCCCATGTTCGCCACCTTTTCGCGCGCATTGCCATCCGCAAGGCCATAAACGAAATGCATATCGGCTAAATGAGCATTATTGTTTAAATAATCCATCTTATCAAAATTAGTGTTTTGAAGCTTACAGGAACTTCAACAAAACGTTTAACTGTCACATAATATGTAATTACCAAAACTACTTACTTAAACGTCAAATTCATTTCCTAAGCATTTTTGTGAAAAAGGCAAAATAATGGTAATAACTTCAACACGCATCGATTATCAAATAATCGACTTGAAGTTTTCAAGTCCAAATATCTAGAAAACGGTTGCTTATAGCGACTTGTAACAAGGGTAGCTTTTTTACGTCGATATGATGGAGGAAATTATTTTTTTTTCTGAGAAATGTGCCAAAAGAAAAAGACATGTAGGTGGCGCCCCTTACGAGGAGGAGCAATAATAATTGAATTCGATCAGGTTCGAATTCGACACCTCAAAAAACCTCTCAATACCAATTTTCGTTTGATTAAGGTCAGTATTTCGAAAGTTATTTAAAAAAAACGAAAGTAAAAATTGAACTTCAACACCAGGTATCTTGGAAACGAAGCGTTTCCGGATATATATATATATATATATATATATATATATATATATATATATATATATATATATATATATATATATATATATATATATATATATATATATATATATATATATATATATATATATATATATATATATATATATATATATATATATTTATTTCAACAATTCATATTTGAATATTGTGAGGAATCATCTCCTGAAGTTTGTCAAAGTACTTTTGAATCACACTGTATAATGGTGAAAAATACCCACTCAGTGATCTAGCCTTGACATTAGTCGTCCCACATCATTATAGTTATAATTTTATAAAGCACGCTCTATTCGGAATGGGACAGAAAAAGTTGGAACTTACTATATTTTTCCAAGTCAACCTTTGAATTTCAAGTTTGTTCATCCATCCCGGCCATAATGGACAATTTGTTCATAATTATAATTTCCTGGCCATTATCGCTAATGGCCAGCATAGTACACAGAAGAGGAAGGTGAAGTATAAGTTTGCTTGGGGATAATGTGAAATCAATAACAGGTAAACAGTACAAAACTTAATTAAAACTGTTGACCATATTTCATTTCTAGCTGGACGATCAGAACTTGTATGCATTAGGGGGAACATCGTGTGAATTATATCTGATATTTGAAATCGTGTCATTAATATTACTGAGTGGACACGATAAAGAATTGAATGTTTGGAGAAAGCTTCCATTAGTCGTTTCCTGGGTGTTGTGGAATAAATAGGTTCGGAATTTGATACCACTATCATTTTCAGTGGGATGATTCTGATTAACAGTGGATGACCCTTTTTTCGGCTACTCATATCACTGTTGCTACGTGGAGCACCATTCGTAAACTCCAATATTGATTGACTTGATTTTCACTAGACATATTTTTCATCGTATTATGTATATATTGAGAACTTCCACCAATGGTCTTCATTAGGTATTTGAGTTCAATTCCTTTGTTTCTTGTTAAAAATGAATGGAGTTTTCGAGTGGGAACCAAGCAAATAGATCTATGGAGAAGAAAACTATCATTTTAAATATTTAATGACGATTTAATCCCAAAAAAAGAAGTCTTACAGTCCACATTCGAACAATATTCAATGTGGTCCTCCATCGCACATATATCTGTTGAAGTTAAGAAGGCCAGCTTTGAGAAGAGAACAAATTAGGGAAGTGCATCAATGTCAAGAGATTCTCTAAGTTCGTTCAGTTTCTATATTCGAATATCATTTTGCTATTGAACTATTTATGTATTCTAATCAGGTTTCGACTTGACTAGCCAAAGTCTAGGAAATATGATTGATTCTTTCATCATCAGTCATATCATTGGTTTCCATTCCCAAAATGAGAATTCCCGAAAGGAAAATTAAAAAAAGTCAATTTGAAGGCGCTCTTACACAATTCAAATCATTTCCAGCATCAATCGATACTCAATAATCAAATGGAGAGAGCACTTATCAATCAATTACAGAAACGATTGGAAACAATTGAGCCTATCTTCGAATTAATCGATGAGTTACTATCACAAAAAAGGTCAATCTGGGTGAAGAAGATAATCAAAAGGGAGAAGATCTACGTGAGGAGTTGTGAGTCAGAACAATTATTATTACTCCAAATCATGCGAACAAAATGTGCAATACTAGCATAACTTCTTCAAACTCTCAATCGAATAAGATAATGCCAATAAAAACCAACGGAGTGATGCTCGAAATCAAATTCGTTCGAGCAGTGATTCGAATAATATTAATACTTATAGTAGTGACCAATCTGATTTACATGAAGTGAAATATCCTCCAATACGTTTGCCATATTTTGGTGAATCATATGGTTGATGGCTTGAGTTTCGATATGCGTTCAGTGCACAACAACAAATCCATGACTGATATGGAGAAATTTCATTCATCTTCACAAAATCAAGCCAGCGAAGTCGTACAATCTTCAGAAGTGACTCCAATATCAAAACATCAAACTATCAGATTGCTTGGCAAATACTCCTTGATCGTTTTGAAAACAAGTGATTGATTATCTTCAACTATATTAAAGTTATTTTTGATTTTATTGCTATACAAACGGAATACTATTTCAATCTACGAAAATTATATGATAATTAACAAAAAATCTACGATCGATGAAAAAGTTACTAGTTGACACATGGGATACTATAATTATTTATATAATTGCTTTCAATTTGCTTCCAAATTTGATATATCTACCCGTAGAGAAAGGGAATAATTTAGTTTTCGAATTATACTTTCATTCATGAGAGGTGTGAATTTATTTCTGAAAAATAGATGCGAACTTTTTGAGAAATCAGAATATAATCAGGAGAATTCAATTAAGATGGGGAATGCCGAAAAAATCCGTATCAGAATCTCACACCTATGTTAGTTTCGATAAACCAAAATGCTATTTCTGTAAAGGATAACACATAATCCATTCTTATGGCGACTCAATGAAACTTTCTAGCCTCTCCAGAATTACTGAATTGAAACATGAAGAGGTATGTACAACTGAAAATCCAACGTGGTCTCCTCATGCGTTCAATAATTTTGTTTTGGGTAAGTATTGCTTTCCGCGGTTGTGGTTGAAATCAAAGATCATAAGGGACAGTTACAGTTGGCACCAATACTTCTTGACAATGGCTCACAGAGTTCCTTCATAACCAAGGAGCTATGTCAAAGTCTGAACTTGAAAAGATCCACATTTATTTTGCCTGTCAGATGGGTGGGTCAATCTTCAGCTTATATTCACAATCAAGTATCAGTTAAATTCAAATTTCGTAACAGTCTATTCAAATCTTCTTTTTCCTGTTTTATACTACCAAAAATAACCGAACATCCACCAAATATGTTCATCAACAACCGAGATTTGAAAATTTCCCCGAATATACAATTGGCGGACCCAGAATTCAATGAACCCACTGAATCCGATATATTACTGGGCGCTAATATTTTTTTAGATTTTCTTAATGTTGGTCAGATTCATTCAGGTAGTGGTAAACCCATTATTTGATAAACTTCACTCGGTGGGATAGTATCTGGAAATTTGAATCTTCTTTTTCGAATCAATACTTCCATTGTGTTTCAATATGCAACATAAGAATGCAATAAATGACAATTTTAACGAATTCTGGTAACTGGAAAAATGGCTTTGGATAGATTATTAGCTTTTGAACGATGAAAATTAACAATTGAAGGTGAAATATGTTTCTGTCATGCATGCTCGAGAACGACAAATCAGGTCACATGACCCCTAGTTGATGAGGAATATTCCAATGGAACCATTTATTATCATCCACAACAGGCTCTTGTTGAAAAATCAAGCGCAACTCCGAAGGTAAGGGTCGTTTTTGATGCGAGTCAGAAAGTGGCGTATCAAACTGTTTTAATAATTTCCTTATTAATTTTACAAAAAAAAAAACGTTGGGAGGTTTAACGCATAACAATATTGTAATGATAAAATTTACTACACGACTTATTTATTCCTTTAAAAATTAAAAACAATTGTTGAAATTTACTAAACATCTAACTGGAATTTGTTTAGTAAAATTACAATGCAAATGTTTATTTTTCAAACAAATTTTTAAAACCCCTGCACAATTCAAATAACTCAGTTTTAGAAAATTACAACTTATCTGTTGCATGTTCACTACACATCTTTCAGAAATTTGTTTATTAATATTTCAATACAGGTGTTTTTGTTTTGTTGAAGAATTTGATTGACAATATTTTGTGATATCAGTATACTGCATCAAAAATTTACAATAAAATTCAGTTCTCAATAAAAATTGATAAATAAAGCGAACAAATGGTCAGATGACTACAGATGCCAGTACCATGAATAATTACAGATATCGAATAGAAAATCATTTATTTTGAATTACTTACCAACCAACAACCATATTCTTTTAACTTCCAACAAATGACCAATAACTCATTTCAGTAACTTCCGCAATAGCCTCACAAGTATTAATAACTTCTCCCTATTCAAATAGGTGCTTTTTTATCAACACAAGTTTAAACAATGAGAATTATAAGAAGAAAAAAAGTTGCTTGCTTTTTGTCGAATGTAAAATAACCAAACGCTTCACTGATTCAAATAACACTAGACAGTAATTTTCAGTAACGAAATCGCAGCGTTGTCTAGTCGGTGTCAACGCAGATTATCCAGGAAAGCCCAGAAAACAAAAGACACAGTTCCAACACGCACAGCTAGCAACGTTCGATGCGTAAATCTGAGTAGAGAATCAAATTACAAATAATATTTGTTTATTTTGGAAACTTTTGACTGGAAATCGACCAACAGTTCGGTAAAACTACAAAACGCATAGGATTTTTTTTTGTGGAATTACAAAAAATTATGAAATTTTAAGTGAGAATTGTGAAAATACTAAAAATATTTTCAATTTTACTTTACAGTTATTTTAGTTTCAATATATTTTTGTAACTTTATACAAAATTGTAGTAAATCAAATCACAAATAATATTTGTAAATTACAAAAATTTTTGACTGTAAACCGACCAATCGTTCAATAAAATTACAATAAGAAAAGAAGAAGAAAATTTTTCAGTTAAATCACAATACATCATGTAATTTTCAAGTCAGAGTTATGAAAATACTAAAAATATTTGTATATTTTCAATGAGTAGTTTCAGTTTAAATATACTTTTGTAACTTTACAAAAAATTGTAGTAAATCAAGTCACAAACAATGTTTGTACATCTTAAAAACTTTTGATTGGAATCCGACCAATAGTTCGATGGAATCACAATAGGTGTAGGGTCACTACATGAAGATTGTAAAATTAATTAAAATTAATGTAATTAATTAATTTTAGTGGGTTTCCTCACATGTCTTGGTATATTACTCGAATTATATTTTGTATCGAATTCGTAATTTTACTCATATGTTGTATTGTAAAACAATTGAAATTTACAAACATTTTTAGCAGTGCACCCAACAATATACAATTCGGTGGCCCTACAATTCAGTCAGATCTATTTACAATTTTACTCAGATTCAGACAGCATTCAATTGTCAACAATGCAGACATTACATAAATGAATCGACAAATAGTCATCCATAAAGACTGATCCAATCTAAGGCTATTCTAGAATAAAAACTATGGTGGCAAAGATTCGGGGTAACTTATATTCTTCTATATAAACAATGTTTGACTATTCAAATTCTAAAAAAATGTGAATAATAGAACTATGTTTTTTATAATTGTTCAGCATCTGTTGATGAAGATTATCGAACATCCAGTATGACATATCTAGCAGCAGTTCAATCAATCGATCGAATAACTCCTGATTTTCGCATTATTGTTATTTATCCAAAGTTATCATGAGAAGAGGAAAAGTTTTAATTAACTTAGTGCCAGGTCATCAACCTAGAATGATCAACGCTCGAATGCTCCATGAAACCTTCATAACTTATTATCTGATATCCTTTGCTTGGCGTGATTTAATCATTGACTGTGAGTAACTTATGAAACAGATTAAAAGGAATGTTTACAATAAAAATAGAATTTTTCCTCAATTTAACTTTAGAATTCAGCAATCGCGAACAATTCACGAAATTTCATGGCTTAGATGAATCATTGAGGAAAAAGTGTCTACGTTGAATAATCAATGGATTGTGATGTGAATCAACATCGAATTATTCATGGTATGGACTAGGTTATTAACCGACGAAATCAAAAAGGAGGAGTTTCTCTAGTCGACGCGTATATCTTTTTTTTATGTATGATCACGCATAACTTTTCACAGAGCAGTCCGATTTGGATGATTCTTTTTTCATTGGATAGGGTGTACTCCGAAGTTGGTCTCATTTGAATTTGAACAGAAAATCCATCCCTAAGGGTAGCAAAATGCAGAACATTGATCGTTCACCCTCTGAATTTTGGTCCGTTAAATGATTCTATCAGGCACAACTTTGTAGTGGGTTTTCCGATTTGGTTGATTCTTGTTTCAATAGATACGGTATACCTCATAGTTGATCATATTTCAATTCGAAATGCAATGAACCAACCCTATGAGTAGAAAAATGGGGGATGATTAATTTTTTCACTTTTGAATATTGACACACATATGAATTTGACATTGACAGATCCTCCCACATCAGTCACAATAATTACATTTTATGAAAAGGATGGAATTATGAACAAAGTGATAAAATCAACTAACCAGAACTTTCAAAGATAATTTATATTATATGACAATAGATAAAAGATAATCATATCATTTAACAGTTAATAGTTGAAGTAAGCTAGGTAAGTATTTTGGAAGTAAAATCAAAAATTAAGTAGGTAGCAATCAGTAGATTTCAGCCAATAAAAATTGAAAAATAAAAACTGTTTAACAAAAAATGAAACCGACGAAAAAATCAACTGGAAAGCTAAAAATAAAATAAACTTTCTCAGTCTCAATGATAATTGAGATCCTAAACTAATGTGAGTCCGAAGAATTGTAGAATGGTCCTCTCACTCTCAGGAAATTGTCAGATCATCAATGTTAGTGTACCTGTCAATGCAGTGATCGTATAAGCAAAAATAAATGATGATGATTGGAATGCCGTCATATCCAAGCAATTATTTCCATTACGGCTTCCCATTTCAAAAATCTGTTTCATTCCATTCCCTCATATTTGTTGGCGATAAAATAACCTGTCAGAAACAAGAATGTTAATTTTCCGGAAAAAATGCAGGTTTCGTGGTAGAGAGGTATAATGCTATTAAATTGGGTTGATTCAAATGTTCAACTTTGTACTTTGTGTGGAGTAACTTCCACATTTGTTCGTTTTGCTTTTCATAAACTTCGTTCCGCATTATGTTACCCGAAGCTTCAAAATAAGAAGAAACACCGTTCTATCTATTATTTGCAACTAAAACAAACCCGAACGTTTCATTTGTTCAAGAGCCACATTGAAAAGGTTTCTTCCGTTGAGTTCCCATTTTTTTGTTTTATTTTTCATTTCAGAAAAGTTATTCCATTTCCTATATCTAGGTGGAAATGTTTATTCTGATTTATTCAGCGAAGAAGAAGGACTATGATGTAATTGATTCAGAATTAGAAGTTGAAACAACGTGCAATGTTAATGGACTGCATATCGCTAAAAGATGCTCTACATTTAGGCAATAAAAAAAAAATGCCTTTAATATGATGGGTAATATATTGATACAATACATCACACATTTCGATTTTTTTCATCCATAATAATGAAAAAAAAAGAGAATTCATTATCATTTCGATTTCTCATACTTACTTGCATTTCATTCGTGTATCATTTATTATGAACCAATACATGAGAAATTAAAAAAATATATATTATGAATGTAGATTGAGTGAATGTATTATGATCATAAGTATGTTTTTTGATAATTCATTTTATAGTATGTGTCTCAATCAAGGACGTGTTTAGGATTATGCTGTTCTATAGGAGATTGCTATTTATATTTTTTAACATCAAGTACCCCACATATTTTGATAATAAACATAATTATAATCTTCATCATTTTAAAGATGTCTTGAGAAACCAATTAATAAATTTCGAAAGCTTGACAAATAATAAAGAGTTTTCTTCTAATCATTGAGGCCTGATATATATAGTATATGTATATATATATATATATATATATATATATACATTTATTTAGAAGAAGGGTAGTCTCTTGACTGGACTAGTTGAAAAAAACACAAGTTTAGGAAACACAAAAAACCAGATTTTATGTTTTCTTTGAGGTTGCAGTCAATAGAAAATAGCCAATGTGAAGAAGACTCTTTGTTAAATTGTCGAGCTTTCGAGAAACTTCATTTTATTATCAAGACATCTGGAAAGAACAAAATCACATTGTCAAAATGCTCTTTTTATAAAATATGAAAAAACCGGAGGTTGCAACAGGAAAATACAGTGCACATCATAAATAAAATCTTGAATATCAAATTGTGAAAAACATCTTGAACTAATTGAAAAATCTCATGTTCACTATGAAAATTTGAGTCGAGATGGATGGAATTGAACACGTGGTTATCTCTGCCATGGGTCATCCAGAAAGGACCGTGAAAATGGACAGAATAAATTGACAGGATGTTCGATCCAGTGAAGGGAAGACACATGTTTAATCCAACTATTCGACGATAGTTTATAGCGGGCGTTTTGAAAATTGTACTTGTTGTCAAAATTCATTAAGTAATTGTTTATCAAGCTGAGATTGCAAGTAAAAACTTTATTCATACAATTAGGTTGACTATTTAAGTGAACCATTTCTAGAAAATTTCTCTTGAAAAGGTTGTTTTCTCTGGCCAAAATACTAGGATTATTAAAATTACCAAGTTTGACAGTGTGCTCAGCATTTTTGTTTAAATTTCAATCACTTTAATGAGACGTAATACGGCCTGTTAAATTTCTTTTGATTTGTTCTATATAACTTCATCACGGGGATATGACTTAAAACATTCTAATGTTGGTAACGGAGATTTAGTTTGAGTAAATAGGGTTAAATTGTTTTAAGTTTTTTTTGGCAAACGGAGATTTTCTGATTTGAAAATGTCTATGAGTTTTGGCGTTAGTTCTTCAATGTGTGGTAATGTTTTAAATTTCGATAATGTTTGGTGGGGAGAAATATCTTCATTGTTAGTGGCAATAATGTTTCTGACATTTGTTTTGGATTATTCACGTTTTGTTGTTGTTCGAATTGAATAAGATATTGTTTATCAGTTTTATTGGATATGAGTTTTCCTTTAGGATTTTTTTAATTCCCTAGACGGATGTTACAGCCTGGTACCTCTGTTTTTTGAAGCGATGATTAAGTTCGAATATGAAAATAAGTCAATCATCGCTTAAAAAACATAGATACATTTTATATTATTGATTTTTTGTAATTACGGTTCAACTATCGCTATAATTGCTATGTATCCAAAACCTCTTATAACAATATAGGTTATATTTATCACCGTATTCAATGAATATAGCGATAGTTCAGAACATGAAAGAAATGCATCGTTCAAAAATGAAGATTATTTAAAAAATTATGAAATGTAATTGAAATTGTTTTAATCGGTAAAAGGGAGACAGAAGAAAAGTATCGATTTCAGATTCCCTATCAACAAACACAAATATCTAAGTTATACCCCAATAACTTGTTGATCGGGGGTTGGAGGTTGAAAATGACGAATCAGTCATGACAATTATTTCAGAGATTCCTTTTACCTACCTGAGTTTTACTGATCGAATTAAAAGAAACTGTATTAGTGATTCGTATAGAACATACACTGATAATATGCAACAGCAACTAAACTTCAGTTACTGATTCTATATTTTGTTCCAGGGCCCAATACAAAAACCACCATAGCAATCTTGAATTGTCTGCTAGCCAGGCAACTATGCTTCGAAGATGCATCATGTTCTGCCATCCTAGAGATAATACCAAGTGTATGTGGTCCAGAAGTCGGTAAGTTGAATCATCTGTGATTTAAATATTCATTTATCTCATTATTGATGGATACATTTGAGGTATGAAAGACCACGTGGTATCTTAGGAAAATGGCTTTCCACTGGAGTTGAATTTTTGAATCGACATAATTCCGCAACTATCGAATATGGACTCGATAGGATCATATAGATGATATTCGGAATGAGTTCACAACAACGGTATCACAAATATGCCATTTCGTATAACCCAAGTGGATTCAAAAACTTGTTCTGAGAAGAAACAGCAACCATTTTTATCTGTGATATATATATTTCTACTAGGTAAAATCAGTACTGTTGTGGACTTTAATTTACAGGGACAGCAGTTTCAAGAATAAAGAAAAATATGTTTTGTAAATGCTCTCTATAACACCTCTTGGAATATAGATATTCAAGTAGTATCATATTATTAGCAACATATTTCTTTTTATCCATTCATCAACCAATTCATTGAATCAAATGATGATTCAATGAAAGTGCACTCTTTAAATGAATTGAAACAGTCGTTGTATCTCATAACTCAATAGCATTTTATGATGGAAACATCTCCCAATCAATACTTATGAATTGTGGAATTGACTAGATTTCGAATATTCGTTCCATTCCCAGAGCTTTTTGGAAAACATTTTTCATTAACTGATTCATCTACCTATATGAATTCCAATCAAGACTAAATTGAAAATCAAATAACTATCTGAATAAAAATGCAAATTTCCACTTTGAGAATTTTTCCTTGAGATAGGGTCCTTTCACAATATCTATTAGATATTGTTCAATGTCCAGCGTGGCTATAGCCCAAAAAATAGTTGCTTTTTGTTAGATATCACAAGAAATCACTTTATTTTCATCGTATCGCGTTTTTAGTTTTGAAAGAAGTTTTCCTATTCCATATTCGATTGAGAATATTTTCCTTTTCAACATAAATATCTTGAACGATAGAAGATAGTGGCTGAAATTTATCTTTTGGAATAATGTCTTCATTCAAATCGCCAGAGAAAATTTCGTTTCGTTGGCTAACCCAAGTAGCATTTCAAGTGGACGGAACGTAGCGGCCACGATTCTGGAAAACTTTGAAGTGTTTGACCACAACCACTGCCACGTAATATACACGGGTCTATCTCGCGGCGGCTACTAAAATGGGGAACACTTTTTTGGTGGCTGCTACGTTCCGATCTACGTTCCTGGATCTCAGACAGCCACATTCCAACCACAATGTTGTCACGTGGCAAAAACGTGGATATGTAGTGGCCGACACGTTGAGCAACTGTCTGCGTTTGTGTAAATAATATAGCTCGATCTCTGTTCAGCAACATATCTTTGTGATGAATATTCCTCATTCTTCCATTTTGCCTGATTCATTTCTAACACTCGATCAATATAAACATATATAACATGTGAACATACAAAACGCGTCAGTAAGGATATTGAATCTGGATACTTCTGATCGGGATAAAATTAAAAAGATTGAAAGTTTTATGTGAAATATGGATGGTGTAGCTCGATTGTGAGACGCTATAATAATCCACTTTATTTAAGGAGAACATTATAATTTTGGAAATAACTCGCCTCTGAAATTATGTACTTGAATCCCTCAAACATTGTTTTATCAATCTTGGTTGGTTGAAAAAAATACTTATATAGCAAGTTACTACGTTTGATGCAGTGCTGATGACAAATAAATATTAAATATTTCAATCATTTCTCGAATAATGGCGACCCAGCATATACCTGTAAATATGGCGGCTTTTGGAGAATATAACTTTAAAGTGGCAGAAAGTATGAATATACCACTCTGAAGCTACTACCGTCATGTAGTGCCCAGTGTAACTGAATTATTAACTTTTCCACCACTGGAAAGTGGCACCCACGTTGCAGGCCCATGACTCACCACTTCAAAGTTATAACCTAAAAATTTCAATAGGTCTCATACCCTTGAAAGGGGCGAACACGTCAGACTATCACAACCTGCCACTTCAAAGTCATACCTCGAAATTGCGGGTATATGTTCATTAATTGTTAAAAGAAGACATGTAACAAGTATAGTGGATTAATACAGCTCCAATCAATAATTATCAAGAATCAAGTAACAATTATCAATTAACAAGTAATGAAAATGATGACATTTATGCAAACAGAATTACCAATTAAAGTATAAATATCAAGCAGGAGCACAAGTCAGAGATCCGATCTATTTAAATTAACCTTCTTTTACAAATCAAAAAAAATTGTCTATTGAAAACGCATACCCATTTTATTTTGAATGAATATCATTCACATTTCACGTTATAGGTAACACGAACTTTTTGTAAGCCACATTAAAATAATTTGATAAAAGTTGGTTAGTTTTCGCCATCGCACGGACCAATTCACGTCACTTCAAAATCAAGGAAATTTGTCATTGAAAACGCATAACCCATTTCATATTGAATAAAATCATTCATATTTCACGTAACAGGTTGAACAAACTTTTTTTGAGCCACAATAAAATAATTTGAGAAAACTTAGGTTAGCTTTCGTCATCGCGCGAAATGGTGAATTTTGAAGGTTGTTGTATTTGTAGTGACTCTTATTAAATTTAAAAGAAATTTGTATTTCGTGCAAAATTATTTTTATTTTCAAAATCGTAGCAGAGCTCTCGACTATATAATAGTCATATCAGTGCGTACCTGCAATAAGTAATACCTCATGAAATCGTGTATAAAATACTTTAACATTTTGAAAGATGAAAATTTGAGGTAACTCACTCGTCAGGTTTATAAGAAGTCCATCAAAACAGTTTCCAGTTTGTATGAAATGAGTAAACACCTTTGGTACATATAACATGTTGAAACATTCCTTAACATGTTATTATTACCAAAGGTTTTTACCTATTTTATACAAACTGGGAACTGTTTTGATTGACTTTTTGTGAACCTGACGAGTAAGTAACCTGAAATTTTTCAAAATGTCAAAATATTTTATACACAATTTCATGAGGTATTACTTACTTGCAGGTACGCACTGATGATGTCTATTATATAGACGAAAGTGCTCTGCTACGATTTTAAAAATAAAAATAATTTTTCACGAAATACAAATTCCTTCCAAACCTACCATTTCATTACGTGCACACAGCCCCAAAAAACTTCAATGCTTTTATTGAATGCCAACTGTGTTTATCACTTATGGAGATGGCAAGAACATGGCAACCATCACCATATATCACAATCAAGTGCCTGCCACATTGAAGGTTTTATGGAAGTAACCAAAACATCACCGAACCTATCGTACTCTCTTGGAAGTGACTGTGACTTCTAAGTGATATTTAAGTGGTAAAGGATGGTTATCGCAACGGTTATTCTCCACTCTTAAGTTTGACAACCTTTAAAGTGATTTTCTCAGTGGCCATAATGTTTCAGACACCTCAAATGACACTAATACGTTATAGAATTGTGGAGTGGCTACCATAGGTGGGAATTACGTGACTACAACCCTAAACATATAAAATTTCAGTTATTCTTACCGTATAGTGGTAGATTTCAGAGGTGATTACGTGATAACCACCGAGTCAAAGTTGCAGTATCAGTTTCCGTCACTATAATGCTGCTTGGAAAATCATTGATTAGGATGACAATATGTAAGAGCGGAATCCAGTCGTCACTATCCGGAAATAATGGTGGCTGCCCTTCCATTCAACCCAGAATATGAACAGATGGTATGTTTATATCAATAACATATCCCAACTAAACAAAAATACTCCTATTTTATATTGATCGAAGTGATAGTTGTGAACTATTGAACACCATATTTGTGACAAAGTTTGAAGAAATAACAAAAAATATTATGAACATTGAAACATCAAATAAAGGGAAATAAATAGAAATAAATAGAAATAAAAATACTAACATAATTAGGATTAGAAAATCAAATGACTATCTGAATGGAAATGCAGAAGCCAACTTTCAGATTTTTTTTCTAAGTTGAAGTCTTCCAAAATATCCATCAGATATAATTCAATGCCAGCGTGGATTTGGCCGGAAAAGTGGTAGTTTCTGTTAGATACTACAGAAAAATATCCTAATTTTCCTCATAAGTTTTTCAGTATTCTGAAAAATCTTACTATAGAATATCCTATGAAGAATGTTTCCCCTTTCGATGTAAAATCCTGTTCACAAGTTTGGAAAACAATATTGCATATATATTTATTCAAAGGTGACATTCAATATGGAATAAGTAAAGTGCTATTGGATTAGTATTTCCATTTAAAGAAAGATAATGAAGTATACCCAGTAACATATCAACCATTTTCTTGATTTTCCCAGAAAAGTATTCACCCACAATAAACTAATTCTGAACAAAATTAAGTTGATATTTGTTTTCCAGTATACCAAAAATTTAAGTGATGAATACTTTTAATAAAATGATCCTTCCCAAAATCCTGTTTCTACAAAATATGAAATTTCCATTCTCTAGGTTCTTCGAATGCTCTTCAAGAATGACCCTGTATATTATATAAAAAATCTCCGGTTTCCATTGGTAGCCACTTTTCCATGACGTGAGTGGTTTTTTCAGTTGTAGGCGATTTATATTCGTTCGTAGTTAATTGGAGGTTGTCATGAAATTTTTAAAAGTATGCAAATGCGTTTAATGAATTATTGTTTGTTAATGGAATTTGAAGAAAAAATTTCTTGGAGTTATGTCTCAAGGGCGTTCCACATGAACTTTTCCCAACTTCCAACTTGAAAACCAACCAACCTATTCAATCGAATGATAACTAACTGAAAGAATTTTGAATTGATGCGGCCAATATTTGCTAATAATTGATATTGAAACAAACAATACTTTTGTTTGCTTCGATATGTAAGTATAACTGTGTGCACGTGGCATAATCAATAAAATATGTTTGTGTATTTCCTGACTTAGTATTTATTTTCCGCAGAGTGCTTTCAAACTAGAAGGTCATCTCGAATGCTTGTTTGAAAAGTAAGTGGGTGAGTGAAACTTGGTTGCGTTTATTGTGAACTTTTTGGTTCGAAACCTTCAGGTAATACTCGTCAGGTTAGCAGAAGGAGAATCCATTATATATATATATATATAAATATATATATATATATATATATATATATAAATATATATATATATATATATATATATATATATATATATATATAATTTATTTGTTTGGTTTTTCTTGGGATTTAGATTCCATCTGGGACCGGTTTCAATTAAAACATTTTCTTCTCTACATATACATTTAATTTGCAAAACATTTCGCTCCTGGCCTGGAGCTTTATCAATTGTAGATATTAACATTTAGTAATAACCTATAGGTTTGTGGCAATCCGAGTACAGAGGACTGCTTGTATCACACATTATTTTGAAAACATTTTGTTTGTATGGGTGCCTTGGGCTTTTGTTCCCATGTACATGATTTCTGGAATTTAGGTGTTATTTTTAATTTCGTTGGTCTACGTGATTCGTTCTTTCCTTTCTTGGACATAAGGTTCATTTAAAAAGCAGAGGTTGTTATTTCATGGCATTTATTGATTAATTCCAGACGTTTCAGCCAGGGTTCTGGCCTTTCTCAATGGGTCAGACATCAGCACAATCATCATGTTAAAAAACAATTGATGAACATATTTACCATACGGGCACACACAGATTTACAACACAGAATTAATCAATAAATAACATGAAATAACAACCTCTGCTTTTTAAATGAACCTTATGTCCAAGAAAGAAAAAACAAAGAAACATATACAGTGGTTCAAGAAAATAAACAACTATATATATATATATATATATATATATATATATATATATATATATATATATATATATATATATATATATATATATATATATGATTTAACCGCTATACAGACCAAATCCGCCATACCCAGACTACGTTACCAGACCAAAATCGCGTTAACAGACTTCTCACAATGAATTCATTATAAAATGGAACAAGTGGTAGACCATAAGCGAAAAACAACTACTTTCCTGACAAATACCACGCAGAACGTTAAATGATATTCACCTGGAAATATATGCAAACTTCCATTGGAAATGAAAATTGATTGCAAATGTTTCTTTCTGATGAACTTGAATATGTTTATTTTATGCCAGGTCCGCCCAAATATCCGCATACCGATTTCAGACTTTTAGCCCTCAACAGTACGGAGAAGTCACCAGTCTGAAGACCTCTGGCCGAAGCGAGACCAAACATAGTATTTGCCAGAAAAGTAGTTGTTTTCCGCTTGTGGTCTACCACTTGTTTCAATTCATAATGAATTCGTTGTGAAGAAGACCCCAAAGTCCCTTGTTTCCTTGTATAACACTTCACATGGCTCTTTTGTTTGATATATAAGCCTAGTTGGGCATGCAACAACTCCTATCGAGATAGAATCCTATCGAGATAGGGAAATAGTATGAAGTGTTTCTTCCTGTCACTAGATACCGCCGGTTATGAGTTACTTTTTCCGACGTACCTACAAGTGATTTAACCCTTTGTTACTCTGGGAAAAATGACACAAGAATACCTAGGTGTAACATACCCAATTTTTAAAAATTGCCAGAATAATCAAAAAACAATATTTTTGTGGATTTTATAATGTTCCATATTCTGTTATATGTTGTTCATGATTTCCTATCACTGTTACTGAAGTCAAGTGTAACCCGAAGGCTCTTTCTCTTTGTACATCAAATAAGTGGGCAACAGCCATTCACGATTTAGAATTTTGACTGAATAAGAACTAGAGACCGGTCTCATGATGATGGTTCTCAAAAATGGCCGAGGACAGAAGTTTGAATCTGAATTTGGAAAAATGTTAAATTCTCTGGAGGGTGCAGCTTTCACAACCCAGTATGAATTGGTAAGTAGACCATCACTCAGGGAGTGCCTGGAACGTTTGAAGCGTGAGGGGTCGTCTATATTATAATCAGTGGCTTCCCTCACGAGGGGGTTGTGATGGGTTGTTGCGCAATCGAAAACTTTCCGGTTGCGGTCCCTGATGATACAACTGATGGAAGGCAGGTTGAAGTCTTCGGGGATCCGAACGTTCCGCACATACCACGGAGCGTTCGTTATCATCCGCAGGACTCCCATTTGCTCTCGTTCCAGGATGCGAATGCTAGCCCTGCAGGTTTGGCCCCAGGTGGCTGAGGCGAACAAAATGACAGGTCTGAATATCATTTTATAAATCAGAACTTTGTTTTCCAGGGAGAGTCTACTCTTCCTGTTGATGAGTGCATATAATGTACAGATCTTCTTTGCAATTTTGTCCTTGTTAATTTTGACGTGTGGTCTCCAGGTGAGCCGGCGATCCACCGTTACCCCCAGGTACTTGACTTGTTCTGACCATTCTTCCTTCCAGAGACAGACACACCCTTCTCCGGGTTGTTTCTCTTACGTCTAATCGAAATTGCCTGCGTTTTGTCAGGATTCAACTTTATCTTCCACTCCAGGTACCACTGCTGGAGGTCATTTAATGCATTCTACAAGTTAACTACACCCATCAAGTGGTTGGCTGAAGAGAAAAGCAAAGTCGTATCGTCAGCGAACGTGTTCACTCCTTGGAATATCGGATGTATAAAGGGCGTTTGATGAAGGAGACAACACTGCCCTCTGAGGAACGCCGGCCTCAATTTCTCTCGAAACCGTGAGAGAATTGCCGACCTTCATCTGAAATGTCCTACCCATGAGGAACGAATTGATCCACTTCACCAGGCTCCGTGACAGGTCAATGAGTTTGGAGAGTAAGCCCTCATGCCAAACTCTATCAAAAGCTTTACTGATATCTAACAGTATTATATGGGCACTGTTATTGACATTCGAAGATGTTATGGCGTCTTCCACCAGCCTCAGAACCTGAAGCTCGGTGGAATGAGCACGCCTAAATCTGAACCGCTCATTTGGTAGGACATTTTTGTCCTCCACTTCTCCGTCAAGCCTTTCTAGAACGACTTTTTCAGCCAACTTAGCTGAACTGTGAAGCAAACTGATAGGTCTATGATTTTGCGGGAAGGTCGGATTTTGACCCTCCTTTGGAATCATAACTACGATGGCATGCTTCCACCTTCGAGGGAATCTTCTAAGGCGTAGAGAATTATTGATTATATTTAAAAGTTGCTGCACCTGGTTTCTGGATTATATGTTGTGTTCCACTGAAAAAATTGCAACAATGAAAACAACGATAAAAACTGAAATGAAATTAATTTTGTAGGAATCATACATTTTCCGTTAAACAAAAACGCATACATATATTATAAATGAAACTGGGGAAAATAAAATATTCCATCTAGAAAATTTCTTATCATGATATTCATAGAGCGCAATTTTCGCAATAACGGTGCCTGTGTTCCAAACATAAATACACATTGCAACGCTGGCAAGGATATTTTGTCTTTCTGTCACGAAGTCTGGGGCAGATATGGCATCTTCCAACTCTTCTGATGGGCATTGCAGGTAGTTGAGGGGTTTCTCCGAGAATATGGAGTATCCGTTTCGAATTTCTACTGGTATGCGAAGATTTTTTTTTCTCGTTTCTAAGGTGGGTTTGACTAAAGGAAATTCTTATTGCTGAAGATATTTTCTACGCATTTTGGAGGTGTCTGTAGTATTCCATTCATAGATTATTTGACTATTTATCTGAAAGAGAATAAAAGATTCTCATTGGCCATTTTCTATAGTTGCGAGCAACGCAATAAGTACCTGACATTTCGTCTACGCTATTACGCCACCCTTTGTCAAATTATAAAAACTTATTATTTCTGAAAGACTTGCATCACCCGTGGATGGATATATTGCATCATCGTGGTGTACTGATGAAATCAATATAACATTTTCACCTCTCCTAGGCACATATGAAACTAATGTGTTGTCTCTTTGAAAACCAAACATTGAAGCCACGCCTGCCTATCTTTGATTTCTAAAAATTCTCGTAGAATTGCCGTTTTATTCTTTCGAAATGTTCCTTCAGCAGTGAGTTTGTTTGTCGTATTAAACGTTTATGATTTCCAGACTGGTGTATCAATTGTCAAACGTAACATTACGATTGGTACGTGAGTTTTTCTCACTCGATTACCACGGTGGGGTATGTCACACCCCGAAACATTCTCGAGACGTCTACACCCTCCGAAGATAGAATTTAGAATTAATATTTGATGGGGATCCGAAGATGAATGTGTAAAGGAAAGATATAGGCCACCATACTTACATACATGAAAAATTAGGTTCTGGGCTTCAGAATCAATGAGCGCATGGGTATGTCAGACACCACCAAGGTATCGAAGGGCTGAGCTTGATGAATTTTTCTTTGTGTTGGGTCTTGCTGCGGCCAGAGGTCTCCGGATCTCTGACTGGTGACTACTCCGTACTGATGAGGGCCAAAATCCTAAAACCGGTATGCGGATTGTTAGGCGAACCTGGCATGAAATAAACATAATCAAGTTTATCAGGAAGAAAAATTTGCAATCAATTTTCATTTTCAATGGAAGTTTGCATATATTTTCAGGTGAATATCATTCAACGTTCTGCGTGATATTCGCAGGAAAGTAGTCGTTTTTCACTTGTTTCAAATTATATTGAATTCGTTGTGAAGAAGACTCCAAAGCTTCTAAAATAATATTCGTTATTGCCATATGAAATCGACGTTGTCAGGCCAAAAATTTGGCAATATTGGTAATTACACATTTTCGCGATTTTATTCATTCCTAGGCAGGAAAAAAATTTTTTCAAGCAATATTTGAGCGTTAATCAATCTTTTTTTTTATCGTATTGTGACAATATATTAATGTGGTGGTGAATATGCAAAATTGGGACAGCAAACCAACACTTTCGACAAATGGGCATTGAAACGGTGAATTTATTTTTTAAAAGTTTTTATTTAACTTGCTTCGTTCATATGTATGTCTGTCTTGCCGGTTAGAAATTTGTAAGCTATTTTTCAAGCACTTGCTGGCATCCGATTGAGCTGATTCATAATTCTGGTGACGAAGCATCAACTATTCAAATAATAACTTCTATTCGAATGCCCTAGAAAGGAAAACGTATTTTTTAAGATATGTGACGTAGTTTATTCTCTGAGCAACAGATTCAGGAAGGTCGTTTCGCAGAAATATTTTTTTTTGTAACAAAACTAAAAACATTGCGCCCCAAGCGTTTGAATCTGCTACTCATGGAATAATCTACGTCATATATCTGAAGAAATTATTGTTTCCTTTTCAGTGCATTCGAATGAAAGCTTGTCTTCAAAAAGTGTTTTTTATCGTTTTTATCCTACAAGCTCATATTCAACTTGCTCTGTTCGTGTGTAGGTCAAAATTGCAAATAAAATTTGAACCACTTATGTCATCCAAACGACTTGAAATTTGGCTGGTATTCATCATTCGGGTACAATGAGTATGACATTTTCATATGGCGGATCCAAAATAGCAGTTGGATTTTGTGATTTGAAATATTAATAATAATATATCTTTATTTATATTTCCATAATGTAACAAGAGTTCGGTTTCGGAAAATTTAGAAATGCAATTCACAATATATTAGAGCGAAATCCAGTCGCTCCTATCCGGAGATGATGGTGATTGCTTTTATATAATGAATTGTAGTAACAGAGTAGCAATAACTTTCTTGGTCCGATTCTATTGGAAATTGGTGTTTGAGGGTTTTCGGGGTCGAAAATCATGGATTTAGTATGGCGGCTTCAATATGGCGGACGAGTTCTGTCATTTATCGTCAGATAAAATAGAATATATGGTATCTTCTGTTTTTTTTTAAACAATATTTTTCGGAAGTGCATTGGAAAAATTGTTTAGATAGGTAATTCTGTAAGTCTTGGATTGAAAAGTTTGCTGCGCAATATTTTTGGTTGGAAAACAAAAAATTAATTATTCTTGTGCGACGATAAGTATTTAAATCTGACAAACATGATGAATGTGTTTTACTGGACAAACATCCTCAAAACATTTCCGAAGGTGTCATGAGTGTACGAGAACCACCCCTGAAATTGTTTTCAGATATACGTAAATTTCTCAACAAAACTGTTTTGTCTCCTTCTGACACTTCTCGTGACTTCCTTGCAAACTTTGGAAAATCCTGGTTATGTTTTTTTCCGTATGTTTTGGGAAATTATAAGTAAATTTTCTTCCCAATATAGTTAGGTTAGAATAGATATTTTTCATAAATTACCAGAGTCAATATGTGTCCGTACTACCGGTTGATAAAAGAAACACTAATCGCAGCTAACGAATACGCTGACATTTATTTTATAAGCCGAATGTGCAAGGATAGAGTCGTGCAGGAAATATATGATAGATATTAAATGATTCACGTTCATCAGACCCCCAGAATTATTCACAAATCTGATACGAATCACAATTGCTTTTTTCTAGCTGTGGAAAAAAAAGAAGATGTAATTGTTTCGCCCTACAAGCAAAATTCCAGTTAATATGAGTGAATTACCCATATAATCTCCCTATAAACGGACCTATCATCTAAGTGACGTGCTATACAATATCGTCTAAGTGACAATAAAACATTTCTTCCGTGCGGTTGTGTAAAATGTATTACATTTCAAATAGTTTCCAAACGTTGTGGATTTTATGAAAAGTCTTGGTTGAAGTGAATGTGTGTACATTTTGCGATGGTTTGTCATTTATTTTGATCTGCCAGTCTCTACAAGATGAGTCAGAATAAGACCGACAAACTCCGACTACAGATTCCTCACCTCATTTCGAGGTGAAAAGTTGCTATCAAGGTATGTCGTAAAATGCATCCCGTCTGAGATACAGGGTGTCGAAAGTATGAAAAAAATTAAGATTTAATGGTTTAGATTCACGAATCATTTCCCTTAATGTTAAGGGTAGTCCACCCCTTATTTTTTTTCCGGACGAAATTTTTTGTTTTTATTTTTTTATGATACAGCATCCAAAAATACATACAACCCTAAATTTTCACCCTTCTACGATCAACCCCAATTTTTTTGGCAAGATTTTTATTTTTATGTTGTCATGACTTGATAACGGGATAACGGGAAAAAACGGGATAAGGGGATAACAGGAAAACGAAATAACGGGATAAATAAAAAACGGGATAACAGGAAAACGGGATAACGGGATAACGGGAATAACGGGATAACGAAAAACTGGGAAAACGGGATAACGGGATAACGGGATGACAGGATAAGGGAATAAGGGGAAAACGGGATAACGGGATAAAGAAAGAATGGGATAACAAGAAAACGGGATAACGGGAAAATTTTCGGGAGAAACATTTTAGGGAACATAGAAATTTGACAGGACAACTTCTGTCGGGTCCGCTAGGTGGTTAATAAAAACCCCTTACTCTTCAGTGTGCAATCAGAATTAAAGTGTATCCCAGCTCTTCTCATATTATAGACGAGACTCTCAGAGAAACTGATCAAGACGTATGTACTGCTTCAATTCTACTTACTTACCAGGGCATTCGATACTACAAATTCCAATCTCCTCCTGAGTATTCTTTATTAAATGGAATCCTCCGAAAAGGTATGTGATGAGAATTCTGGATATTTGGAAACAAACGAACTCCGTAATGTGCAAACTGGTTCAATGAAGTCAGAAACAGTATATAAAGATGACACAATTTGAAGCACTCAACCCTCCGAAATACGCGCCAGCGGCAAAAAACCGCATTTATTTTTCTTATTGTGATAACTAAGATTTGGTCGGCTCTGTAATATTGTGCGTCTAGGTATTCCTTGTTTATGTTATTGGCTCCACCCACCTTCAGTTTTGGCGCCCTTTGTCTTTTCCGCTCAGTCGTACAGCACTTGGATTTGAAGTCGGTCGATATTGCGATGTGTTTGCTACAGCGCGCCCAGTCATGTGAGTTGATAAAAAGGAATAGTATGGGACTCAACACTGACCCCTGGGTACTCCCACTGAAATGTGAGTGTTAGAATGGTTAGCTTCGAATTCATGAAAATTTATTTCGAAATTTTTTCATTTTAATTCTTTGAAGAGCATTAATCAGTTGAAATTATACACAAATAAATGAGATTGTGATGCCAATTATTGAATCAGGTGGAAACTGTGTTTATTGCCAAATTTTTTTCAGGTTATGTGCAATGGCAATGAGTACTTTTGGGCAAATTATGTACCAACATTGGGCTATTCATTAATGACTTTCCTCATCTACTTATCATTTCATATACTGGTCCAAAAATATGCCAACGCGACAAAGGGCAAAATCTTGTAGTTATCAACCACAGTCCTGTGCAGGGGGCACCACTAGGCCAGATCAACTCCTTCACCCTGACTTGTGGGACCAAATGGAATGAATGAGTTGAAATACCGAGACGAAAGAAAGACAACTCTTGGCCTTCTTGGTTGATGATGTTTTTTTCAGGGCACTGGAAAAGATGGAAATCCAGGCGTACTTAGGATCGGAAGAAAACTCGCAGTTCTTGCAGTTGCTATGAGGGACCATGGATATGAAAGTGGAGAGCTATTTTATAGCAAATCAACCGAAATCCCTTAGAGATTTCTTATAATATTGTGTAATGTGCCATTTACATTTTTGTGTGCGTGTACTATTTTGGGTACCGTTGTTACGGAACGTTAGCCGACGAATGGAAGAATGTGCTGAGGAAAGAACCTATACATGAATTTCATAGTGACAAAAATGTGCACATAGACACAGATGGAGAGATTACACAAAAAATATACAGCAGCGATTCTGAGCAGCCAGCAGGTAAAATCGATGAGGTCTCAGACAATGACGAACAAAGCCAACTTGAAGATGATTACCGTTTTTTTATAGTACGCGATAATGAAACACTTTGGATAAGCAAACCTATTTCACATGGAAAATCGAAAGCAAATAATATCATAAAAATATTACCTGGTCCAAAAGCAAGTGGTGAGAATACACATAGATTGTTCATTACTTACCGAATGATTGACGACATAGTAACAAATACTAACATATATATAGAGAAAAAAGATTGGAGGTGAAATATTCAAGAGAGAGAGATTGCAGAGACACCACTAAAACTGAAATTAAAGGTCTGATAGGTGCATTACATTTGATTGGACCTAAAAAAGGAAGTCATACCAACTGCTTGGAGCTGTGGAAGCAAAATGGTACTAGAATTATTCTTCTGAGAGCTCTCTTCAGCTACAAGCGTTTCAAATTTTTACTTTGTGCTTCACGATTCGATAATCTGCATTCGCGAGGAAGAAGAAAACAGAATGACAAATTAGCCCCTATCCGAAATTTTCATGATAATTCCGTCAACAACTGTATGGCCCATTCCAAAGTAAGTGAATTTGTTACAATTGATGATATGCTGCATGCATTCGGAGGTCGCTGTTCATTTGTGCAATATATTCCAAACAAACCTGCGAGGTATGACATTAAGATTTATGCTCTTTGTGATGCCAAGAACTTCTACACTTTCAATTTGGAAATTTATTGTGGAAAGCAAGCAAAGCCGAAAATATTGTGAAAAGACTGGTCGTACCAATAGAAAAATCAGATAACTATTACACAAGTTATCCACTTGCAATATATTTGTTGACAAAAGGACTCACTTTGCTTGAAACATTGAAAAAAATAAGAAAGAAATACCTTCAGAATTCCAGCCAAATAAAAATAGGGAGCTGAAATCAACTGAGTTTGGCTTTCAAGATGATGTTTGTCTTGTTTCAACTGTTCCAAAAAATAATAAAGCAGTTATTTTACTCTCAACGATGCACAGCTCCTCTGATGTAGATGACGAAACCCAAAAGTCACTTGTAAATTTAGACTACAATGCTACAAAAGGAGGTGTCGATATAGTCGACCAGATGTGCGCTTTCTATAGTACGTCTAGAATCACAAGAAGATGGCCGCTTGCACTCTTCTCCAGACATCTAGACATATGTGGAATAAATTCAAGAGTCATTTTCAAATTCAACAACATCGATAACGAAAACAGAAGAAGAGTATTTAAAAAAAATCTTGCCTAACAATTGATGGAAGACCATTTGTAAGAAAGGGCTCAAATGAAGTCGCTCCCTAAAGATGTCTTTGTATTTTTATCTGAATACAGAGAAGACGGAAAACAAACTAGGGAACTAACAAGGCCAGGCATCTGCCACATCTGTGACAAAATCAGTTTGTCAACAATGTGAAAAAAGTGTGTGTAAGAAACACAGAAGCATTATTGTCAAGTGTTCAGAATGTGAGCAGGAAGAACAAATGGAGGTTGAATAATGTAGAGAAAATATTTTTGAAAAGTTTTTATTTGTTTAATTCACGTCTGTTATAAAAAGTTTATATTTCAGTTTATTTTCATTTCTTTAGTTTATATTTGTTTGGAAATATTTTAATAAAATGATTGAGCATGGTATATTTGTCTTATTTTACTACATAGATTATATTTTCTTTTTGATTCGTGAGCCAGAAACATAAAAACCCCAATGTGGTGTAAATGCCGCGGCGCGCCCGCTCATGTAATTCTGAAGAGCGCGCCCTCCGAAGGGTTAACAAATAACAATTAACAAGAAATCAGTTGATTGTAACAATACGAAGACGCAAATTCAAAGCCTAGTGTGAGGCTTATTACTTCCATAGCGGCCGTTGGGCTCGCTCTCATTACATACACAGGCTGGTCTTTGAATTTGCAATAGATTTGCCCTTGTACCCTCCAGCTTACTTCTGCTGCCCCAGACCACCGTAAGTGATGGTTGGTCTCACTATTGACATGCACATCCACTGCAGGGTCTTTGGGTTACATTCCCAGTTCTTTTCCGCAAATTTTCTGCACACCATTAGGGATTTCGTGGCTTTGTTAGTTACTTTTTCGTACTCCTGCCAGATGAGTTAATTGTCTAGTGTAAGTCCCAGATATTTGACCCCTGACGTTCATTCGATAAATCTCTTTCCCATCTAATTCTATGGCTTTGAGGTCGATGTTATTTTTCCTTATGAAGGTAACTAGGGTAGTCTTGATGAGGTTGACGCTAAGTCCCATTCATTGGCACCATTCTTTAGAGTTGTTGAGACCTCTTTGAACCATATCGCAGATTAATTTCCCTTTCTCAATTATGACTATGTCAACTGCATAGCCTTGACACGATATACCGATCTCGGCCAAACCACAGAGGAGTCGATCAACTGTAAGGCTCCACATAAGTGGGGAGGATACGCCCACTTTTAGGCATCCTCTGGTTATGCAGAGAGAGATAGTGTCCTGTCCTATTTGAGTCTCTGCTATTCTGGTAGACAGTAATTGAGACATCCATCTAGTTGTCGTGTTGTCTACTCCTCTGTCTTCTAGTGCTTTTTTCACAATTTTGATAGTGTGTTGTCAAAAGCCCCTTCCTCTGAGTTAAGTTTGATTTTCATAGCCAACCTCGTTCAATTGAAGAATCAACTGTATTTCTGACATTTTTCAACCGGTTTCAAATTTTTTAAAACAATCCTATCACAGCTTCAAAACTCTTTTGCCTCAGTGACATACCGAATTTAAAACCTGTAACTTCAAAACCATAGAAAAATTTGGGAGCGTACCTCACCTCGTGGTCACCTGGTATATGAGAATAAATTCCCACAAATTCAAAGAATATGATATTTATGATCATCACATCGAAGGTATCATTTAATTTCTCCATATTTGTATGGACTGGTGATAAAATAGGTTGGCCACTATTCCCATATTTTTCCGGTTTTTGACATATGGGAATCAGACAACAAAAAACCCGGCTGTAAAATATTTGAACGCAGCTTAATCCAAACAATGATATATCCTATCCTCTATTCGAATTACATTCATGGTTGATTGTTCATACACAAGAATTACGGTGGAGTGGGATTAACCAAACCTGTCAACAGAAGATAATTGAATTTGTGATTTGGTGTTCATGTGCAGTTATCCGCAACAAACAACGAATTATTTGTTTGTCATACGTATTTCCACTATCCCATACCAGATGATTGAGATACTTAGCCTGCGCTTGTTTTCAATTGGAATTTGGTTTGTTTGTTATTGCATTCGATAGAACCCAACGTGTAGCGTTGAGTTTTCATATTTTTTTTATTTTTTTTATCGAGCAAATCCGCATCAGCCAATCGGCTATTAGCGACAAAATATTCACAATTTGTTATATTTTGAACAGGATGTTTGATTCTCGGGGGAATGTAATTATATTGTCTGTTGTGCAATCGTTGAAGATTCCGCTAAAATCACTAGGAAATCCGTCATTCAGTCTTTGAACTGCGAAACGAGGACACTCCATCAAGATGTGCTTTATTGTTAGTGGCACTCCACACAGAAAACATTCTGGTTGAGGTTCCTTTGTAAGTAGGTGTTCGTGTGTGACCTAGACGAAGTCGAGTGATAACTACTTGATGGAAGCGGTTGGTTGACGTGTCGGACCATAGTTGAAAAGCTGGTTTGATCTCCTTCAGTGTCGAGACTTTTGTTTGCCAATAATGGTTCCATGTGTCGGCAATTTTAGAATGCAAGTAGGGTCTGCTGCTAGTGTTCTCATATGGGGAATGAGTGCTGGATTCTCTAAGGCATCTCTCACGTGTTTGTCAGCTAGGTCATTTTCTCTTATGCCGGTATGAGAGGGAACCCATAGGAAAGTTACTGATTGATTGGATCTGAGTAGTTTCGAACCTTCTTTAATCAGTTTTCCTATGGGATGATGGGTATATGTTTTTGATAGAGTTGAGAGAGTCAGTTGTGATCAGAAAATTACTTCCAGATGCTGTTTTTATGAATCGGAGAGAATTGTAGATTGCATGAAGTTCTCTAGTGAGGCTGGTAGCGGTTTCGGGGTAGTCTGTATTCTTCAATGACTTCATCTGTTTGTCATGGATGCGTCGGTGAAGATTTGTATATGTGAAGGATATTGGGATATTATGGTTTGATATTTTGCATGGATCAATTGCGTATTTGTTTCTTTTTTGTTCAGAGGGAGTAATTGGGTATTCAAAGATGGTGGGGTAATGAGCCATGTTGGACTTGTTTCATATATTTTATTTCTAGTAGTTTGTAATGTAGTGTGCCATATTTCGATACAAGTATCTCGTATAATAGATTTCTATGCGGATATTCAGGATAACATGTCGAAGTTCGTAATGTAGTACGTGAATTGAGATGACGTTAGCTGATGGTGTTACTCATTCTGCTGATGCAGTCCTAACGACTGAGAAATGGATTGATGAATCGACTCAATTAGGTTCACAGATATTAGTCTAATCAACAAGTTCAAAAACGTGTTAAATAGATATAAAGCCCCTAAAAATATGAGCGATAGCTAATTCGATTTGGAATGACGTCTAGAGAAATGTTTCTTAAGGGTTTATTAGCACGTAAAAAATTGCGATTGTTATTAACAAAATGAGATTAAACAAAGAAGGTATTTCGTTTTCCGTTAATAATTTCTAAAATAATGATATTTGAAGAATTATGAAAAAAGATCCTTTCCGGAACTCTATCTCTATTATTTATAATTTATTTTTTGCCGAAAATAGGGCTCCGCGAGGTCGTTACGGCATAGGCGCACCGTCTAAAAATCCGTTATATCACCTAAAATAATTTTTTTATAGTATTAAATAACAATTAAAAAAATTTAATAAATTATGGTGTAATCTAGACACTTGAACGAGAAAAACCTCGGTAAAAAAAAATTTTATGTCGATTTTTCACAAAAGTTACACCATTGTTGATTAACAAATTTTTTTCCAATCTCTGTTTTCATAAATTACGACATAAAAGTTTAAATAATTGGTCTATTGAATGTTCACTCCGTGGAGCTCTTCACATTTGGGTACTCAATGGAGCAATGCAAACAATTTTCATTAAAGTTTATTATTTTGTTAGTTATAATTTTTTGAAATTAACAAAAAATGAAATTTCTGAAAAATGTTATTGAAAAAATGTTTTCCAATAATTTCTCCTTATTGCTGTTTTTGCATCTGATATAGGTATTAATAACCATTGGAAAAAAAATTTTACGTCATTTGTTAAGAGATTGTTTATAAACAAACAGACTATTTTGAGTTAATTAAAAAATTAATTTTACCATCTTATTGCATAAGTAAAATTTGATTTAGAAAAAAAACTTTTTTCTTCAATAATTTTTTTTATTGTTTATTATCGTTTTTTTATATTTCAATTGTTTAAATAATTATTTGGGAAATTATTTTATTCTTAAAAATCATCATTGCTTTTTTCAATGAATTAACAGAGAAATATTTTTTTTTATAAATAATTTCATTTTTATTGACTTAACAATTTGTTATAAAAAATAATATTAACTTTATATTTTTTTTTCAAAATTAAAAAATAAAAAAATAAAAAAAAAAAAAAAAAATAATAATAAATAATAAAAATACAAAAATATTTTTTTCTATACTTTGTTATAATAGTTGTTTTTGTTATTCTTTGAAGTTTTCGAAAAAAAAAATAACGGTTGATATTATTTGTTTAAAAAATTTAAGTAAAAAAAAAAATTAATAATAAAAAAAATTTATTAGAAATATTAAAAAAAAAACGATTATAAAAATAAAAAAAATTATTTGGGGATTTTTTTTTAAATCATAATTTCACCTATGCAATAAGATGGTGGAAATTTTTTCTCTAAAAATCCCAAAATAGTCTGTTTGTTTATAAACAATTTCTTAACAAATGACGTAATTTTTTTTTTCCAATGTTTATTAATACCTATATCAGATGCAAAAACAGCAGTGATAAGATATTACTAAAAAAAATAATTTTTTTTTTAGAAATTTATTTTTTTGTTAACTTAAAAAAATTATAATTACAAAATAATAAACTTAAAAAAAAAATCTGCATTGTTCCATTGAGTACCTAAATGAGAAGGGCTCCACGAAGCAAAAATTTTATAGACCAATTATTTAAACTTTTATGTCGTAATTTATAAAAACAGAGATTGGAAAAAAATAAGTTAATAAACAATGGTGTAACTTTTTGAAAAATCGACATGAAAATTTTTTTCACCAAGATTTTTTTCGTTCAAGTGTCTGGATTACACCATCATTCATTCAAATTTTTATATTGTTATTTAATACTTTAAAAAAATTATTTTAGGTGATATAACGGCTCTTTAAACGGTGCGCCTATGCCGTAACGACTTCGCGGAGCCCTATTTTCGGCGTTAAAAAAAAATTATAAATAATAGAGATAGAGTTCCGGCAGGTTGGACTTTTTTTTCGAAAATTTCCTCCTCTTTCAGGATTTTCCTTCGTAATTCCTTAAATATCATAATTTTAAAAATTATTAACAAAAAACAAAATACCTTTTTTTTTTAATCTCATTTTGTTAATAACAATCGCAATTTTTTACATGCTAATGAACCCTTAAAAAAAAAATCTGTACGTCATTCCGATTCGAATGAGCTATCGCTCATATTTTTAGGAGCTTTATATCTATTTAACACGTTTTTGAACTTGTTGATTAGACTATATGAGTCATTTGTTGACTTGACCTACCCAATACTGATGAGGGGCGAATATCCCGAAACCGGTCTACAGGTAGTAGCCTGAGTGAAGTAGTTGATATAACCTTGTAGAATTTTGCACGATCATCCATCTGTCGAAGCATCAGCCAGGAAAGTAGTTGTTTTCTTATAGATATTCGACAACATATACCTACTGTATGGGTTTTTGTATTTAGCTTTCTTGAGGAATAATATGTTTGCTATTTTCAATGATATTTGCTATGGATCAAAGCACTCAGATGAATATTGAACCGACGAAAAAAAAGCAGGGGGTTCTCTAGTCGACGGGTATATTTTTTTCAGTTGTCCAATTTTGATGATTTTGTTTTCACTGGATAGGGTATACCACGAAGTTGGTCTTATTTGGATTTGAAAAAAAAAATACACTCCTAACGAAAATGCGGGATAATTTTTGATTCACCCACTGAATTTCTACTTGTTAGCCAATTCTACCATGCATAACTTTGTACTGGGTAATACGATTTAAATGATTATTTTTAAATTTTATAGGGTATGCTTCTGACCTGAAATTTTAAAAGCATATTTTTTTGATATTCCATCCCTGAAGAGGTGAAAACGTGGGTGAGAAGGGGGGCCAAAGTAAAAGTTACAGTTTGTTTTGAAATCAGAGTCATGGAAATTGGTATTTGGGCTCTTTTTCACAAATAAAGATAAGTGTATTTCAGGGGTACGGAAAATTCAACCCTAAAGGGGTAAAATAGGGGTTGAAAGTCTGTATAGTTGGTTTTGAAGTTGGGATCATGAAAATTGTTAGGAGGTCTTAGTTAAAAATGAAAAATACGAGTTTTGGTGTTCCGTGGAAATTCAACCCCTGAAGGGGTGAGGGGGTTAAATTGGGATTGAAAATTTCTATAAGAATTCCGTTAGTTTTCAAGTTGGGTCATAAAAATTGGTATTAGAATTCGTTGTTACAAATAGAAAAGATACATTCCAGTTTTTTCAGAAATTCAACCTCTGAAGGGGTAGTTGAAATGTCTATGGGGGTTCCGTTAGTTTTTTAATTTAGGTCATAAAAATTGGTATTTGAGGTCTTTGTAAGGGATAAAGGAATACATTTCTAGCGTTTTCATAAATGCAACCCTCAAGGTGGTGAAAGAGGGGTGAGACTTTGTATGATGGTTCCTTTAGTTTTCAAAATAGGGTACTGAAAATTGGTATTTGAGGTCTTCGTTACAAATAAAGAAATAACTATTTCAGTATTCTCAGAAATTTTGTCCGTAAAGAGGTGAGTGAATTTGTAATAGTTGTCACAAAAAATAGAAGATTTAACGCGGACGAGATTATTATGGTATACCGTGTGTCAACAAATCTATTAGACAAGTCATAACTTCTAGAATATTAGGTGTATCAAAATGAGATTTGGTATAGGTAAATGATTAATGAAGAGGAGAGTTTTCGCATATTCTACACTTTCCGGTCACTTCCGGTTTCCCTGGAAATGGCTCCGGTTTTGAATTTTTAAAGGGAACACCCTGTAGATTGTAACATTTTTGGATTTCTGGGACATATCTGGATCAGAATGTTACATTTTGAATAGTTTTTACGCCAACTTCAATTTTTAGAGTCACTTTTAATATTGCATCCAGGTGGCCATGATCGGACGTAAACTAATATGAGGACATCAGGGGATGTCAGAAAATTATAATTTCAAAGTTTTAGTGACTAGTATGATAGATAGTAATAAGACAAGTCTAACTATTATCCTCAAATGGCGACCATTTTTTGACAAGCACTTTCCGAAAGAAGGATTTTTTGACGAATCTAACCATAATAATTTATTTGCTATTGGATTGAAAATAAAAGCATTGATCAAATATTACTAAGGAATATACTGGATAATAATTGATTTACTTTTGTCAAGTGTGCCATGGATATTCATTTATTTACTTTCACTGTAGTACATTTCCAAAGTGCATTCCTCCTTGTTCAAAATACATTTCAGCTCGTTCAATAGTTCATTTTTCACTTGATCGTTACTGCTTTATAATACCCTGGCAACGGTTGCTATTAACAGACCCATAACGCCCGGGGCGTTATGGAGGGCATTATGAATCATACCGCCCGCTAAATGTTTTTTTCTGTAGTTCAATGAATTAATTACTCAGAAAAGTCTTATTTATAACTGTACATAAAGAAGGGACTAATTATTTTCTCTCGAATAGAAATAACAATTTTCAAATGTTCCTGAAAAATTAGTATCAAGTTTGAAGTTCTGTGAGTTGACCGATGATGAACTCCTCAATGTGCATTCGGTTTCGTTCGGAACGTTGATATTTCCTTCTTCGGAAACGGAATGGGCTATCATTGTAGCAATTTTGTTCTTCGAGGAGATACTTTCTTCAATATAGCTCTCCGCTACCGTACTACTCTTCCATTTTCCATCTAATTTCAGTGTTTCAAAGGAAGCACCACCTTGAACAAGAAGCGTTGACGACGTTCGGCGTAGACAATCTCCGGTGTAACCTTTCGGGTTTTCCAAATTTGGGTATTTCGCTATGATAGAAGGAACACTTTCTATAGTATTTTTACCAACAGGTAACTCAATGCATTCATTATTTCTGTAGGTTAAAAAAAACCTACGTTGTTAACATCCTTTTGGTCGTAGTGCAATGTACTCTTTAACCGAGTTCAAGGCTCCTATTTCGCTTTCTTCAATAATGCTAAAACTTTTTGAGGTGCAGGTCTTGGTTTTTGGTACCCTGATCAGTAAAACGGCTCCTCTGTCTTCAATGTCATTAACTGTCATCCTGACCATTTCATCACGTCTTGAGCCTTCAAATACGCCCATTACCAGAACAACTTTATGTAGCAGAAAAGTATCATCTGGAGCTTTTCTTATAAAAATTATTACTTGTCCACCTTCCAATACCTTTGATTTCTTAGGAATGTATCCTTTTGGATTAACTTTTAGAAATGCCATCAGTTGACTGAATGCTGATATATTAATATTTTCTTCAACAACCAATATTGATTCCAGCTGTGAGTATTCGGTACATAGACTATTTGCACCATATTGTTCAGACTGGAATAATGAAAAATAAATAAAAAATATTAATATTTTTCATGAGATAAACTCAGTTCCTGGAAGTATGCCATTAAGACAGTTACATTAACGGTATTCACTCTGTTTTCATCTTTCCATTTCAGAAAATGGTCATATTCCTTCTCGTATAAGTGTTTGGATTTCACAGGCAGTAAATTTCCTAACGCTTTTTCAGCTTTGAGCGTCACATTCTGTGGTAAAATCTTTTCAAAATGTCACATTCTGATTCAGAATGGTCTCAGAAATCCAAAAATGTTACAATATACATCTGAAAATTCAAAACCGGAGCTATTTCCGGTGAAACTGGAAGTGACCAGGAAGTGAAAAATATGCGAAAACTCTCCTCTTCACATACCATTCACCTATATCAAATCTCATTTTGATACACCCAATATTCTAGAAGCTATTACTTGTCTAATAGATTCGTTGACAACCTGTATAACACTTAATGGTTCAAGGTAAGTTTGTAAGTATTTCAAAAGTAATCCAAATTAATCCAAATTAGTAGATTTTAGCCACAAAAAATCAAAAAATATAAACCTTTCTACAAAAAATTAAACCGACGAAAAAAAAGAATGTTTATTTTCAGTCTTGATAACTGAGCTCTCAAACTGATATGAGTAACTGATCTTGAGAGGGCGCCAAACAAACAATTTAGGAAGATTGTAAAATTACTTTCAAGAAATAATCCAAACAAACTAACATACAAATGCAACGTGAAATCTCTAGCAATAAACAATAACATTCCAAAAATACGCTCTCCGCACAACATTTCGCAACGACGTGTGCCCTCACGTGTGTGTACGTTCAGGTAGCTGTCTCGCTGATATTGACTTCGAGAACACTCGGCAATTTTGAGCGGAGGGACGCGACGCTGCCGCGCACCTACTGCCAACTTACGCTTGACGTGGTAATTGATTTGCTTGTTTGTTTGGCGCCGACTCAAAAGCAGTTACTAACATTAGTTCAGGAGCTTACTTATAGAGTCTAAAAAGGTTCATTTTATTTTTTGCTTTTCAGTTTTTTTTCCGTCGGTTTAATTTTTTGTCGAAAAGTTTTTCCGTTTTCCAATGGAATTCAGCTGAGAAAATTCAATAACGAACTTTTGCGTGGGTGTTGAACTAATCAAACTCTAATTAAAGTTTTCATGAAAGTCGAGTCGTTGTTGAAAAGTGAATGATAAAGTCACCCCAGTAAAACTTAAATGATCGTTACATTCCGTTCAGTCACACAAAGAATATCAGAGTCATTTTAGTATATACAGGGTGTCCTACTCTCGATGGCTTATAAGACGTTTCTGGAGAACGGAAAATAGGATTATTTTGGAAGTTTGGTTTCTTGGATGATTTTGATCCAAAATATTTTCAGCGCTGCGGCGTTGCGCTTATATTGAAAAATAGCAACAACTTTGATATTTTAAATGAGACATCCTGTATATTATTGCATTTTTTGTTTTGCTATTCAAATAAATTGTTCTAAGTCTCCACCTCCAGCGAAGAAACAGGCATTCAGTCTTCTAGTCATTGAATCTCGTACCCGCCCAACATTTGTTGGTGTGTTTCTTATTGTTTCACAGGCGTCTACTATTCGGTTTCTTAGATCTTCCTCGTTCGTTACTGGAGTTTTATAAACTGGTGACTTCAAATGTCTTCAAAAATAAAAATCTAGCTGGTTTAGATCTGGGGACCTTGGTGCCCACGCCTGGTTAGGTTCGTCTACACCCCTACCGATCCATCGATTTGGAAAGGCAGTGTTAAGGAATTCCCTGGCTGAAACGCTAGAATCGGCCGGAGCCACATGCGAATACGAATTTCTGATGGTACATTCTGAAGTAGTCCCGGCAATCCATTTTCTAAAAAGTCTCTGTAAGTTGCGCCATTCAGTCGGAACGGAAGAAAAAAAGTACCTGTCAAGTAATTATCAATTATTGCTGCCCATACATTCAGAGAACATTTATACTGATAATGTCTTTCACTAACTGCGTGCGGTTTTCCAAGAGCCCAAACATGGTTGTTATGAAAGTTTGTGATAGCATTTCGGAAGAAGTTTGCCTCGTCCGTGGAGAGTACATATCTTAAAAATTGGGAATTTCCAGCCAATTTTCCCAAAAACCACTGACACATAGTGGGGACAGTCTCTTGGCTAAAGAGCTTGTACCCTCTGAATATGGTATGGATAAAATTGTTGATCGTGGATAATTCTCCAAACTGTGGACTGAGTAGAATTGAGAGCTTCAGCAATTATTCTTGTACTTGTTTCTGGATTCTCCTCGAGAGCGTTCGAAATAGCTTCTCCTAATTATGGGGTTCGGAATGCTCGTGGTCTTTCAATAATATCAGCTGCCAAATGACGGTGGAGACTGGTGAATGTTGGAGCTGAATGCAGTACTCGATTAGGATATCGCTTCTGGTTAATACGTCTCGCGACGCGTGCATTGCCATCCGCAAGACCATAAACAAAATGCATATCGGCTAAATGAGCATTATTGTTTAAATAATCCATTTTTTCAAAATTAGTGTTTTGAAACTTACAGAAACTTTAACAAAACAACAAAACGTTTAACTCTCACATAATATGTTATTACCAAAACTACTCACTTAAACGTCAAATTCACTACCCAAGCATTCTTGTGGGAAATGTAAAATAATGGTAATAACTTCAACACGCATCGATTATCAAATAATCGACTTGAAATTTTCAAGGCCAAATATCTAGAAAACGGTTGCTTATAGCGACTTGTAACAGGGATACCTTTTTTCCGAAGATATGATAAAAAAAATTATTTTTTTGCTGGAAATGTGCTAGAAGTATGCTCACAAAAGTTATGAATTTTCATAAAAGAAAAAGACGTGTAGGTGGCGCCCCCTACTAGTGAGAGCAATAATAATATCAGTTTCGAATTTTACACCTCAAAAAACTTCCCCATACCAATTTCTGTTTGATTGAGGTCAGTATTTTAAAAGTTATTCAAAAAAAACGAAAATAAATATAAAACTTCAACACCCTATTTCTTGGAAACGAAGCGTTTTCGGACAAATATTTATTAGGACAATTCATATTAGAATATTGTGAGGAGTAACCTACTGAAGTTTGTTAAAGTACTTTTGAATCATCCTGTATATTCTGGAATATTATCCGAAGACGACAAAAGCCTTGTCATTGGTATGTATTGCCTATATTTGAATCTCGCTATCCTTTGCGTACCTACCCGAAATTTTCGAGTGCTATCTTACCGGACTATAAGTGGCAATAAGTCGTCACAGTATAGCGCACGTTAGGCTACATAATGGAACATGAGGTCCTTATAGCATGTTAGCGATAGTTATCACCTTTTCACTAAAAAGCCACGTAGAGCGCCATACTGGCGGCTGCGACGGCAGACTGCCAAGGGGGTGGTCAAAGGCCACGCAGGGCGGAATGGCTGAAATCGATCGCTACACGTAAGGGCAAGTAATACCTTTGCCATAAGATTTATCGATTGAGCTGCGTGCATGTTTAGCGGCGAATTATTCCTCAGACTATTCTTTTAATTAACCCAGCCATATTTGTGCTGCGCCCCGCACGATAAACGCTGTTTTGATAGCGGTGTTGCCAAACTAATACAAGCATACATTACCTCTTTTTTATATTTTACTTTCTACCGATCAAAGCAAACTATGTTAGATTTCATTTCATTGAAAATTACAGTTCTAACAACCATTCAAATTTTGTAATTTTGTGTCATATAAACAATTTCACCCAACCATGTCAACATTACACTGACAATTCCACTCACTTATAATAATTCCCATTTGTGAGTACAAAAATCGAAGTTTACTATCGGCTTAATAGGAAGGAACAGAAATGCAAGTGGATAATATAATCGGATAAATTACGTTACCTAGCAACGCTAGCATTTATTGTTCGTTTATCAAGCGTTGCGCGCTCATCAGTTTGACAATTGTAAATGTCAAAAACCGAATTAAACAGCAAATAATATTCCAATAAGTCTGTCGAAATTTGGAAATATTTGCGAGGCAGAAATAATAAGGAAGATTGAAAAATCAACTCCAGAAAATACAAAAAAGCATTCCTCCATTTGGAATCGATTTAGCGAATTTTGTAAACAACGATACTTCAATTTAGAAACCGAACACTCAGTGGAAAATGTGGCAGGAATATTGATGGACTGGGGCTTCAATATGAAGAAACAGAATGGGGAAGATTATAAAGAATACGTGGTGAAAACCAATGTGGAACACAACAGCAAATAAATCCCATGATGCACGTAATTCTGAGCGAAAGAACTTAAAAGGTGATTCATAAAAATGTGAAAATAGTTCAATAGCATTAACTAAAAATGAAATTGTTAAAATGACATTGATATGGGATGAAAATAGTCCCATAGTCCTTTTAAAAAGATTTTTTCATATCGCTGCATATGAATTGGAATTGGCGAGGAGGTGAAGCTGCAAATTGTAAAGTACACTATTTCAAAGGAGGAAAATCAAATAATGGTGATTCAACTGGTCGCATCGACTATAATACAGTTTTTTTTAAAACATGTCAAGGTGGCTCAAACAAGTACTGCGATAGTAAATGGCTAATAAAAAACATAGAAAACCCTAGCATATGCCCAGAAACATTGTTTTATAAAATATTATCACATAGACCGAACCATATTACAACTGATAGATTATTTATAACTCCTAATCCGTTTTGGAAAAATAATTCATCAGAAGGTTAGTACAAAAATGTTCCTATATGAGTCAACGAAATTGGACGAAAATTTCAGCTAAAAAAATTGGACTGTATACAAAGAATAAAAAAATTTCTAATCATTCTCATCGCTCACGCGCCGTGTCAACTTCAGCTGAAGCAGGTATTAATGAACAAGAATTAATTAAAATAACTGGACATTTCTCTTCTAAGTCTATAAAGCCCTATTTACAACTTGATAATGAGCATCATTCGCATCTTAAGAAATCTCCGAGATAAAGCTTCAGGTAATGAATTAGCCACAATGTCAACAACACAATCTGCATCAGTAAAGGAGCAAATGTCTACTGGCCCAATTGTATATAATAATTGTATTTTCAACAATTGTTCTTTCTAAACATTATTCTTCTACTTATTGTTCTTTTAGTTTGTTAAATAAAGTTTAATTGAATTGAGTTTTCGATTCATAGAATTGTCTTACCAAATACCACGCGAGCTCAGATCTGGCAGGATATTTTTTACGATGGTTTTCTCATACTTACTTTCATATATGTAATTTTGTGATTTTGTCAGAACAGCTCTCATTAAATTGCCAATGAAAGTAAGTATTCGAAAACAACCGCAAAAAATATCCGGCTAAATCTGAGCTCTTGTGGTATTACCCCCGATAATTGCATTCAGTGCAATAATCAATCACCATGGCAACACGATTGAGTTTGACAACTTCATTCCAAATAAATTTCAAAATGTCACGTTTTGGCAATGCAAATGTTCAAAGTATAAATGCACTAATCGAAAAAAAAAAAACAGAAATACAACCTACAGTCACAAATATATTTGGGGAATATTTATGGAATTTTGCCTCGAACGAGAATATGAATTGAATGAACATAGAAGCTTGGAAGGATTGGCGTTGATACTGAAAGATTGGGCGGTCAATATGAGAAAAAAAGACGGGACCGAATTCAAAGGAGCAACGGTGCGGACGATGTGGAACGTTTCGTGCAAACTTTTGCAAGAAAAGTACTACAATGACTATAATATTATGATTGACCCGTTTAACAATATAGAATTTAAACCAGCCCGAGATGCCCGAGATGCAATCAGGAAGAAACTACAAGCAGATCCATGTAAATAATATTGCTATCGGATGAAAATACTCCTGAAGGTCTCTTGCATAAATTTTACCATATTTCCGCTGTAGAATTAGCGTGGCGAGGAAGAGAGGGAGTTGCTTGTCTGGTGGATTTTTTACAAATCGAGAAAAATAACGATGACTATCCAACAAATCGCATTGACCACAATCCGGTGTTCAGTAAAACGTGCCAAGGTGGTTCTAAAAGCTGTACAAGTAGTGAATAGTTGGTTTTCAATAGTGAAAGACAAAGCTGCCCTGTACGTCTTTTTCATAAACTGATATCAAATAGAGGCGGCAATATTACCTCACCACGACTGTTCCTAAAACCGAATTGACACTGGAAAAATGAAACTGACAAATGGTACGATAATGTACCTGTTGGAAGAAATACAATACATGGATTGACTAAATCTGCTGCTGAGGCAATTGGCTTGAATTTGAAGGACAAAAATATAACAAATCACTCGAATAGATCAACTGCTGTTGGCGGATTGGCAGAAAGTGGTGTAGAAGAACAACAATTGCGGAAAATTACTGGTCATAGCAATCGAAATTCTATAAAACCATACTTTAATCTCGATCAAGAAGACCACAACAAGATCATAAATATTATACGTGGTAATAGTAGAGAACAGCAACGAATTTATGTTAAGTTGAATTTTAATAATTGTACTTCCACTAACTGTACTTCTAATAAATAAATAAATATTTCATTGTGTTGTGTTATACATTTTTTTGTAAAACAATATTCCGCCGAATATCCCTCGGACATTGACAAATGTCTCATAATTTTATGACAAATTTCTCAAGCTCGTTGCATGGTAAGGAACGAGCTTTCGATTTTCAAAAAATTATCTCGTCTATTATCAACGTCCTAGAAATATTACTCTGAAAAAAGATTTGCATTTCATTGCCATTCAGATACAAACAGAAAGAGAGTACACTATAGTATCTACAAATATATTTCAATGGTTATGTAGGTAACATATTATTATTATATACTATTGATATTTTCATTATGAACCCATGTTGAAACAAGTTTATGAGAATAATTCATAAAATAAAAAATAAACAATAAAAAACATAAAAATACATGAAAAAAATGAGAAGATACCAGTTGGTCAAACACTCATGCACAGTAATAATCCATTTATTCACCCCCCGTCCATCTATTGGGATAAAAACATGCATGTGAAAATATGCAGCAAATAGAGTATGCCGAAAAGAAAAAAAAAAAAGAACAGTGATATGATCTGCATCAAACTAATGGATCTTCCTGGAAATCAACAAGACCGCATGTGTTGGAGATAGAATGATTTTACATTCGACAATCTCATTTCGGAATCCTGCAACGAGTAATATTTAATCCACTTCAGTATGTGATAGAATTTTTCAACAATTGGAACCCTCCATGCAAATATAAAAGAAAAATATGTGAAGAACTTCAACAAATGCTGAAAAAGGATGAAAAGACGAGCTCTAATGTTATTGAAGTGTTTGTGTGAGAAAATTTGATGGATTGTCATTCAAGGTGTTCTAGAATCACAGTGGATAAGTTTTAAGGATGCCTTGACATTCTGAAAGTATTTAATAGATATCGTATTTGTTAATTCCTCAGGTTTTTGGGACTATGTCATGAAAAAGATTCCATCGTATTTTGTATGAATAAATCGTATTTTGTTGTCGTGATTTACTGGGTTTGTGGTTTTTGGCTTCAACATGAAATAATGAAAATAGATGAAATTACAAACTTCAATGTCATTGGATGATTTGTCATATATGATGATTACATGGTGATTTGAAAGCACAGTGTAAAATTATTCATCGGGTCTCTATATTTCGGAATTTTATAATGGATATTGTTTTGAGGTGGAGTTTTTGTGGTGGGCGGAGAAATGAAGAGTTGAACTCTCAACAGTTGAGGCGAAGAGAGATATATATTTACTTCTCAGTTGTTCAATCAGTCCCGAGCCTTCTTTTTACAGTTTGAAGTAAAGAGCCATTTTTCCATAAAACTCAGTTCAGGAAGAGAGGGGTAGATTATTTTGTTGAATAAAATTGTTAAATACATGAAAAATTTCCACATTACAGCTTTCATTTCATACTCTTCATTTCAGAATGAAGTAAAGAGCTATTTTTCCAAAAAACTCAGTTCAATTTTTTTATGTATAGAGAGGAAGATTATTTTGTTAAATAAAATTGTTATATACATGAATAATTTCTACATTGCATCTTTCATTTGATACTCTGTATTTCAGAATAAAATAATTTGTTTGGTATAAATTTACTTTTATTAAATTCACATAATGAAATTCAATATAAAAAAAAGTTCTGAGTCTTCAGACTCTATAACTGTACCACATTCAAACTTTCTAGATCGAACGGTTTAGAAATTATGTCGGACAGACATATGAATAGACACAGGCAAATACTGGATTGAGGTAATTCGTATTCACTTCCGATATAGAACAAAAGAAATCAAATGAAAAAGGAATGGTATCAAGAGTGTCATATAATTTGAAATTCAAACAGTACCCTTCTCATTGAAATTTGAGTATTAAATACGTTAGTACATTGTTGGTTGACTCGGTGATTTTGCTGTTTTTTTTTTGCTTGACCTGCAGATATCTCTCTTATTATTCCAAATGAATCATTCCTAATTGTTCGAAAAAACAATTCTTTTTGATTAAGTTTTTTGATTTTATTCATTTTAATGAGGAACTGCTCTGTTTTCGAGTTTCTTATGCATTCCATAGTTTTATTAACGTAATATTTGGGTTTGTCACATGAAACGGCTATCTAAACAATGATTTCTGATAATCTTAATTTCTACATAATTGAATGCACCCATTGTTATTATGTACATATTTGAATATATTATCTTGACTTACATAATCCATCCATTCAATTGAATTCCGTGAAATAAACCTCAGTATTATATATGATATTGCAGGTCGAAATATAACATCTTCGAGTTTGATTATACATTATATAAAGGACTAGCTGGTACCTGCCAAAGATTTCAAAAACAAATAAATTCGATCTAGATTAAAAATGAACATTTTGCACCACTTGGTTGGAGATGATCCGGACCGGCGACTTGAATTTTGCGAGACCATGGTAGAAAAAATTGTTGCAGATCACACATTTGTTTTAGCGATGAAAGCACATTTGTTTTCCAAATGGAATTGTAAATACCAAGAATAGTAGACATTGGAGTGATGAGAATCTTCATGAATTCCGCGAGAGGCATACTCAATTTTCCCAAAATATTAATATTTGAGCTGGTATTTTAGGTGACCATATTTCCAGAAAATAATTTGAATGATCCCAGATACCTCCGAATGCTGCAGGACACAATCACTCCCAGTATCAATGAGATTGTTGCGCAAAACCCACATGAATTTGAATTGAATGTAAAATTTCAGCAAGACTATTTCCAGTAGGTGAGAAATTACTAATATGGAAGGTATCCAAGTAGGTGGATTGCACGGAGAGCTCCAACAAGGTAGCCAGCTCGCTCACCGGACCTCTCACCTCTCGATTACTTTCCTCGTGGCTATGTGGAATCCGTAGTTTTGAAGACGGTTTGTGGGTCGTTAGATGAACTGCGTTGTGAAATTATTCAAGTGTGTTCAGAAATAACACATCTAACGTTTTATAATGTTAGGGAAGAGTGCACAACCCGACTATTTATTCGTCAAAGAATGCAGGTTGGACATGTCGAACATATTTCTGATCAGATAATAGCGTTAATAAAATGAAGACCACAGGCAAAGAAGGTGCTATGTTAAAAAACGAGATTTCGAGAAAACCCGTTCTAAAACATTAGGACCATTATATTTTCGTTCGTTTAGGGTGAATAATATTCCAAATGATATACAAGTGTAGCTTCGATGTTCATTATACGTTTTTATAATGTTTACTTTGTGAATTAAATCAAAGAATAAAGAAATTCCTCAAAAAGGCGAAAAACGGTAAAAAAATGTTTTTTCTCATGATGAGGGAGAGGCCCCATTCATTACAAATATTATGATGCTTATGACTAACTTTTTCATATAAAAAAATTCTCATTTGTTTGAAATTGGGAATAGCAGTAATAATTAACTTTTGCGGTGGCCAGTTTCTTGAATATTTAACCCTTTCACTGCTCTTGACGCTTAACTGCTCTAGACGTATATATACGCATCGAAAATAAAAATTAGATAGGATTACTGTATTTGGATAGACTCGCTGATAATGTCATTTAAATCTCTAATCTGCAGAATCAGTCTTGTTAAATCTTCGGAATATCCAATCTTGGGAAATTATCCTAAGCGATAAAGAAATTGTAATGATTTATCAAAAAAAAAATACAATCGCGTTTGTATACCCTTGACCAATTCTAATGGTACAATTTTTGTTTTGCAGGAATGCGTTGTTGCCGAGTTGGTTACTTCGGATTACTGAAAATCTGATATGGGGATGATTCGGAGTGATTACTATACTAATCAATAGGCAAATCGTGCAATGATATTGAACTTTGCGGAAATGTGCTGTTGCCAAGTTATGGACGCTGGAAATCATTTGGTGAAGTTTAATGCAATTTTTTTTTGAGAATATCGAGATAACTCTTCTGCTCAATCAATTTTTTTGGTGTAATTTTCGTTTCCAGAAAATACGTTGTTGCCAGGTTGGTCACTTCGGATTATTGGAAATCTGGTATGGGAATGGTTCGAAATGGATACTACATATATTAAATCAAGTGAATTTTGCAAAAAAAAATCGTGTTTGCAGAAATGCGCTGTTGCCATGTTATGGACGGTGGTTGTTGAGAAATGATTTATGGAAATTTTAGATAAAAAATTAATATAAAATTTTTGGTTCCGTCGGTTAAAAATTGGTATGTGGGGATTGGGATATTATGATTTTTTTGGTCACAATTCATGATTACAAGTAAGCGGACAAATGTTATGATTTATGGTCCGATTCTATTCATAATTGGAATCTTAGGGTTTTTTGGGTCAGAGATTTTGATGAACTGATGAACTGACTGCCGAATTTTGTGATTCCTTTCAGAATTTGTATTTGACGTTTTTATTCCAATCACATCAAGCCCAGAACACGGTTTGATTTCAACAAATGTATGTAGAAAAAAAAATTGAATAATGAACTTTTCACACCAAATTGTTGAAGATGATTTATTCAACGGTGAAAACAGAAAATTAAATATACTGCAACCATAAGCTTGTTGAAGTAAGTACTCGAAATGCCCTCCCCTTGCTACAATAGAGCCCTCTTCGCATAGACTGACGTACGCGTTCTAAAACTCCAGGAGTATTTCTTATGTGGTCAAAGCCATCAATGATCTGTTGACAAAGTACTTCAATGAACGCACTGGTCCTGCATCATAAACTAGGCTCTTCAAATACCTCCAGAAAAAGAAGTCCAGTGGGTTGCAATCTGGTGAGCGGGAAGGTCAAGGTATTGGACCTGCTCTGCCAATCCACCGATTCGGAAACCGTAAGTTTAAATAATTGCGCACAGTCAAACGAAAATGAGGTGGAGCACCATCGTGCATGAATCATAGACGCTGACGAATGCTCAAGGGCACAGAGTATGAAAATCCTTCTAAATTGTTTTGCAAGAAGTGTGAGTATGTGTCGCCATTTGAAATTCTCGGGGAAAAAAAGGTCCAATTATTTCATCTTCCATCATTCCGGCCAATACATTTAGGCTAAACTGCACATGATGATGTTTTTTTCTAATCTTGTATGGATTTTCTACAGCCCAGACATGAATAATGTGGAAATTTACTACTTCATCGCGGCTGAATTCAGCCTAGTCAGTGAAAAGAATGTGGGATAAAAAATTCGGATTTTTTTCGCACTTTCCAAGTACCCACCTAGAGAACTGCAAGCGCCGCGGGAAGTTTTCTGGAAGCAATCCTTGAACACGTTGAACATGGTATGGATATAAAATATTTTCACTAAACCGTGAAACACAAACGTCACACTTACAAGTAAATCAAATTGCTGTTACACTTTGAACGTCAAAAGCGTTAAAGGAGAAAAACAAGATAAAAAGTTATAGCCCACTAAGTAATTTAGTTTGTTACTTCAATATTCCCCTTTTATTTGCCAGCAATTTTCTCGAAAACTGTTAGCTGATTCATTAAAATGCAAGAGACCAAAGTTTCAGGTTTTTTCATGGCCAACTTAACTGTATTATTCAAATAGTTTCTTTTCTCCAAAAATAGACAACTTTGGCTATAAAAACTGTAGGCAACCCTCATTCACCCCTTTGAATCTGTTACCTTATTTTTAAAACAAGAAATGATTAGAGCGTCCAAAAAACCAAGAGCCTGTGAATTTTCCGAACATTTGATGCATAATTGTAGCCACAATTCAAAATTCACAATTTTTTTCGCGCAACTCGCGATGTCTGTAGCTTGGAGGGAGTGAACTTTAGGACACATGTTTATGATAAAAAAGTCTCATTTTGACCCAAGGAATGCGCTCTAAAATATTTGTATTGAATTTTGTAACACCCTGAACATATTCAACTGACATTGGATAATTTTTAACAAGCACGCATGAAGCTTTCGCGGACGAATCGTAAGGTGCTAGCCGAGTCCGTAATATGAAGATGACTCCACGAGAGCCATTTGCTTACGTGCTACATACAATATTTTTTTGTACAAGTTTTTCAAAGAATGTTTTAATATAAAAGCATTCTATTTCTGCCATCAAAATAAAAAAGAAATAACAATAATCAATCAAGTATGGCAACTTTGGGAACTGAAAAAAATTAAATGATTGCAACTTTTACGAACTTGTCCGTGAAGTGTTGCCATGGCCATGATTGCAATCTTGGCTTTTCTTAGAGTGTAGCTACATTCATATATATATATATAAATATTATTAATAAAAATATTATAGATATACGCATAAACACGCACAAAAATATTGCTATGTACAATCGTGAAGTATAAATTTAATTTCAAAGAAATGTTTTTCAGTTTTAACGTCACAAAATTCTGAAAGGGTTGATGCTGTTAACTCTCAACCTTCGATGGTAAATGATCATTTCCTAAAATTTTAAATTCACCAGTAATACCTAAATTTTATCATATAATTTTCTTTTTTGTTATTGAGACCAATATCTCTGTTACATTCCATGTAACTATCGCCTTTGATTGAAAATGTTATTTCAACTGAATCTATTTTTTTAAACGAAGTTCCTTTACGCGGCTTGCGGTAAATGTTGACTGGTATAAATCATCACGTAAGAAAAAAGCGTTATGTCCGTCCATGCGACTTTCCCTCTCTCTCTCTCTCTCTCTCTCTCTCTGTGTCAATTATATGCGAGTCTGTGTGACAAGCGTCTAGCCCTTGCTCATACGATTCTGAAGGTCTACGAAACCATCCAAATTGCTGTTCTGCTTGCGGGGAATTCAAAATGATAACATGAGTGGTAGGATATCTATACGAATACAAGTCGAAGATTATCGTTGAGTGGTAATACTTGGAAGATATTTTTGTTCCTTTAATATTTCTGTATAACGTGCGTTCGGATGATTATATCTTTTTTGGACAACATTTCTTATGTTTTTTGTATGCCGAAGTTGGATTCATGGTTTACATTGAATATGTGGTACGTCAATTTCATATAATATTAGGAATAAAATACTTTTTACTGTGGCGAAGGAGTTTGGAAAAAGGATATATAAGTGAAGTATTGCATGGTATAATGACAATCAAATGTGATGGAATGGAAAACGACAATTTTCAAAAGAAAAAATATTGAGAAAACAAATACAAAATAGTGGATACATGAGATTGATGGTAACATATTCTGCTACCCCGATATTAATTGATTCATTGGATCGTTTGGAACCATGAAGGGAGCATAACGCTTTCTCCTTACGTAACGAGAATATACAAATATAAACAATCCAAATCTCTATATCCAATTACATTGGGAGTTGAAGAAAAAGCCTAAAGAACTTCGTTACTTTTTATTTTGACCTTCACCCGAGTCACTGCCGTTGTTTCCAGTAAGTTCTGGATACATGTACAACACTGAACGAGATGTGGACAAAACATGAATGTTGAATGAATAGATAGAGAGTTGTCTTTTGTAATAAACATCATTTGTTGTTATATGAGGAACTGGCACATTTTTGGCGTAATCTGAACAGATATTTTTCGACATGTTTTTTGGGTAACCTTCCACAGTCTGAAAATGAAAATATAATCAGGGAAATCTATACAAGTGTAGAAAGGGCAAACTAATTAGTTCACCCCGATAAGTTACTGCGTTCACCAAATTATATTTCCTATAGAAAAATGATTCAATTAGTCAATGACTTGTCGTCTTCTGAATTTGCCTATCAAGAAAATTTAAAAAAAATTCAAAAGATACTTCTCTATATAGTTTTTGATTGACGTTTCGAGGACTATATCTGCCCCAGTTCTCAAAATCTTCCAAATCTCCTTTAATTTTTTTAATAATTTGGATTCTTTCTTGCAGAGTCTTTTTCGCTTTTCCAACTGACGGATGTCAATTGAGATCTGCCAAAAAAGTTTGAGATTGACGTATTGCTCATTTGATATATGGGGTGTTGTTCAGATCAGTTTATTAGCATTCTACCATATCTCACTTCCTCTCTGAGTAGAGGTAACCAAGTGTGATCCATTGCAATAGAATTTGTTGAAAAGCAGTTGTTATTGGAAAGAAGAATACAGGCCGTTTATTCCAATTTTCTCCTCTCTCAACGTGGTTCTTTCATCAGGATTTTCGTCCTATCCCATTCAATCGTATGATCGCCATTGGATGTGGGGATATGTTCTGCAATTTTTGAGCCGGTTATTTGTCGATTTCTGATGTGACTGATGTTCACTTTGGGGCACTATATAACTTTCACCACACGAACAAGGTATGTTGTAAACACAGTTCTTGGTACTTTCTCCTGCGTTTTTTGATTTTGTTTGTGTTAGTATAGATCTCAGTGTTTTTGTTGTTCTGAATGATGTTCTCACATTATACCCATGTCCAATTCGTTTGATCTTTTCAGATAATCCGGGGACATAAGGTATTAAATTGGTTGTGAAATGTATAGGTGGTGGGAGTACGCCTGTTGGTTGTGTTAATTGGTTGTTTGATGGATTGTTGTTTTCAATGTCGGTGATTGTTTTTTCCACAAACTGATCCGGATATGCATTTTCCTTGAGAACAGATTTTATGAGGTTTATTTCTTCCTGTACATTTTGTTGGAATTGCAAACTGTTTGGGCTCGATTATAGAGACATTTAACTATGCCTTTTTACATACTGGCATGATGGTTTGAGTTGAAGTGTAGATATCGATTGGTATGCGTCTTCTTTCTGTGTACAGATGTTTCCTGATTATATTTTCATTCTCAGACTGTGGAAGGTAACCCAAAAAACATGTCAAGAAACGTTGTTCCTTCACAAAAAAACACATTCATTCAATACTGAACGATAGGTCTTGACATTTTTCTGGAATTAAAACCTTCCACAATTTGAAAACAAAATTAAATGGATCAGGTGATCTATACAAGTGTGAAGATTGTGGAAGGTTATAATCTCAAAAAAACGTCAAGAGTGAATATTCCTCGATAAAAAATAAGCTTCAAACAATACTAAACAGACAGTTTCTGTAGAAATGCTTTTCCGGCAGTTTTTCTTTGCATCACGTTTCCTCTGGTAAAATACTTCTGCTTTTGTTTTGTGTAACTTGTTTTCTATTTCAAGTTGTTTGTGTCCATCTCTAGTTGTTTATATTTTACAGATGTTTTGTCCTCTATGCTTCATTCACTAGCTTCCGATCCTTCAATTTTGGCCAAATGCATATCACACGCACTGCAGGTGACTGACCTTGGAAAGTCGAAAGCTTTATTGGATTCTGAACTAAATATAGTTCGATATGTTTCATATGAAACTTTTATCAGGGAAACTTTTCTTCAAACATTTTGTAAATTTTTTTAACGTTCAAATTTTCAGGCAAATAAACTTTCGTTGTTTTTCTTAGGCTATAGTGCGTCTCAAGCCCTTTGAAAGATTTAATATGAACCCGGATTAGGTTTCTGAAGATCTCTGAAAGCTTATGAGGACGATTCAAGTGTTTGCCACTGCGGCCACGTGGATTCTCACCTTCCTGTTTTAAGGATGTTAGAAGTACTTCCGGTTTTTTTTCCTTCAATACCATACATCGCCAAAAAATCATTTCGACACAACGGTTTTTTTTGTACGATTCCATTGTCACAGAATCGTATTCTGTAATGATAAGAGGCATCGTGAAGTACATCAGCTTTTTCTGTTTTGAGGCCGTCTCTGTTTCACTGGTAATACTGTGATTAAACCGCATAGGTAGATATTTTGCTCGTCAGCCGAATTTTAATTCGTTGAACCGCCTAATTATCCGCATATTGTATTTCGGGCACATTTTCAGAGCACATGTATCGATTTCAACCACAATCTTCACCAATAACATGACTTCTCAAGTTGATATTTTCATCACATCACTTGATTTGTGCACAGCAATTTTTTTTTGCAGTCGCTTCTGTGTAAGATGATGCGTCCTGATGAATTTCTACTAGTTTGGCCTATGTAAACTTCATTACAGTTTGAGCAAGGAGTACTATAAATAACATATGAGTATTCTGGAATTTCAAGGGGGATTTTATTTTTGTGGATGAAGTAGATACAGTTTTGATGTTTTTCTTCACTATCGAAAAATTTTCAGTTCCAAATATCTTGATTATTTTGATGTCAGTTCTTTTATATTAGTAAAGTGTTCTATAGACAACAAAACTTTCTCAGGGAGCATTTTGAGTGAACGGAACGTAGTATTTTAAGTGGACGGAACGTAGCGGCCACGATTCTAGAAAACTTCGGACTGTTTGACCACATCCACTGCCACGTAATATACACGGTTCTATCACGCGGCGGCTACCAAACTGGAAAACATTTGTTTGGTAACTGCTACGTTCCGATCTACATTCCTGGATCTCAGATAGCCACATTCCAACGACGTTGTGGTCACCTGGCAAAAACGTGGATATGTAGTGGCCGACACTGGACACGTTACACAACTGACTGCGTTTGTGTAAATAATATGTGGCTCTATCCCTGTTCAGCAACATATTGTTGTGATAAATATTCCTTATTCTTCCATTTTGCCTGATTCTACTCGATCAACTATAAAAATATAAAACATATAAACATACAAACTCGTGAGAAAGTATATTGAATTTGGATTCTGATCGGGATAAAATTGAAACGATTGAAAGTTTTATGTGAAATATGGGTGTTTTAGGTCGATTGTGAGCACGCGCCATCGGAATACACTTTATTCAAGGAAAACATTATAATTTTGGAAATAGCTCGCATCTGAAATTATGTACATAAATCCCTCAAACATTGTTATAACAATCTTGGTTAGTTGACGTAACGAATTACTACGTTTGATGCAGTTCTGATGACAAATAAATCTTTATTGAATGTTTCGATCATTTCCCTAATAATGGCGACCCAGCATATTCCTGTAAATATGGCGGCTTTCGGCGAATATAACTTTAAAGTGGCAGAAAGGTGAATATTCCACTCGCTCCTGCCATCATAAAGTGCCCAGTGGAACTGAATTATCAACTTTTCCACCACTGGAAAGTGGCACCCACGTCGCAGGCCCATGACTCACCACTTCAAACCTATAACCTAAAAATTACAATAGGAAAGAGGCGCACACGTCGGGCTATTATAACCTGCCACTTCAAAGTTATAACTTCTAAATTGCGGGTACATGTTCAATAATTATTGAAAAAGGACATGTAGCAAGTATAGTGGAATTATGCAGCTCCAATCAACAATTATCAAGAAATAATTATCAATTAACAAATAATGAAAATTTGTAAAATTGTAAAATTTTTTCACCGCTTTCTTAGTTGTTTGAACAACCCTCAGAAGTTAATGAAAACTTGTACGAGTTAAAATCATGGGGACCTTATCTTTTATAGTGGGATCCGAAACCACTCTTGGGACCTTGAAAAAAATTTTCACCAGCTGCCGGATTCGAACCCGAGCCGGGTGAAAACAGTCGACACAAGACCAACGCTGTTGCCACTGAGCCACAAGCCCCATGGCATTTATGCAAAATTTAGGTATGAATATCACGCAGGAGCACAAGTCAGAGATCCGATCTATTCAAATTAACTTTTCTATACACAATCAAGAAAAATTAACCCATTTTATTTTGAATGGATATCATTCACGTTTCACATAATAGGTGAAACGAACTTTTTGTAGGCCACGATAAAATAACTTAAGAAAAGTTAGGTTAGTTTTCGTCATCGCGCTGATCAATCCACGGCCACTTCAAAATTAAGGAAAATTGTCTATGGAAAACGCTTAACCCATTTCATATTGAATGAATATCATTCACTTTTCACGTAACAGATAAAACGAACTTTTTGTAAGCCACATAAAATAATTTGAGAAAAGTTAAGTTAGTTTTCGTCATCACACGGACCAACCAACGGTCACTTCAAAATCAAGGTAAATTGTCTATTGAAAACGCATAACCCATTTTATATTGAATTAAATCATTCATGTTTCACGTAACAGGTCAAAAAATTTTTATAAGCCACAATAAAATAATTTGAGAACACTCAGGTTAGCTTTTGTCATCGCGCGAAATGGTGAATTTTGAAAGTTATTGTAATTTGTAGTGACTTTAATCAAATGCGAACTGTGGTTATCACTGTTGGACTCAGCAGGAACGTGGCAACCATCGCCACATATCACAAACAAGTGCCCGCCACATTGAGTTTCCAAGTGGCGTGTTAAACGTGATGTTCTGTCTATTAGAACAGCCTATCAACCTTAATTGATTCAAAAGACTAACATGTTTGGCAAGAAAAAAATATAGCCAGTAGAAATCAGTCGTTATAATGAAAACATGTCAGGTACTGACAGGGCTGATCAAATGATTAGTTATTATTCATGCCCTAGAAAAACCATCACATGGCACAAAAAAGTCATATTTCACCTACTGGATAAAGCCGTATGGAAGAATGTATACAGAGTGGGCCATGGAAAACGAAACAGCGGTTCTGTAGGTCGGCAGAACCAAATTATATAAAAACGCTCGGACATATCAACTACATTTTCGTGGGGGACATCGTTCGCGATGAAATTCACCCGAAATACATTCCAGCCCTTGGGGCTGTGACCGCCACCCCTGAATTTTTAAATGGCAATACATAGCAAGTGATACCTCATTTGGAAGGAACTTTCCTTCCTTACACAAACAACAAAAATAAATTAATTCTATCGATTCGTTTTCGAGATATAGGGAAATAACTTTTTATTCACTCGAACAATAAAAACAATATCTGATAAAGCAACTGTCGCAATAATTAAAATTGTCAATGAACTAAATGTACAAACTGTGTACCACCCATTTCCATACAATAGTACAAGTTCTGTTCAAAACGAGACCTCACATTTCGTAGCATTTCCGGCGTTATTCGACGGCATTCTTCAATAATTCTCCTTCGTAAATCTTCCAGAGATTCTGGTTCGGTTGCAAATATTTCGTTTTTCAAGTGACCCCACAGGAAAAAGTCGAGTGGGGTTGAATCTGGAGATCTGGCTGGCCACTCTATAGAGCATTTTTTTTTCCAATCCAACTCCCAGGAAATATTCTATCCAAAAACGCCCTAACAGGCTGTGCATAATGAGGAGGTGCCCCGTCTTGTTGAAATATCAAATGGTCTTCATGGTAACGATCGTCATTTTCAATGATTTCTTCTAATTGTGGATAAACAAATTCATTCAATAATTCCAAATAAGTTTCTCGTGTCAGGTTATCGTTGAGATATACTGATTCAATCAAACGGTCCCCAAAAATATCGGCCCAGGCATTGAGATTTTGGGGAGTAAGGACTTGTGGATTGGCATCTGATCAATAACGACAATTATGACGATTCACATTCGAATTCAAAAAGTTTGTGGACTCATCAGAAAAGCAGATGTTGGAAAGGAAATTCTCATCAGCATTTATTCTCGAAGTCATAATTTCACAAAATACCTGTCGCCTAACAAAATCATCTTCATTCAATTGATGTACCAAATGTATTTTGTAGGGGTGGAATTTATTATGTTTCAGGATTCGGCGGATACTGGTTCCAATGATATTGGTAACACTAGCCAATTTTCTTGTGCTCAATGTTGGGTCTGCATAAACTTGTCCTGGAAGTGCAACTTCAACAGCTTCATTTCTCAACGGAAATTCACATTCTGGGTCTCGTTTCTTGTTGGCTACTGATCCAGTTTGACGAAATTTTTGCACTAATTCTAGCACGTATTTTCTAGCCACAAGTTCATCTGGATGCCTTTCATTTAACAAATCAGCTGTACGGTTACCGCACTTATCATTCTTAAAAAAATTGTTATTATTTCAACCATTTCCGCGATCGTATACACCATTATTTCGGAAAGATATTCAGCAGCTTTAGTCAGGTAATTCACTCTACTGTCGTTCAATCAAAAATCAGTTTGACAGTGATAGACGTCCACAATTGCGATTTGGCGAAAAAAAAATATCTCATAAATGTTTTTGTTGTACTCGCATCTGAGTCGAATTCGAGAAAACGTCTTTTTGTCGATTCTTAAGAATCTTGAAATTTTTTCGATCAAGTAAATGAGGATGAAATAAAAATTTCAAACGGAATTGCATGTTATTTGTTGGTAAACAGTTAGATCATTCAATTCCTTGACAATGATAATTATTTTCGAACAGTTGCACTACTAGATGTTATTTTTATTGATTGGGTGAATAAAAAGTGATTTCCCAACTTCAAGTTCCTATATCTCGATAACGAATCTATAGAAATAATTTATTTTCTTTATTTGATATTGAGAAGGAAAATACCTTTCACATGAGGTATCACTTGCCATATGTTGCCATTAAAAAATTTAGGGGTGGCGGTCACAGCTCCGAGGGATGGAATGTATTTCGAGTGAATTTCATCGCGAACGATGTCCTCCTCGAAAATGTAGTTGACGTGTCCGAGCGTTTTTATCCGACGAAACCAAAAAGGAGGAGGTTCTCTATTCGACCCGTATATTTTATGTTTTTCCATCATATTTCTTTATGTATGATCACGCATAACTTTTCACTGAGGCGTCCGATTCCGATAATTCTTTTTTCAGTGGATAGGGTGTACTTCGACTTTGGTCCCATTTGAATTCAAAAGATGAAATCCACCCCTAAGGCATAACTTTGTACTGGGTTCCTCGATTTGGATGATTCTTTTTTCAATAGATAGGGTATACCTTATATTTGGATTTCTAAAGGAATTAGCTACCCTTATGGGTAGAAAAATAGGGGATAATTGATTTTTCACTAGTGAACATTAGCACACACATACGTAGTTGACAATGACAGATCGCTACTGACATTATTCTTGTTCCGCCAAAATCAGTATATTTTATGAGAGGATGGAATGATATACAAAGTAATGAAATAAACCAACCAGAACAACGAAAATAATTTATATTACAACAAATAGTAAAAGTAGATAATCATATTATTCAACTGGCAATAGTTGAAGTAAGGTGGGTGAGTAAGTATTTTGAAGACCTGAAGACGATTGCAGATGCAAGCATTCGAAACGTCGTGAAAACCTTTTGAATACATTGAGACGATGGACGTCCGAAACGATAGTAATCAAATTACCACATCGTCTACAACCTTCAAACAAACGTTGGAAACCCGGTACGGACCCGGCATCAGCGACAAGTTTAGAGGCTACGAAAGGACAATGATAAAGCTTACCAAGAGCCAGAGACAACAACATCATCCCAGACGGTTTCCAGGTGAAGTCACCTATTCCCGGGGAACGAGCACAACGTATCATGGAGCGGGCCAGTCACGCACTAATCAGGTCGCAGATCAACTATCACCGTTGGAAGAAAGAGATGCTGCTACAGGATGCCACTGCTAGATTCCAAGAAATCAGAGAATACACCTTAGAGGAGGACAATCAACCCATATTTGCGAAGATTGAGAATAGATGCGCGGGAATCCGCCAGGAACAAGAGAGGAGGCATCAGAAGAAATGGAATTGAATAGCAGGGAGAACACGGTCTCCACAAACCAGCAGCAAAGGTAAGAAAACCACCATTAATATCTCAACTAAACCACTTACAGGAGTAGAGGAGTCCCTGCTGGAAAAGGGATTGAACTTTGCAGTTGCACCTAAAACAATACCTATCCTGGACATTATAAGCTCTGTAGAATCAACCAGCAGCAGAATGAACCCCATCCAGGCAGGAGAGTTCAGATGGAAAGTGAGAGAGACACTCGAGAAGGAGAGGAATCCCCGGAGTAACATATCTGCAGAGGAACAGAGGGCCCTGAAAATTCTACAAAAGGATTCATCCATAATGATTCTTCCAGCCGATGAAGGAAACGCCACAGTTATCATGGACACCACAACATATGATGGCAAGATAGAGTCGTTACTCCACACAGGGTACTATAAACTCTTGAAGAAGGATCCGACACCCACTATAGAAAGGAAGATCTACAACACTCTGAGGAAATTCAAACACTTCATTCCAGACAACGAACGATCACATCTAACGCCACACTACAGCAAACCACCGCATCTCTACGGGCTTCCGAAAATCCACAAACCAGACATGCCACTGAGACCGATCACCAGCTCACGGAACTCACCAACCTACAAGTTATCGAAATACCTCCTACCGATACTACAACTCTTACAAGGAAATAGCAGTTCATACGTCAAGAATTCCAAGCACTTCGTTGACACCATCACAGATGTTGAACTTGGACCAGAAGATCGTTTCATCAGCTTCGACGTGTAGAGCCTTTACACCAATGTCCTATAGAGGAATCTCTCAGTATCATCAAAAGGAAATCGAAGAGGATGACCAGCTGCACGAGAGGACTGACCTTCCTACCCACGCAATATTGGAATTACTGCAGTGCTGCCTACAGAACTCATATTTCCAGAAAAGGACCGATTCTTCACTCAAGTCGACGGACTCCCGATGGGATCTTTCCTTTCTCCAATCATCGCCAACATATACATGGAGTGGTTCGAGGAATTGGCTATACGGGAGGCAGAATACAAACCAAAGCTGTGGTTGAGGTACGTGGATGACACCTTCATTGTATGGAATCACGGAGACGAACATCTCCAGGATTTCTTCTCAGGGATCAACAGAATCAGGGATTCGATCAAGTTCACGATGGAGATGGAAACCAACAGTGCCTTACCCTTCCTCGATGTGAACGTTGAGAGAATAGGCAACGAAATTCGCACCTCCGTCTACAGAAAGAAGACACATACGGGGCAGTACCTCAGTTACAGCTCCAACCATCCGAGTTCGACGAAGAGAGGGATCGTGAGAACATTGGCGGAGAGAGCGACGCACTTATGCAACGACGTGGAGTCACTGGATGCCGAATTAAACCACATCAGAGAGGACCTCCACCGGAATGGATATCCCAAGAAACTCCTAGAAGAAGTATTGAAACAACTCCGGAGAACGAAGACATCTGGAGAGCAACAACAAAGCACAGTGATCTGCCTTCCGTACATCAGAGGTGTCTCCGAGAAGATCAGAAGGATCGGAAACAAGTTCAACATCAAAGAGCTGCTTCCAATCCGGCAGTACTTTACGGAGTTTCTCGACCAAGACCAAACCTGACAACAAAAATGAAATCAGTAAGAATTGCATTTATGAAGTTCCATGTGAATGCGGAGATTCCTACATTGGAGATACAAAGAGACCGTATCGGTAAGATTGGATGAGCACAAGAAATTGACTCAACGTGGAGGAACATCAAAATCGGGAATCGCTGACCACGCCTGGACTGAGCACCATCGAGTTCTATGGGACGACGCAAGTGTTCTACATAGAGAGGAGCATTGGTTCAAACGAAAGTTCAAAGAGGCCGCCTACATCGAAGCCAATAACGCCTTTAGTCAACCAAGCGTTGAGATCAAGAACATATGGAAACCCCTGATTGCTTTTTCTGGCGGGCTGCAGAGGCGCGAAACTTCACGCACCACCACACCGCGCGAAATTTCACGCACCGCTGCACATGGCGGAATTGCACGCATCATTGCGCCGACAGTAATATAAATTGGTAAGTAGCACCTAAACTTGTCAGTATTCACCTGAAGACGATTGCAGATACAAGCATTCGAAACGCCGTGAAAACCTTTTAAATACATTAAGACTATGGACGTCCGAAACGATAGTAATCAATATTTTGGAAGTAATAAAAAAACAAGTAGGTAGTAATTGGTAGATTTTAGCCACAAAAAATTGAAAAATAAAAACTTTTTAACAAAAAATTGAACAGACGAAATACGGAACTGAAAAGTAAAAAATGAAAACCCTTTAACGAAAAATTAAACCGACGAAAAAATCAACTGAAAAGCAAAAAATAAAATAAACCTTCTTAGTCTAAATCATAATTGAGCTCCTAAACTAATGTAAGTAACTGATTGAATTAGGTGAAGCGTAAGATGATGGCAGCGAAATGCACGGCTGCGTTTTGATGACTTCTTTCATAGATAATGATCTTCGATAATTGTTTGTTTGGCGCCGACTCAAAATCAGTTACTTACATCAGTTCAGCAGCTCAATTGTCATTCAGACTGAGAAGGTTTATTTTATTTTTTGCTTTTCAGTTGATTTTTTCGTCGGTTTAATTTTTTGTTAGAAAGTTTTTATTATATAATTCGGTTCTGCCGACCTACAGAGCCGCTGTTTCGTTTTCAATTGCCCACTCTGTATAATGAGTGCAATCAAGAAAAACTAACTTCAGGAGTTCAGAAATGAGTTGATCAAATCAAAGTCCATACCTTCTACAGATTCTAGGAAGAATACTGGTCATGTCCTTGAGGCCATACCTATACCGGAAGACAAAAACAAGGAAAATACAATAAGCGCTGTTAGCAGTATGGCATAATGAAAAAAAAAAGAACTGCTTGGCAGTGCCGAAATAGCATAGGCAAGCCACCCCTTTTAGTCCAAGAGGGCACTGCAGAAAACCTAGCCAATCGAATAACAGAATGAAATGTTTTCAAAATGTTAGTACTCACAGCAAACATGGGAAAAATCATTGACTGCCTGGTCACAAGTGGTGCATAAGTTTTTCATAGCATTTTTTCGGAAAAGGCAACCATACCAATGTAGCAACATATTGGTAATAGTTTCAAAACAAATTTAACTCCCAAGTGGTCTAGCGGTATGAGGTGCTGTTTCACCAAAGGGAGCGTGGGTTCAAATCCCAGCTCGGGCCTCTTTTTTTCCTTTTAAATTGAAAAATGATTTGTTTGGGGGCGAATATCGTCCCAAAATAAATCATTTCTCATGTCTGCAGAATACCTGGCCGATGGTGTGACACCATGGAATGTTTTCACAAGCTTTCATTTGATTTCATATATATATATATATATATATATATATATATATATATATATATATATATATATATATATATATGTTGTTATGTTATGAAAAACCAGGAAAAAACCCACAAGAAGAATAATTACTTAATAGCTATTAGTTTCAAGAGATTGTTTTTACATATTTTTAATTTCTATTTGCTTTATTAAGCCTCTGTATAATATGAATAGATGAAAATATTAAATACTATAATACAATCAATTTCATACACTGTCATAATGATTACAACCCATAATTATTCAAAAGACAACAAGAAAGGTCCAGATTATAAGCTTGAAACATACAGTATATGAAATTGTATGTAACTTAAAATAGCCAATGGGAGAACAACAAACTTCTTGATGACAATAGCCAATTAGGGAACAGTATGGTCAAATGTAAGATTTGAAATTGTGAGAAAATAAGAACGGAAAGGTGTCAGAGACAATAATGATTGAATATTGTAAATAGTCTGTAAGAAAGGAAAAATAGATTCATTTATAAGTTTTGACAAATAACCCCAAATAGTGAACATGTGAGAACATAGTGTGCGAATTCAAAAATTCAAATCAAAAGGAATGAGGAAGAATGGTACCCAAGTAACGAAAAAACGAAGCCACGAGGAGATCGAAAATAATGAAAAAACGAATGCCCTGTTTTATTTGGGAGAGAGAAAAATTCAATAATTTCAACAGTATAAGCAGAAAATCAACATCACCTTATTTGTACACCATATACAAATATTCCAAAGCTGATTGCTGAATTTGTATGATTCCTTCTTTTGGTATTGAAGTTCCTGAGAGCATTGGATTGAGAGAGAATCCAAATTCTGGGTGTATATTGAACAGCGACAGTTCCAGCGACAGCAATAAACTTTCCTAGTGCACGTCACGAACTGAACAATTTCACTAATAACTCATATCCCATCAGAAGAACTTTTTTTCACTTGATTTTGAACTATTGAGGAAATTTTCACTTCCAAGGTAAAAGAGAGGTTGTGTCTATTAATCCATAACCTGTTTCTCATGATTATTCATGAATATTTGTAGATTTACCTTAGAATAAGTTATCTATCGTAGGCCAGGTAAAATTAAGTTTTCCTGAATAAAGGAAATACTTGCTTTTTGATACTATCTCGTTTCTTTTCCACAATTATCAGCAATCGTATTCATGGAGATTGGAAAAATTGAGATTTGACATCAAGCAGTGGTTAGTGGCTCAATTGCCTGAACCGGCTATCTGAGACAAGGGGCGTACCAACTGAGTTTAGCTGTGGTGAGGAAAGTGATAACAATTGGCAGCAACGTGACGGGAGAACAGTGACGTTAGCTAGCAATTATTATTATTACATCACAAAACATATTATAGAGGGCGAAATAATAACAAAATAATTTGTTATATCATCATTATATAATAAAATGGCGCCCAACGCGGTGCAAAAATATATTGATAATAATAATAATAACAAAATTCAATTATAAAATTCATTTTATACAATTTGTTATATCATCAATACATAACAATATATATATATATACATATATATATATATATATATATATATATATATATATATACAGGGTGTAACTGAATAAGTGTAAAACATTTAAGGAGGTGATTCCTCATCGAAAAAAAGATAGGATCTTTCATATAAAGAAACTTCATTGGAGCATCCCTTGTTAAGATACAGCCCCTTAAAGGGGGTACATAAAATTTGTATAACAATTTTTTTCACAAGCACTGAAAAAGTTACAATTTGAAATTAACCTGACGTTTTGTACTACCAAAAGACACTTAGCCAGTAATTTATTTGGTTTTACCCCATGGTTGTAAGGGTGAAAACGCAACCCCTAAAATTTATTTCCAATGTAACTTTTGTCTTATTATTTGTTTACCATTTAAAATTTATTTCCGATAGCCTGTTTCATTCTAAACAAAAAATGTCTCTTGGGTTTTTTGCCCAAAATAAACCAGTAAGCAGCAAAACATTATTTTACGAACAACTACAGAGATACATCGTCATAAATGCGAAAATACGAAACTAATCTATCTAGTAGGTCGCTATTAGCGATAGTGACAATTAAATTGGTATGACGCTGTCAGTTTGGGAATTTTCGAAATTGAATTAATACTAATTGTGTGTTGTTGTTCTGTTCTTAATTTGTTACTTTAATAATTCACTTGTTAATAAAATGGCATACACAAATGAGGAAATGGCTGATATGCATTACGTTTACGGTCTGTCGCAGGGGAATGGGTTAGAAGCTTCTAGAAGATATGCTGAAATGTTTCCTCAACGGCAGCATCCTTCACATAGAATATTTGCTCGACTTCATCAACGATTACGAGAATATGGTTCATTCGACAAAGAACGCAGGATTGTGGTCGCCATCGAGAAATACGAACACCACAGCTTGAGGAAGCAGTACTTAATTTGATTGAAGAACAACCTACTACCAGTACTAGAAAGATTGCTTTCCAGCTAAATGTTGATCATATGACGGTATTTCGAATTTTAAAGGAACAACTCTTATACCCTTACCATCTGCAACGAGTACAGGCACTGTTACCGCGAGACTTTCCGAACCGTCTTGAATTTTGCAATTGGATGCTGGAAATGATTAGAAGAAATTGTGACTTTCTGAAGACGATAGAATTCACAGACGAATGTAGTTTTTCTCGGGACAAGATTATTAATTTTCATAATTACCACATATGGGCTGATGAAAACCCTCACGCTATTGTCGAAACTAGCCATCAAGAACAGTTTTCTCTTAACGTGTGGCTCGGAGTTATTGGGGATGATTTAATTGGGCCTCATTTTCTACCTCCTCGATTAAATGGTGAGGCATACGTTCAATTTTTAAGAGAAGTGCATCCAGTACTGCTGGAGGAAGTTCCTTTGGGCGTCAGAAGGGATATGTTTTTTATGCATGATGGGGCTCCCGCCCATTTTAGTCAAGTAGCACGTCAGCATTTAACTGAAACATATGCAAATCAGTGGATAGGTCGAGGAGGACCACATAAATGGCCCGCTCGATCCCCGGATCTCAATCCTCTCGATTTCTCTATTTGGGGCCATTCACAGCATTTGGTATATCGTACTCCTGTTCGCGATGTAGAGGACTTAAGAAACCGCATCATCGATGCGTGCAGGGTAATCAGAGAGACTCCAGGAATATTTGAGCGAATACGTGGCTCAATGCGCCGACGTCTAGACGCATGAGTAATGTTGAACATTCACTATGATTTCTACATGTTGTGTGTTTTGTTATTAATAACTTAGTTTTGTTTATTACCCTTTAATCGTTTAATGCAGGTACTAACTACAAAATAACAATAAATCCAGTTCGCATTTATGACGATGTATCTCTGTAGTTGTTCGTAAAATAATGTTTTGCTGCTTACTGGTTCATTTTGGGCAAAAAACCCAGGAGACATTTTTTGTTTAGAATGAAACAGGCTATCGGAAATGAATTTTTAAATGGTAAACAAATAATAAGACAAAAAGTTACATTGGAAATAAATTTTAGGGGTTGCGTTCTTCACCCCTTACAACCATGGGGTAAACCAAATAAATTACTGGCTAAGTGTCTTTTTGGTAGTACAAAACGTCAGGTTAATTTCAATATTGTAACTTTTTCAGTGCTTGTGAAAAAAATTGTTATACAAATTTTATGTACCCCCTTTAAGGGGCTGTATCTTAACAAGGGATGCTCCAATGAAGTTTCTTTATATGAAAAATCCTATCTTTTTTTCGATGAGGAATCACCTCCTTAAATGTTTCACACTTATTCAGTTACACCCTGTATATTGCAAGTGAATTTTGACCTACTTCTAGTTGTCCGATTAACGTGAAATGTGGCGGGTGTTCATTATTCCGGTGACAATGCATTACGGAATGTCTGCCAAAGAATAAACAATATGGCGGCTTCAATATGGCCGACGAGTTTTGTGATTATAAAGTTCGATTCTATTCAAAATTAGTATGTTGTGGCTTTTGGTGCTGAACATCATGATTTCTTTGCCAGAATTAATGAATTCAAAATGGCGGCTCCAATATTATATGATATGAGTACTGGTTATAGCCCTATTCCAATAGAAATGGGTATGTGGGGATTTTTGGAGTCGAATATTAAGATTTTTCGATCAGAATCTACGAATTCAAGATGGCGGCTCTAGGATGGGACGGCCTTTGTTATTATAGTCCCATTCCATTCAAAATTGGTGTGTGGGGGTTTTGGAGTCGTACATCATGATTTCTTAGTCGAAATTCATGATCTCAAGATGGCGGCTACAAGAAGACGACGTGTTTTGTTATCATGGTCGGATTCCATCAAAATTTGTATGTGGAATTTTTGGGGTGATAGATTATCAATTTTCAACTGACGGAACCAAAGAAGAGGAGGTTCTCTAGTCGACGCGTATATTTTTTTTATATAATTGTTTTATGTATGATCACTCCTAACTTTTTACAGAGGCGTCCGATTCCGACAAGTCTTTTCTCAGTGGATAAGGCGTACTTTGAAGTTGGTCCCAATTGAATTTAAAAGATGAAATCCACCCCTAAGGGTAGCAAAATGAAGGATATTAATCACTCACCCTCTGAATTCTGGTCCGTTAACCGATTCTATCAGGCATAACTTTGTTCTGGAATCTTCGATTTGGATGATTCTTTTTTTATCAGATAGAGTACACCTCATTGGTGATCATATTCGGATTTTGAATGGAATTATCCATCCTTACGGGTAGAAAAATAGGGGATAATTGATTTTTCACTTGTGAACATTGGCACACATATGTAGTTGACAATATACAAAGTAATAAAATAAACTAACCAGAACAACAAAAATGATTGTATTACAACAAATAGTAAAAGTAGATAATCATATTATTTAACTGGTAATAGTTGAAGTAAGGTGGGTAAGTAAGTATTTTGGAAGTAATAAAAAACAGCAGTTAGTAATTAGAAGATTCACTACAAAAAATTTAAAAATAAAAACTTTTTAACAAAAAATTAACCGATGAAATACGGAACTGGAAAGTAAAGAATGACATAAACCTTCTTAGTCTCAATAACTAAGCCACTAAACTAATGTAAGTAACTAATTTTGAGTCGGCGCCAAACAAACAATCAACGAAGATCATTAAATTACTTCAAAAAAATTATCGGAATGTCACCGCCCAACTCGATGCCATCATTTTACGCCTCACCTAATTCATTTGCTCGTTTGTTTGGCGCCGACTCAAAGTTAGTTACTCACATAAGTTTAGGAGCTTAGTTATTGAGACTTAGGCCCGATACTATAATGTCAGTTCAAACTCCAAAAACCACAAACCAGTTTATCTTCAAGTTCAAACCAAAGGTGGTGAAAAAGTCGTTTTATAAAACCACATAAGATTTTTATTTTCCATATATATAAATGTCATCGTCACTTGGCCTTATGGTGTTTTGTTTCGTTTCGCTTACTTCAAACCATACCTGAGGTAGGGTTTGAGGTTTAAACTCGAGGACGTCACTCAAGAGTTTAAACTGACATTATAATATCGGGCCTAAGAAGGTTTATTTTATTTTTTACTTTTCAGTTCCGTATTTCGTCGGTTTGATTTCTTGTTAAGAAGTTTTCATTGTCAGTATCCAATAAAATAACGGATTCTATAAATGACTGAAAAGAATTAAATGGGAATGATTGAGAAAAAATGAAGACAAACTTTTATACAAATGCACCAAAAAGGAAAAAATAATTTCTTTACTTATTTGACCTAGGCTATTCTGTGAGTAACAGATTCAAAATCTTGCCACGCAAGAATACCTATTTCATATTCGCGGCAAGCTTTGGAATCTGTTACTCATATGATAACCAAGGTCAAACAATTGAAAAAATATGTTTTTTTTATGAAAGCTTGTCTTACTTTTTTTCAATTATTTTTATTTAATTTTTTTTAGTCATCCATGGAATCTCCACAATATTGGAGCCGCCATTTTGTCACCGGAATTACGAACACCTGCCAAATTTCACGTTATTGGGATAACTAGAAGAAGGTTCACTCACAAGATTTGAACTAAACATATACATATTAAGTGAAATTGAATAAATGCTTATGAAAACATTTCACTCAGTTACTCGATCGGCCAGGTTTTCTGCAGGTAGTTCTCATACATGACAATTGATTCGTTTTGGGACGAATATTCGCCTCGAACAAATAATTTTTCAATTTCAAAAAAAAAAAGAAAAAAAACTGCCCGAGCTGGGGTTCGAACCCACGCTCACCCACGCTCTTTTTCGTGAACCAGCACCTTAGAACGCTGGACCACTAGGAAGTTAATTTGTTTTGAAACTATCACCAATCTGTTGCTACATTGGTATGGTTGCTTTTTCCGAAAAAAGCCCATAAACAAGTTATACACCACTTTTGCCCAGGCAGTCAATGATTTTTCTTGTTTGCTGTGAGCACTAACATTGGCATAAACATTTCATTATGTTACTCGATTGGTCAGGTTTTCTGCAGCCCGCTCTGGGCCTATTTGTGTAGGGAAATGTTTCCAGAATTGGCATGAATCAGTAGTTATTTTATTATTTCCACCAAGTACATTTTATACTGTTTTACTAGTTTAAGTTCCTCTTGAATACTTGTTTTTTTTTAAATGAACTGTTTTTTTATTTTACATGCGGTATATGACGTCACTGTCATTTCGAAAACAAACTATGCTTTTTGCTGTGCATGACGTTATTTGACGCAGTGATTTTTTCCAGTATTTCTGATTCTTTGGAAAAATGTGATTTTCAATCTACATGTTGGCGTTTCCTGCGTGTAAAAGTAATTATTTTATCACTGTGACAAATTGAGCACATTTTTTTTTGGTGCCCTGATGAAACAAAAATTAATGACGTGATATGACGTCAATGTCCGCCAACGTATTGAAGTACTGAATCTGAAACAAAAAACAAATGATATTTTTTTCAATGTCAGATGTCTTCTAAATCAGGCTTTCCTGGTAACAACTGAAGTAGGCTTTCCCAAGTGGCATGATTGTATCATGAAATCGACAGGAGCTAAAATGAGTTTAGTTGATTTGTTGTCGATATTTGGTTCAGCAAACTGGTTCAAATATTGATGGGGAGAAAAAATCGAATAAAATGAATTTCTCAATTCTTCGAAAACTTGTTGAATGTTTGAAATCAGTTATTATGATTTGGATTTGATCCCAAATTCCCAGGAATATCCTATCTCATTATATCATTTTAATCTACGTGTCGCTATTATAATTAATATGCAAAAAGATAAGATAGTCAATTGTTTCATCTGTTCAAAATCATTTCGCATAAATGTAACTGGCCAAGGTGATTTCTGTACAATAACACCAGCAGAAACCATTGATTCAAAACTGATGGAACTATTGAATAAAATGTAGAAAGTTTGTCTCAAAAGTTCGAATAACGTGAAACAACATGAAGGTTGAACTCGAAGAAGTTATTTATAAACCAACTAGTTATGAAATTGCAAACCAAGAACTCAAGCCTCTCAAGGAGAAGAAGAAACCAGATACTCTGTTCTTGTACTTCTCCGTTATAACAGGTAATTTGATATTGTACGTAGTTTGTGGAAGTTCCATTTGGTTTTCGTTCAGTTTCCTGAAGTTGATGAGTTATACAGAATGAGCAGTTTTTTGTGTAAAACAAATATGTTCCCAGAATATTATTTCCATATTCACAATCAGGGCAGAATGCTACTGAACAAAAGAAAAATGTTTGGCATTTCATGATGATGAGGGTATTCTCAATAAAAGAATGAAACATTAATTTTCATGACAAATAACTTTCTTAAGAATTCATTTAGGAAATAACCTCCACCAACCTGTATCTCCATTATAAATGAACATTGAGATTATGTTAACAATCTCCAATCTCCTGATCTATAAAAATTGGAACTCCAGTTCATATGGAAATTATTATATTACAATTAAATTTCAATCCTATATCCAAATTTCAAATATCTATGTGATAATTGAAAATTGCAATTTCTCCTGAATATTTTTTGTTGATTGAAGAACGCTATTCGATTGTCTCATTATAAATTTTGTACACCTCCGGGACTGAAGTGAGTATAGTATATACATTGTCAGTTGAATAAATCCATTTTCGACACGAAATATAGGGATCATTCAAAATCGTATGAATTATAATGTTGAATTATGAAGGAAAGCGGAAAAATATATAAATGATTCCCCGGATAAGTATATAGTAGACAATTGAGGAAAACTATTCCGCGTAAAAACAGTCATAACCCGCTGACCCTTATAGAATAAATCGTAGAGCACTACACATTATACTTAATTGAATTTGGGGTATATATAATATAATCTATGAGTGAAAGAGTGGGGTGGTGTATGTCTAGGCAGAGGCAGCCATTTATGGTGAACAACTGCAAGAAAAATGTTGTGCAGTAGTCGAAAGTACCATCCACATAAAATGGCTTGAGAAAAGCTGCTTTGAATTTGTACAACAACCAATGAAAATGTTCAATACTAATCATTCTAGAAAGCAAGTTGCCAAATTATTCGATGAGCCACATAGGGTCAAAATAGCAGGTAGATTTTGTTGAAGAACTTGAAATATCACATATAAAAAAGAATGCTCGCAAACTCGACCTTCTAGAAAGTTTGGAGATCAATAGATACAATAAAAACTTTTTTACAACAAATTAAACCGACGAAATACGGAACTGAGAAGTAAAAAATAAAATAAACCTTCTTAGTCCCAATAACTAAGCTCCCAAACTAATGAAAGTAACTAATTTTGAGTCGGCGCCAAATAAACAAGCAAATGACTTAGGTAAGGCGTAAAATGATGGCATCGAGTTGGGCGGTGACATTCTGATGATTTTTTCGAAGTAATTCAATGATCTTCATTGATTGTTTGACACCGGCTCAAAATTAGTTACTTACATTAGAAGAAGATCATAATATTACATGATCAAAATGCCGCCGTGCATCCCGCTGCCATGATTCAATGCTTTACCTAATTCAAATTATTTTTTGGTCGGTTTAATTTTTTGTTAGAAAATTTTTTCACTTTTTTTTTTGAGGCGTAATCATTTGCAATTCTCCCATACTTTCAGAAGTTGATTCTTTTGATATATTGAGTCGTTTCTTTCCAAGTTCATTTTTTATTTCAATATCAGTTCTCTGAGGTGGAATACCCTTTCCCAGCGGACGTATATTGTTTTGTTCCACAATCAGATCGTCATCGGCAATGTCTTCAATGTCGGTGTCATTATTTACGTCCGTAGGTAAAAGAGCAATATCAAAAGATTCAGCTTCTTGAAGATCTTCAATATCGGAATTTTCTAATTGTATCAATTCCCCAGTTGTAAGCGGTCTTGTGTAATGAACAAATACATATTACATAAAATATTTCAGATGCTACTTCTCAATATAATCGGAAGGAATAGGACCAAATTTATAGCAGATATTGAGGTTCATGCACTACTGCTCATAAACGCCAGTCGTGTGAATTTTCTTACGTCAATTTTTAACCTAACTTCATATTTTGTTTTGGATACTTCCCGACAAGAGTTGAAATTAACTTATTTCTTAATAATTTTATAAAAATATAATATATTAAATTTTGGGAATTTATATGGAATATACACCCACTTCACCTCATATTTTGTACATTTTTTTGGAACACACACTTTATTTTCTGACGTCGTCGCCGTGTTTGTGAGTTTAACTGGTTTTAGATATTCGAAAGCGTTGTTGCCAACTTGTGTAAATGGGTCGTAATTATTAGAACCACGAAATAATCACTTGCGGAGCCTACAGAAAATCATGGAATACATTAAAAAAAACCATTAATTTTTGGTCGGTAGACTCTTATGGTCAGAAAATTGCACAAATAATCCATTCAATACACTTATTCATTTCACACCTATATGCGCATTTCGATAACCAGGTTATCCTCATCAGTAGATTAACTTCACTGAATAAATTGTAACATTTTCTTACAATTTATACCTGGCGTTTCTAATTGGGTAATTTTTCACTAATTACTGTTTCTCAAGTCAATAATGAGATCTTGATGGTCCTATGGGGATTAAAGTGAACAAACTGGAATACATGGGCCCATTATCCTCATCAAGTCAATTTTTATTATAGTTTCTGTGGATAACTATACTCTCCAGGCAGCCTGATTTTCTAGTGTCGTTGACCAATTTGATCACTTTTTGATTATGAATATTAATTTTGTGGCTAGATTGGATCATATCATTGACTTATTCTCCCTTCGGTAGGTAGCATGGGCCAAAGTTCGTGGAATCTTCTGGAAATTGAACGCTTTGTCCGACTGTAATACACTTTTTCACCACTTTGAACAACTAATTTCATAAATTCCCGACTTATTTAACATGTCAGTTTTATCCTTCGGGTCTCCTAGTAATGTTTGCAAGTTATTTTTAGTGCTATACACTTCTTGGAGATTTACATCCCGAAATATAGTGTTGAGATCTCTCGTAAGGTTTGGATGGAGGGGAATTTTCACGAATCTTTCGATTTCCGCCATTTTTCTCAGAGTCGTAGTTTTATTCTCTAAACGTGTGAAACGCTTCTTCCTCAAGAGATTATCAATAATCATCATCATCCGGTTAACCCTACCAATTAAAAAAAACTCAAACTCAGAACACAATATGTTTCTATAGTCCAGAATTATTCAATAAACTTGACAATGCATTCCAAGTGTAATGATTCCTTCCCTTTTTTTTTCCAACACCGGTGGAGTAATGCGCTGAATTTTCATTTCATCCCAGATCCACTTCATACTTTCTGTTCGGTGGACACATATAGGGACAGCAAATTAAGAAATATTTATGCGTGTTAACACTCCAAAATGTAATTCTGAATTGGTCTTGAGATTAGAACTTTCCTCAATATAGTTGAATAAAATAATTTAACATGTTCACACTCATTTCTAACCGATTGGGTACTATATTGAGCGTCCACCGTAGGATATCTTCAGTCATCGGTTACTCTCAAATTTTTCATTGAAGATGTAAGCATGTATATAAACGAACACATTGCCACTGGGTTACCTGGTCCAGGTATGTACAGAAATAATGTAGAGGTACTGTTTTGTAGATTTAAATATTTCCCAAAAAAAAAAATTCATATGAAAATAAGTATGCCCAGAGAAAACAATACAAAAAATGATTATATATGAAAAAGTTCGAAGAATTGAACACAACTGATAGAAAAGCGTTATTCCTGCGAATTTACCATTATAGGAATATCAAGGACATTTTCAGCAGAAACATAGGGAACACTTCAACTTTCACTGACATAACAAAATATTGTATGCATTGTTGATATCCATAAAAGTACTCTTGCACTTCTTCCTGTAAATGTGTATTCCGAGAGTTAATCAAAAGTAAGATGTCTTTTCACTCATACCTGTTACAGATTGGGACAAACTGGGGTTCACCAGTCTACTTGATGAAGTAAGATGGCGCCGACGTCGTTTCTTGTTATAATTCAGTAAACTGCAATACAGATCACACAGGGTGTATTCCTGTCATATCTTATGATTCACAATCAATTGCAATTTGCCGTATGAATATGGAACGTTCATGCGGCGGTCTTTTTCGATTTACAAATCGCAAAAAATGCATTTATTCCGATGAGTTTGTATGAGCTTTCACTGTGACCAGCTGCACTAACTTACTTTTGGAAATAAATGTAGATGAATATTCGGATCTGTAGCTTGAGAATGTCCACATAATATGCAAAAGTAACTCATTTCACAAAAAAAAGTATCCCTACACACACCACTGAAAAAATTAACAATTCCTCAAACACAACTTGAACACCAAGCCAAACCAACAACTGAAACAAATTTAAACTACGAACTGCAATGAACGATCAATATGTGATATTTCCAAATCACAATTCATGTACAGAAATATGTAACGTTGACAGAAATAAATTGATTTTATACGTTTGAAGTTTGACATTTAGCATGGACATAAATATTTTAGGCGCGCCATCTACTGATGAAGTACCAAGCTGCATTCAACTACATTCATTTGTTGTCCTCCAAATATTCTAAGCAAAATCGAATCAGTAAACACACCAGGGTGTTAAAGCATCTCAATCACAAGTCATCAAAACACCCGTAGAAAACGTATTTTCGAGGCATATCCGTGGACAAGAATTTGTAGGATACCCGATGACGAAGAAAATCCTTAGGAATATTTAACATCGATTGTGAAAATCGACTTCATGGTTCGCGAAGTTCGGTGAAGTAATTGTGGCCTAAGACGAGTTTTTTGAATTCTGTTTTTCTCCATTTTAAGTGAACATTGAGTGGTACTACTGCTTGTATATGTGTATTGTTGGCATATTCCTACCTCAAGATTTTCCAATTTCCCCAGTGTAATCGTTCACGTGGCAAACTGTGAGTAGAGTCTATATTCCTATCAATTCCTACTACTACTAGAAGAGGGGATACCGTCCAAATTCCGTGTCTGCTCCGCTTCTTCAAGTTTCTATTTAATATTATCACATTATTAACATCCTGGCTCGCGTGGAGTGCGTGTGAGAACTACCAATATTGTCCAAATTCTTACTCGTAAAATCAGCTGATCATGAGCCTGATGTTGCAAGACCCTTACTACAACTTGATCAACAATGGAAGGAAAAATAACTTTTTAACCAAAAATTAAACCGACGAAATACGGAACAAAAAAGTACAAAATAAAATGAACCTCCCGAGTCTAAACAACTAAGCTCCTTAACTAATGTAAGTAACTAATTTTGAGTCGGCGCCAAACAAACAAGCAAATGAATTAGGTAAGGCGTAAAATGATGGTATCGAGTTGTGCAGTGACATTCTGATAATTTTTTTGAAGTAATTTACTGATCTTCGTTGATTGTTCGTCTGGCGCCGACTCAAAATTAGTTATTTACATTAGTTCAGGAGCTCAGTTATTGAGACTAAGAAGGTTTATTTCATTTTTTACTTTTCAGTTCCGTATTTCGTCGGTTTATTTTTTTTTTTAAGTTTTTATTTATCAATTTCTTGTGTCTGAAATCTACTAATTACTACCTACTTGTTTTTTGATTACTCCCAAAATACTTACTTACCCACTTTACTTCAACTATTACCAGTTAAATAATATGATTATCTACTTTTACTATTTGTTGTTATATAAACTATTTTTGTTGTTTTGGTTAGTTTATTTTATTGCTTTGTATATCATTCCATCCTCTCATAGAATATAATGATTGTGGCGGACGTAAAAGAACAAAAATAATGACATTAGCGATCTGTCATTGTCAACCACATATGTGTGCCAATGTTCACAAGTGAAAAATCAATTGTTCCCTATTCTCCTACCCGTAAGAGTGGATAATACCATTCGAAATCCAAATATGATCAACTATGAGGTATACCCTATCTAATGAAAAAAGAATAATCCAAATCGAAGGACCCAGTTGGTTGGTTGGTTGGAAAGCTGACGAGCCAGAGACAGGGTTGGCACTTAGCTTCCCTTGATACTGCGACCAGCTTGAGTCTATTGTATCACTCTGTCGTCAGTGGTTCCTCATTCCTCAGGCATAACAAAGTTATGCCTGATAAAATCGGTTAACGGACCAGAGTTCAGAGGGTGAGTGATGAATATCCATCATTTTGCTACTCTTAGGGGTGAATTTCATCTTTCAAATTCGAATGGGACCAACTTCGAAGTATCAACTGAGGAAAGAATTATCGGAATCGGACGTCTCAGTGAAAAGTTATGCGTTATACATAAAAAAAGTATACGCGTCGAATAGAGAACCTCCTCATTTTTGGTTTCTTCGATTAAAAATGAGGAACTTCAGAAGGAAAATGAGTCTTTGAAGCAACGCATTGCATGCAATTCAACTTTATCATTTATGGTCTCAATTGCGCAGGAGAGAATACTTGTAGTGAGCTTCTGAAAATTATAAACAATTCCCTAAAAATCAACTGTCAACAGAGTGACTTTCGTGATATTTTCAGAATTGGTACAACGATTCTGTATAGAGCACGCTCCGCCGCGTCGAAGCTCAAAAATTTAAAAATATTGTTTACTCAAGACTTCACTAGAGAAGACTATATTGAAAGAAAGTTCAAGAAAAAACAGTTCAAGAGAGTTAGAGTATCTAACCCAGGCGCTTTTATTAAGAAACACGCCCTGGTAGTTGGCGACGTTTCTCTAAGCTACGCAGATTGAAAGAATTAAGAGAGTCTGTACTACACATCCTGCGAACATAATTCGGAATCTTCCTTAACTCAATCAATACTCGGGAATAGTGGTGTCGACAAGAAGAGAAAATTTGGTTTTTTCTTCATAGCTGAAGAATCTATTGAATCTAGGCTACGATGATTTTCTATCAACAAATAAGTCATCAGTTGCTGTATATAATTTTTATTTTTTTTATTTTTTGTATGAAACCATTTTTTTTTTATATCATGTTACCTTTTGGTTAAATCTTCCTCTATACACAATCATCAGTTATCTGTATTTATTTTCTGATTCTTTTTCCTTTTGTGTTTGTTTTTTTTTCAATTTTATCTTGTCCCCCTTGTCAAATGAAGCATCATTTTGACTCAGCTCATCTCAACATCAGATCTTTAGTCCCACATTTTCATGAATTTGAAGATTTAGTTTTTCAAATACGAACTGAAACGTGGTTATCAACAAAACCTTCATGTTTCCCTCGATGGTTATTCAGGAATAACAGACCGGTGGTCGCTTTGTACATAAAATCCCAGATATAACGCTAACAAGCTGAATTTGATCCCTCACAATGACACTGAACAACTTTGGTTATCTTTTGTATGTTGCAACAGAAAATATGCACCTGGTGTTTTATACCAGGTGACACAGGAGATCGGACCAGTTATATAAGCAACCATTTCGGATTTGATCATATTACAATCCAATATGGCGGACTTTCAGTTTTTCTGCAAATGCCAGCAACTTTGTTTTTTCAAATAGAACATTTTTACATATTCAAGTTCAACAGGTCAAAACAAGTCCAAACTATATGTCAAATGTCATTTTTTGAAACAATTGAAATTAAAATTGTTTTTTTATTTTAACTCGTGGATAAATGAGATTCGGTCAAGGCAATGAGTCGCACATAACAGAAAAACATAATTTTTTTCTGAAAAATATTTTTTGTGTCATTTATTGATGAATTAATTCAGTCACATCACATTTTGATCAAAAATTATTTTGTTTTCAAATGAAACCACTATTGGCCACCTACCTGTCTCTCTAGAACATTCATTAGAGAAAAAAAATTACATATCATTTTTGTATTTCGGTGCAGTAACAAATTGTATACATTTGAAAATCTACAACTAGTTCATGAGTTTCCTTGCAGTTCGAATAATTTTTCAACTTAGTAAGCTGTGGAAAACAACATTTTTGAATCTTGTCAACTAATTGTGTTTCGCTGTCATCTTCCATCTCAACTTCCGAAAATTAGTTAACTTCCGGGAATTAGTTTAGTAGAAATGTAAAATCAAAATTATCGGTTCACAAGAAGTGAACAGGTTGATATGTTATTAATTTACGGAGAATGTCTTGAGAACATTGTCGCCGCTTGTCAGTTATACGCTGAACGATACCCACACAGGAGACACCCACAAAGAACCTTTTTCAAAAATGTGGAAAGAAGATTCCCAAAAGAACCCAACAATGGAGGAGATGAAAGATAAGTGCCATGTGAAGTGGAATGAATAGAAAAATCGAATTAAACGGTGTTCTTCACATAAAGGATTCAATATAAAATTGAACCAGAAAATGGTAGATCTCAGGTGAAAAACAACTACTTTCCTGGCAAATACCACGCAGAACATTGAATGATATTCACCTGAAAATCCATGCATACTTCCATATAATATCAATGGACATTGAATGCAAATGTTTCTTTCTGATAAGCTCGATTATGTTTAATTTATGTCGTGTTCACCTAACAATCCGCATACCAGTTCCAGGCTTCTTGGCCCTCATCAGTACGGAGTAGTCAACCAGCCAAAGGTCCAAAGAACTCTGGCTGAAGTGAGACACAACGTAAACAAACCATCATCGAGCTTGTAACACCTATAGGTACGCCGGAAAAGATAAACTTTAACTGGCGGTACCTAGTGACAGAAAGAAACACTCCAAAAATCTCCCCCCTCGATAGGTTTCTAAATAAAAGATTCCTTCTCAGTAGGAGTGGCAAGCCCGTCTAGCATATAGTGAAAGATAAGTGCCATGTGAAGTGGAATGAATAGAAAAATCGAATTAAACGGTTTCTTCACAAAGGATTCAATATAAAATTGAACCAGAAATGGTAGATCTCAGGTGAAAACAACTACTTTCCTGGCAAATACCCAGAACATTGAATGATATTCACCTGAAAATCCATGCATACTTCCATATAATATCAATGGACATTGAATGCAAATGTTTCTTTCTGATAAGCTCGATTATGTTTAATTTATGTCGTGTTCACCTACCAATCCGCATACCGGTTTCAGGCTGCTTGGCCCTCATCGTACGGAGTAGTCAACCAGCCAAAGGTCCAAGAACTCTGGCTGAAGTGAGACACAACGTAAACAAACCATCATCGAGCTTGTAACCTATAGGTACGCCGGAAAGATAAACTTTAACTGGCGGTACCTAGTGACAGGAAGAAACACTCCGAAAATCTCCCACCTCGATAGGTTTCTAAATAAAAGATTCCTTCTCAGTAGGAGTGGCAAGCCCGTCTAGCATATAGTGGAAGATAAGTGCCATGTGAAGTGGAATGAATAGAAAAATCGAATTAAACGGTTTTCTTCTTTTTTCACCTGAGATCTACCATTTTCTGGTTCAATTTTATATTGAATCCTTTATGTGAAGAAAACCGTTTAATTCGATTTTTCTATTCTTTCCACTTCACATGGCACTTATCTTTCACTATATGCTAGACGGGCTTCACTCACTGAAGGAATCTTTATTGAAACCTATCGAAGTGGAGATTTTCGGAGTGTTCTTTCTGTCACTAGGTACCGCCAGTTAAAGTTTATCTTTCCGGCGTACCAGTTTAAAGCTCGATATGGTTTGTATACGTGTGTCTCCTTCAGCAGAGTTCTTGACACTCTGACTGGTTGACCACCAGCTGAGAGGCAAAAGCTGAACCGGTATCGGATTGATAGGTCACGACATAAATAAACATAATCAGCTTATCAGAAAAAACATTGCATTCAATAGTCCATTGATATTATATGAAGTATGCATGATTTTCAGTGAATATCTCAATGTTCTATTTATTTACCGAAATATTGTTTTTCACCTGAGATCTACCATTTTCGGTTAATTTTATATTGAATCCTTTATGTGAAGAACACCGTTTAATTCGATTTTTCTATTTTTTCCAATGGAAGATGATCGTAAGTGAGGAGGCTGAAATGAATGTTTTGCTCATGTTGATTTTGATCCAACCGCTTCGATGCGGGAATTGTAATACCAATGCAATGTCAGTCGAGAAAACGCTTGAAGAATTTGAAAAAAACACCATTATCGTGCTTATAAGTATAACTTACACAATTAGTTGACAAGATTTAGTAATGTTGTTTTCCACTGCTCACTAAGTTGAAAAATTATTCGAACTGCCAGACAACTCATGAACTATTTGTTAATTTTTGAATTCATACAATTTGTTACTGCACCGAAATACAAAAATGATATGTCATATTTTTCCTCAATTAATGTTTTAGAGAGGTGGCCCATAGGGGTTTCATTTGACAAAAATTAGTTTTTGATCAAAATGTGAAGTGACTGAATTGATCAACCAGTAAGTGACACAAAAAATAAATTTTCAGAAAAAATTCAGTTCTTCTGTTATTTGCGACTCATTGAGAATAGCTTCGACCAAATCTCATTTAACCACGAGGTGAAATAATAAAACAATTTTAATTTCTATTGTAAAAAAAATACATTTGACATGAGGTTTGGACTTGTTTTCACCTGTTAAATTCGAATATGTAAAAATATACAGGGTGTTCCATTCGAAAACACAAAGTTACTGGCATTTTCTGAAAAACCGGAAGTCCGCCATATTAGATTGTGATGTGATCAAAGCCGAAATGGTCGCGTATATAAAATTCCAGAAAAATCCGTTCACGAATGCAGAAGTTACAGGGGTGGCCCGATATCCTGTGTCACCCGGTATAGGCCTCCTTCATCTTCTGTTGAACATTTTCTCAATGACGTGGAATTTTCTATCAGTATGGTCGCGCCTAACTTTAATAAAATACTGCTCACAGGGGACCTCAATATAGATCTGTTGGCCTCGAATACTACCCCTTCGAAAACATCAAAGGATATCCTGAATTCGTATGCTCTAAATCGAGTGGTTAAGGAATCCACTCGCCTGAATCCAACAAGTGCAAATATCTTTGACTTGATTATTTCATCCGAGAAAATACATCCTAACAATACACTTGTTATAGACACTGGCTTATCTGACCATTGCATGGTATCTTGTCGCATAGGATCCACAAATGAACGGGACAAGCCTTTCCTGTATACATTTCGTAACTCCAAAGCATTTACTCTCAACTCGTTTTTAGTTGATTTTAAACTAATTGACTTTCCACACATTGTTCTATCCGATAATATTGATGACAAAGTCAGCATACTCAACGACATCATAACGGCGTTGTTCGATTTCCATGTCCCTCTGAAAACTATCAGAATCAGTCGACCAAAAGCTCTCTGGATAATGTAAGTTATAAAAAAAATGATATCACACAGAGATCGTGCTCTTAAAGAATATAATCATACGAATGAAGTGAGATTGGATCTACTACGAAGATATGAGAAACAAAACTCAATACGCCATACTTAGAGAGAAAAAGCAAATGGGGTCGAAAAAATTAACATTGACATGTTATTCTGTTGCTGCTCTATAATTCTCCCCATTCTCTGTCAAGTCTTCAACTTCTGTATCGATAACATTCCCTTCTATATGGAAAAAACTCCTCTACCCAAATTCACAATCCTGAGGACTTAATTCACTTTGTCCTATTAGCATTCTGTGTACCTTATCCAAAACCTTCGAAAAAATAATTCTTCCATGAATCATATGCCACCTACAATCCTGCAGCATCATTCCTTCCCATCATCCTGGTTTCCGACCTCAACACACCTGTATCACTGCGTTAACCAAGGTCACAGACGATATTTTCACCGTGACGGATCGAAACCTACTCTCCGCTTTGGTTATGCTCGACCAAGAAATTGAAGAAAATATATATATATATATATATATATATATATATATATATATATATATTTTTTTTTTTTTTTAAAAGCCTGGGACTTCTTCAGTTTTATTTATTTCATAATTCTCTGAGTGATGTGTAGCGGTCAATTTATATTAAAATGAGTTTTCCTATTTTTGGAATTTTTCCACATAATGGAGTCCTATCAACATGTTTCTTGTTCTATAAGGAGGTCGGAGGACACCGACCTCCTTATAGAACAAGAAACATGTTGATAGGACTCCATTATGTGGAAAAATTCCAAAAATAGGAAAACTCTTTTAATATAAATTGACCGCTACACATCACTCAGAGAATTATGAAATAAATAAAACTGAAGAATCCCACCAAGACTAAATCTTTTCAAATACATATCATAATGGAATAACAACCCAGAAACTAGGAAAAAAAATATACAGGAAGGATTCAAGAAACTATTACAAATATATATATATATATATATATCTTTTTCTGAAAGAGATCATCCCCTGGCAAACTTCCAAATTAATTCTGATTTGGAAGCTATCTCCTTCATATCTACAAACTTCTGCATATCAATAAACCCTTTGAAATCCTCTGCTATTCTTTTCGGCAGAAGAGCCACTCATGTTCGTTGCAATAACTTGATGAGTTTTAAAATTGGTAAAAAAATAATTCCTTTCTCTGACAGCTCAATGTCAATATCCACGTAAATCTACTAATTCGAAAAGCTTTCGGTTACCTCAAATTGATATAAAGGGAGATCAAACCATCAAAACTTATGGGGTTATAGGGACTGCCAATATAATTGCAAAATGCCATATACAAATGTCCAAAACTGCTTCGTTACTAACATACAGAGTGATTCGTGAATTTAGGCAAAACATACAATCCTCCATATTGATTTTTTTTTTTTTTTATGTTCTGGTTCTCACGGAAAGGGATATCCTGTGATGTTCAGAGAACATCGTGGGAACCAGGGGAAAGAAGGTAGGAGGTGGTGTTCTTCTTAAATTTCTGGAGGTTGTATGCCTCGGGGAACACCTCCCTAGGCAATGAGTTCCAAAGCCTCGCTGTTCGTTGGATGAACGAGTCTTTGGAAAGTGATGTTCTGCAGGTCTCCAAAGTGACCACGAAGGGGTGTGATGACTGAACTTGACAGGTTAGTCTCGAAGAGACTGCCAAAGCAGGAACGATTGTTGAAATTTCAGAAGAGCATCGCCCATGAAAAATATCTATAAAATAGAGACAAATCGCCAACTTTTCTACGGTGTTCCAGACAAGTGAGCGAGTTTGTAAGCGAGGCATCACCGACGAGACGAATTGCCCTTTTATGGACAGAATCCAATAGCCTCAGGATATGTTTAGGTGCCGCGCTCCAAATATGGGAACAGTATTCCAGGACAGGACGGATCTGTGCCTTATAGATCATAAGCAGCTGAGTGGGGGTGAAATACCTCTTGGCACGAAACAAAAAACCAAGTTTTTGGGATGCACTTTTGGCAATGGACCTCACGTGATTTTCCCAGGAAAGGTTATTGCTGATAGTAATACCAAGCATCGATATGGATGACTTCAGTGGTATGGTTACTCCTGACAAAGTTATTTAAGGCACAGTGAGATCGGCTTTTCTAGAGAAAAGACATGCTTGTGTTTTGTTTGCATCGAATTCTACCAAGTTATTAGATCCCCACTCGAGAATTGTTGCTAAGTCCATATTTATATTATTAACATTTCTTCCTCGTTCATTTCTGGTTTCACGGGCTGATATAGGGGCCCTGGAAGAGGAAGCGGTATGGAGGGTACTATCATCAACAAAGCTGTGTACTGGACATGAAGTTGCTTTCAACAGGTCGTTGATGTGAAGTAGAAATAGTGTTGGTGCGAGAATAGATCCTTGCGGAACACCAGCATTTATGAGTAGAGTGTCAGATGAAACAAGGATCAGCTGATTTGGTTCGAATTTGGTACATAAATTAAACTGAAAGGTCTCAACAAGTAGCCTTCTGAACGAAACCAATATCACGACCGGATTATTTTTCCAAGTTAAGAATAACTAACCCTGTATAATAATTAGAGAAAATCTGAGTTCAGATTCTAAATCTACGGAAAAAATCCTAGAGAACTTGCTAAAACAGTTTCTGGCACCATTTCAGTTATTCCTTATAAGTTATTATTTTAAATTTTTTCACTAAAGGAGTTAATTGTCGGATGAAGTACCATCAAAAATGGGTTGAATAATAAATTTTTATGAAACCAAGACATAAATATTGTAATTCTCTTCAATTAGTTCTCAGTAAAATGTTATGAAATACTCTCATAACCCAAAAAAACCGAAGAATAAATTCGTATCAGTAGCTTACAATGTTCGTGTAAATACAGTAGGCTTGTATCAAGTGTCAAATCCCGAATTTCTTCATAAAAAACTATCGTTTAGCGTTAGTTTTGTTGGTGTTTATTCATTATTCTAGTATTTTAATGTTTAAACTATAGTTCTTAGAGTGTGCTTTGCGAAGGAAATGGCCAGTCTGCATGAAGGAAATACAGACGTCGCTATCCTAATCGTCGCGTACCACATCATTCAACATTTGCTAAGGTACTCCAAAGTATCAGGGAAAAAGGAAAAGTTCCATCAAATAGCGGACGAGAAGATGTTCGGAAAAATAATGTTCATCACGAAGAGCATATACTGGACGCTATAAATGATAATCCTTCTAGTAGCTTAAGAAGAATAAGTAGGCAATTGGCGCTACATCGTATGCGTGTATGGAAAACATTAAAAAAGGTGCAAAACTTCGAAGAGGGTGATCATGTACCACGCATATCGTTCTGTAGATGGTGCTCAGCACATAGAAGAGCCATTAACAGAATTTCATTTACCGACGAGAGCCAGGTCACCAGGGATGAAATTGCTAATACTAGAAATTTGCATATTTGGGCAGACGTAAAACCCTTATGCCATTTTCAGAAAAACTGCCAATATAGATTTCATGTCAATGTATGGTTTGGAATCCTTAATAATCATTTGATTGGACCTCACGTACTTGACGGGCGGTTAACTGGTGATGTTTACCTAATTTCTTTGGCCAATACTTTACCGGATCTATTGCAAGATCTAAATACCCGTGGTTTTCAATTCCAGTTAGAAACCATCTTAATGTCACTTACCCCAACAGATGGATCAGCCGTGGAGGTCCAGTCAATTGGCCACCTTGATCCCCTGGTTTGACACCCCTAGATCACTATTTATGGTGCCATTTAAAATCAGAAGTGTTTAATGAAGGAATTAGAAATCGAGAAGAATTATTAGTGAAAATTAAGTCAGTGAATCATCTAGTAGCACGCTCTCAAAATTGTATTGATGCTGGAGGGTTTCACTTTGTATATAATATAAATCTATTGAAATAATAGTGAAAAAAATTTCGGAATTCTTTTTTTATGTTTTTTACAAGAAATTATTATGCGTTGTGTTGTATTTTCATAACTTCAAATTTATTAGTAAGCAAATATACTTTAAAAAAAATTCAGTCCACTCCATTTTTAACAAGTTCCCATACGCTTCTTGAGTAAATTTCGAATCTGTGATCAGATTATTGATGATTGTTATACTAGGTCAGTTATTCTTACAAGAACTTAACATAAAAAAGACTCATTCCGGTAATGATACGAATTTATACTTCAGTTTTTTTAGATTATGAGAGCACTCTATAAAATTTTACTACGAACTAATTGAAGACACTAACAATATTGATTTCGTAAATATTTATTATACTAACCCATTTTTTATGGTACTTTATCCGACAATTAATTTCTTGAGTACAGAAATTGAAAATAATAATTCATTACGGAATAACTGTTTTTAACAAGTTCCTGCAGGATTTTTTCCACAGATTTCGAATCTGATCTCAGATTTTTTATGTTTATTATACAGGATTAGTTATTCTTACGAAAATACAACATGGAAAAAAAAGAATATTCCGGTACTGATATTGGTTTCGTTCACGAGGTTACTTGTTGTTTCAGTTTAATTCATGTACCAAATTTAAACCGAATCTGCTGATACCTGTATTTAATATGGCAGATTGAATTCTTTGTCTAAATTCACAAATCACTCTGTATGTCAGTAACGAAGCGGTTTTGGACATTTGTATATAGCTTTGCAATCATATTGGCAGTCCTTATAACCCCATAAGTTTCGTCGGTTTCATCTCCACACTGTATATAAGTACTAACAGAAAAATGCTAGATAAAAAAGGGAGAAGAAGTTTCTGCGAATCATTAGTTCTCTCACACTTGAATTACGCAGATACTATATATGGCCACGCAATCACCAAAAGAAAAAAACCCAGCGAATACAAATGGTCCAGAATTCTTGTGTATGCCTAATTTGCGAATTCGGCAGATGATATCATATTTCTTTTCCCCTCCAAGATCTTGTATGGGTGAATATCGAAAAAAGGATAACACTGCACTTATGCAGCTTATTCCATAATATAATAACATCGCAAAAACCCGCGTACAGACGTTCATCACATTAATGATCGACACAAATCTCGACTCACCTCACTTCTGCACTCCACTGTCCAGTTCCAATCGTCATTCTCGTTTACTATTACTCGGCTTCATGATATGATTCCAGAACACTATCCTCTGCTAGTTTCAAACACAAACTCAAAAATTGTATGTTATCAGGGGAAATTACTTCATGATGCTGCTCTACATACTTTCTGCTTATTCTATTCTCGTACCTTTACATACTTTCATAACCCCTATATATTTTTAATCATTTCTGATAGGTTCATCAAAACATAATGTATTGCAGAAACATTTACCATAGTTTGAGTAGTTTTAGCCTTAGGTCATTTGCTTTAGCTTTAAGTACCCGCAGGTTGAGTAGAAGAAAGCACTTGTTCGACTCATTACTAAGCTCAAACTAGAGCTAACTCTGCCTTTTGATAGTCGTGTATTGATCAATTGTTTATTTTTGTTCACCATCTCCAACCAATAAAAGCGATTATTATTATAAAGTAGAGGATCAATCATGATGTATATGATGACTTCTATCAATTTGCTTCTTAGTATATGAGATTGTTTAGGTGTATGAACAAAGTTCGCATCGATGAACTATTTCAACAAATACTTCTCTTTTTCAGTAAATCTGCTTGCATTCGCATTGGGTTCTATGATGACCTGGACTTCACCTGTGATACCAAAACTGAAGTCGGATGATCCAGAAGTAAATCCCTTGGGGCGATCTATCAGCACCTATGAGATATCTTTGATAGTTGGATTGCCTTCCCTCACATTATTACTTAGTACACTGATATTGGCAAAACTATGTGACAAAATAGGTCGCAAAAGAACCCTGCAATATATGTCCATCGGAATGATATTATCCTCCGTTCTGATGGCCTTCGGAAAACATGTATATATGTTCGTTATAGGCAGATGCCTATTCACTGTTTGTGTGGGAGTCGTATCCATTGCCATTCCAGTTTATATTAGTGAAATTACTGAAAATCACAACAGAGGAAAGTTTGGATGTATGTTGGGAATGTTCGTACCTCTGGGTAATTTATATTCATTTTTAGTGGGTCCTTTCACAACAGTGAGGGACTTCACATTATTATGCTCGCTACCTCCGGTATTATCTCTAATAGCTCTCACTTTCTTCATTCCCGAAACACCTGTCTATCTGATGAGAGAAGGCGATAAGAACGAAGCTCAAAAAGTTCTGAGAAAGTTCAGAAATAACAAGAGCCTCGAAGAAATCCAGAGTGATTGTGAAAAAATAGAACACTCTCTGAAAATCAACATTGATTCCAAGAAACCTGGGTGGAAAACTCTCTTTCAATCACGAGTTCATAGAAAGGCCCTGTTGATAGTTATAGGAACAACATCAGCTCAACAAATGAGTGGTTCTGCATGCATCATGTCATATATGGCACCCATTTTCAATGAAACTGGTTCCAAATTATCTGGAAATGCTATAGCTATGATAGTAGGAGTTGTGAAAGTGTGTACCATGTTCGCGACAAGTAGCATTGTGGAAAAACTAGGGAAAGAGACCGCTCCTAATGACGTCTTCTTCACTTGCAGCAATTCCTATCTTTTTGCTCGGACTATTTTTCTATTGGAAAGACAATGATGCCACCTTCATTGATAATATCCGACTGATGCCAGTTATTTGTGTGGTGACTTTCATAGTTGCCTATTCTTTGGGGTTGGGCGCGATTCCCATGGTGTTGGTCGGAGATTTATTCCCGAGTGAACTCAGATCCCTTGCAGTATCTCTGACTACGATAATGACGACTCTGGAAGTGGGAGGTACGACAACAGTTTTTCCCATAGCTGTCGAATATTTTGGGAACCATATTTGTTTCTGGTTTTTCAGTGTCTGCATCATTCTCGGTTCCATTTTTATATACTTCAAGTTACCTGAAACCAAGGGAAAAGGTTATCCAGAGCTTCGCAAAATTCTGGAAGGATGAAAAAAAGTTATGGCTGTTTTAACGAATGATACATGACCCGGAAAAATAAAGAGGTCGAGTGTTTCAAAAACCTAGATAATTATGTGATGTAATGGAGAAATTAGTTTCATCAGGATATTTTTGAAAAAATATTATTCACGAGTTTTTCTATTTGTTATATTTTTTCTGATCAAAATCATCATATCACGAACTATTCGTACAATTGTTGAGTATTGGCCTAGAAACCTTCTGGGCATGATTTGTTTTGCATTACAATACAAATTATATTTCCCATGAGCTATAACTGAACTAGCTACCATTATCCACAACATATTGCTACGAAACTGGGGTTCAAAAATATAGTCCGATAAATTCAATCCGTTTATTTCACTTTGAAACACAACTCAATGTTATACTTTAACAATACAATACTTGTTCACAATTACAATGTTCAACAATATTCCCAGGACTATCTTCTGACTGACAGCCGACTTCTGACCTAGTCGCTCATTGCATATAATAATAATAATAATATACATTTATTGACAGAAAATAATATCTAGATACATTTGGGGGAAAAAAATGAGACCTGTCAATAGGTTACAAGATTGGTATGAACCATTCTTACTCTTGCACCTCAATAAATAATAATAAATAAAAAAATAAAAATATGAAGAAAGAGAAAAAATATATAGACTTGAAATTAATTATAATTGTAATAATTATGATGAAGGGTGTTTATTCCAATGTTTACTCGATGAAGATTTTATCAACTACACCATGGGACATTATTAAAACAATTTTGGAATAAAATCAAATCATGAGGTCCACTCCCATACATATAAAAGTATACAAACACTATATGGATATTGTTACAATATTAAATCAATAATGGTATGATAATAATGTGAATAATATAGAACGACAATAATAGAGAGAAAGAAAACATTGAAAATACAGAACAATAATACAATATGATGAGAATGAATGAAAAAAAAATAATAGGTGATAATCATATAGTGGAGAACACATATATTTTAATAATGATGTTTATTTATAATAATTTTTGATAATAGATTTTGCTTGTAACAATTTTGGAAACACACAATAGATTTAGAGAAATTCTAAAAATGTATTTACAGAATCATTTATGTTGTTTTCGTAAAAACCTTATACCAAAATCATCTTATTGTTCAGTTTGGTGGACGATATGAAAAAATCATTAATATCACTTGCATTGTGCAGCTGAGCGGAATATTCGAGGATATGGATTACTATGTATGTTTAGTTTTCTGAGTTAACACAATCTTTGGATCTATTATTCACAGTAATATGTTCCAGATAAGCTTTCTTTCGCGTTCAATAGAAGACTTCGTGTAATTTCTGATAGTTTTGTAGTAATTCCAATCCCCGACCATGCCCGTTTTTCTATATTTATTAGAACTTTTCCCTGAGTTTCATCATGAGTAAATGGCTTGTTAAAGTTGTTTGTGATATATGGAGAGTGAATATAAAATAAGTTGAGAATATGCAAACAAAAGTATTCAATTTTATTGTCACTGTCATCCATCAGAAACATATGATCCCATGTAATCAAACCCAAATCATATGTGAAGTTGATGGAATAATTTTCGTAAATCTGTTGAAGTAACAAGCAAAATCTACAAGTTGAATAACAAAACAACAGAGCAAGTTCTAGAATTCAATATATCTGATGATATATTATTATAATTAAATATTTTCATTCCGTTGGGAAAGTGATCGGGTGTTGATGGTTTTCCGAGTCTCAACTTTTCTTTTGTTATTTTCTTCAGCTATTGAAGTCCAGGGTAAAAGTTGTGTGCCATTTTTTCTGAGCGTTTCAGTTAGCAAATGTATATTCAGTTCGTTTGTTGTTAATTTTTTTTTACGCAAATCAACTTTTGATGTTATGTCTTGGATTTTAGCTTGTTTCAAATGCGACACCAAGAATTTATTAGCGGTGTAATCTTCAGGAGGGAGATCGTGAACAATGTTTATACTGCAGTTTTCCAGTGCTTCTCGATTCAACTTTGCTTTCTAGAAATTATGTTGTTTTTTAACTGGAACTGTACCGTTTCTAGAGCCACTGGACGAGTTTTATTCTCAGTTCTAGTACCCAAACGATGAATGTCTCGAAAGTCGGTATTTGAACATTCGATTCCAAGTGTATCAGTGACTAAGCTCAGGATATCATCCATCAAATTATAATCGGATTCCGGAATGCCATATATAATAAGGTTATATTTCTTCTGACGACGTTCTGAACCAAGAATTTTTTCACGCAACTTTATATTTTCGCCTCCCAATTCTGAATTTTTTAAAGTTAATTCTTTAATATCAGCGGAAAAGTCACTACGCAAAGCCTTTATTTCTTGTTTGATTTCCTCATTCCCTTTTCTGAATCAGCCTGTATGAATCATCAATAGTAACGGCTGTCATCACAAGTGGATATGTGAGTTCAATTGAAAGAACTCAAGTAAAAAATGGGAATGGTATTTATGGTATTCATGGACCTCCTATCAGTGGAACTATTTCAGGCGATAATAGTCTTCAAGTACTCACAGTTGAGGTCTTGAATATGAATCAATCAATTAATGCACTTGCACTCACTTCACTTGAAGTGTTCTCATAATAACTGATAGCAAGAGAATTCACGCAGACTTATGCAGATTTACAATTCCAGATGAAAGTTTTTTTATCGAATATAATAGAATATTGTGGAGTAAATTTAAACACGTGTTCACACACACATATCCAGTTCAGTAATATCACCCTCTATATATTAGACTACCGAAATTTCCAGAACAGCGGCGATGGGGAATGTTCCATAACGTCATCGCTAATGGTCGGTTTTCTTCTCGAGTCTTCGAATGGAAGTTATCGAACATTTGGAGCAGGACATCATCGGTAACAGCCGTTTCTCAAATTTTCCAATGGCGGTTATCGAACAACCCCGGGGCCAGGGTATTTTTTTCATCTTTGTCCTAGAGCTGCGCTGGATTCTGTGAACCACGTCGTTGATCCTCTTCTTCACTTCGTTCGGTCCTTCCCACAACAGGCTCAGTTTGGGAGAAACACCTTCCTTTCGCCGTGGATTGACAGTTAAACCTGGTTACCTTCCTTGAATCCCCCTGAATTAGTTTTCAAATCATAACGAGCAGTTTCGTGGATTTTGTGGATTTCCAGCAGGCTGTCCCTCAGTTCATCCGCATAGTCGTGTACTTCTACCTCTTGAGTGCCTGGTGATCCGAGCACCAAGTCACAGGGCAATTGAAATTCCCTTCCGATGACAACGCTAAACGGGGTAAGTTTGGTTGAGTCGAGGACGGTTGCTCTGTATGCCATCAAAAAAAGTGGAAGGTGTCTGTCCCAGTCCCTTCGATGTTTTTCCACAACTTTGGAAGATGCTCAGTTGAATCTCTCAACCATGCCATCTGACTGGGGTGGAGCTCCGTGCTTCTGGTCTTGTTGATACCCACAGCTCGCAAACTTTCTTGAACAACTTCGACTCAAAATCCTTCCTTGGTCGGAATGTATCTCCATTGGTAATCCGAATCCCGAGAACATGTTGTCCACTGATGACCTGGCTACTGTGGATGCTTTCTGGTCCGGAATAGCAAATGCTATTTGATGAAATAGTCCGTGGCAACGAGTTTGTATTTGTTGCCATCTTTCGTCACAGGAAAGAGTCCAGCAACATAAATGGCAATCCGTTCGAATGGTGCGTCTACATTGTATTTCTCCACCCCACCCCTGGACCTTGTTTTGGGACCTATGGTGGCGCCGCACTCTGGACATGATCGGTTCTAATCAGAAACTCCCTTCCATGTAGGTATTTGGGGAAATGATCTATTGCCCTAACTATTGCTAGAAGTTCCTTCCTAGTGACACAGTCCAGGCTTGGACATCACCCTGATGTAGTACTCGATAACTCCAAGTCGTTATTACTCGCATCGGTGCCCAGTAAAACAGGCCATTTTACTGTGAGCATGCCAATATTGGACTTGAACAAAGCGCTACCGATTGACCAATGGAAGTTGACTCGATCTCCTATCACTTTATGTAGTGGACTTACGATGTCTGCAAATCCATCCACAAAACGACGGTAATAGGTACACATGCCCAAGAAGCTCCTCACTTCGTGCTTATCTTTTGATCTTGGCCAGTTTCGAATAGCCTGTATTTTTTATTCATTCATTTGAATTCCTTCCTCCGAAGCTGTGTGGCCCAGGAAATCCACTTGCTTCTGGAAAAGAGAACATTTCAGAATATTCAGTTGAAAGTTGGTATTCCTTAAACGTCCGAAAACCTCACGCAGGTTGGCCAGATGTTCTTCGGAATTCCTTCCCATAACCATGACATCATCCAGATATACCAGGCAAGTTTTCCAAGTGAGTCCACGCAATATTAGCTCCATCAATTTTTCGAAGGTCACCGGGCATTACAGAGACCAGAAGGCATAACGGTAAGATACAGTCCGCTACCAGTAGTAAAGCAGTCTTTTCCTTGTCGACTTCATGTATGCCACTTGCCAGTATCCGTCTTCGGTCCAGCGTTGAAAACCATTGCGGCCTGCTATTGTAGTCAGTGTGTCGTCGATTCTGGGTGATGGGTAGCTGTCCTTCTTCATGACGTCATTCAGTTACCTATAATCTACACAGAATCTATCCATCCATCCTTTTTGGAAACTAGTACCACCGGGGTGGACCATGGACTCGATTATTCTTCTTACGCCATCTTTGATCATTTTCTCGATGAGCTCTTCCACCTCCCGTTGCTTGGAAAATTGTAATCTTGGTGGTTGTTGGATCGGATGGGCTCGACTGGGTTATTTCGTCCTGTTGGTGATCCTGGGGACTCGAATACGTCACTTTCATCGGCAATGAATGTCATGGCGGCTTTGTATTCCTTCGGTGACGAATGTTCCAAGGATTTCCATATGGTTCTCAGTATGTCATCAGCCGTACCATTTCTTCGCAGTCTGCTAGCCACTCAACTGGCTCGTAGAATCCTATGGAGTCTCCTTTCCGGACTTTTATTCCATCAGGAAATACATCGGCTATTCTTACAGGCATGTCTTGTTTCATTCAAATGGCTGTACTATTCCAACGCAGCACCCTGGGTCTCCTTCTAGTCGAGCTTCAACGATCTTCTCAGATAAACTGGCTATCCTAACTATTTTGGCTATCAGCAATTTCACAGTCCGTTCTCGGATGGTGTTAGAATGAATTATTTCCCTCCAAATTTCATGGTTTTCTGCTCATCAAAAAAATATCTACAGTCACTGTTCAGTTCCATTCCGAGAATAGATTCGTCTTTTATATCTGCAGCAAAAACTGTTTCTATTATTCATAATCTTCCGAGGGTTAATGTGATGTCCACTTTCCCTCGTATCGGTGCATTCTTTTCAGTGACCGTTCGTAGGACGGAATTGGATGAAAGCGGTCCTACGCTATCTGGTTCTAGGATACCGCAGCGGACCAGGAAAACTGAGGCACCAGTGTCCATAGTGCATGTGACGTCTCTTTGGTCCACCTTTCCTCTGATGGTTGAAGTTTTCTGTTGACGTGGGTGACTTCGTATTCACTAGAAAACCTACTTCTATATGATTGTATAAACAAAGAAAAATTGTGGCATTGCAGACAAATCGTTGAATGCCATAAAAAAGATCATTTTAGAGCAGAATTCCAACGTGTGACCTCTAGATTGCTAGTCTATGCTCTCACCAACTGCTTTTTACTGAAATTTAATGTAAGTTCTCAGGATGGGTAACGAAGGTTGAAAGGATCTCATGCACTATGGATGGTCATCAAGATCAATCTTTACCTTTCGCCATAACATCACTGTTTCGTTAATGGATCAGGTGATGATCTCCAACCACTGAACAAGGTTGCCAAATATGAATGAGAAGGGAGATTATTGTGTCTGTAAATATACATTGCGGCTTTTCATAGTCCTCCCCTGTTAACTTGTGAACGGTTCGACGTAGAACAATGCTAATTTTAGTTTTCCTGGTATCTGACACTCTAGATGGTCCTGTCCTCGCAGGTGAGTAAAAACGTGGGAGTAACCTGGCAGCTGATGATGATCGTGGTGGTACTCTCACCCTGCAATCTCTCTTTAGATGTTCGTTCCAACCATATCTTGAGCAGTTTTTCCTTGACTGGTTAGTAGCTCTGCTATTCCTGGGCTCCAATTTTCCTAGTATTTTACTAAACATCTGCTTCATGCTGTCACTTTGTGTATCTTGCTGATGCAGCTCTTCGATCGATACAGCTCTCACTTTCGGCCTTGGGGTGTTCAAACCCGCTTCCACTCCCAAGGAACAAACTAGAGCTTCACTGCATTTTTTTTTAAATTGTCGAACTGAGGGTCCTTTGTATTACTATATCCCTCAATTAATCAATAAATACCTGAACCGCCAATTGTTCTTTGGAATCTTCTGGGTAAGTGAGCTGAATAAGTCTCTGAACATCTACTTCAAACTCCAGATTTCTGCACTGTGTTTCCAGCTGTTCCCAATACAGCTGCTCTCGATATTTATTGATGGAGATATTCCGATTCGGGTCTTCTGGGATAGTCTCTAACATTGCCAAAGCAGGTCTCGTCAAAGCAACTATAAGTGCCTTCACCTTTTTTTTTTCGTCCCATCCATTGCCTTGTTGCTGCCGCTGCAAATTGTTTCCGATATAGGGACCATGGCGACTGCCCATCAAAAGTCGGTCGTTTTACGGAATTGTGAGAAGTGGCAACCCTGTCACGGTAGTCTTGGATTTTCAGTGAAGCAGTTTGCTTTCTCATTTCTTCTTGCACTGCCCACACTCCTTCCTTTGCTTCTTCTCGTGCCACCAAAACTCCTTTTGTTATCTAACCGTCCATTCCTTTCATCGTTTTCCAGACTGTGTTGACTTCGGTCCCAATTTCATCAACATCGTCCTTCAGGCCTATGTTCCTCGGTTTTCTGGATAATCTGCTCGAAAATTGCTTCCGGAGAATCTGTTTATTTTCCTCATGGTTTTATTCTTGTCGCCGTTGCTCCTCCTCTTGCTTTTCCTCTGCCGTCGTTTCTCTTCCTTTCGTCGACGTTCTTCTTCCTCTTGTTTTTCTATTTTCTTTTCTTCCAGCATTCGTCTTTGTTGCTCGGCAAACTGTTGTTTAATCATTTCTATCATGGACTCCATGATTTCCATAACAATATTCTCCTTGAAAAAACCTGAATATTGTGTTGAATTTCTCATTTGCTCAAAACGAATCTGAAATCGGATTCCACATTTTTCTTTTTTTTAAGGAAAAACGACTGTATTCCTATATGACTATTTCAATACAGTGGATCTGGATTTCAGAAGATGATGATTTGAAAAATGATTGATTTAAATTATGAGGGTGAGCGAATATTATTTGTTTCAATAAGAGTAACTGGAACTTAAAAAAAATGGAACTAGATACTTGTATATTCGAATGAAAAATCGATTTGTCATGTAGAACATTGAAAAAATGGTTTCTTTTCATTGTTATACAATTTTAATCAAATATGAAATTTCCCCCTGGAGTATAGAATAATTGAAATTGGTGCGACTAATTTCAAAATACATAGGTATCTTAAAGTATGACATAGTAAGAAAAATTATTACTTGTAGATTTCGAAGGTGGAATATATGGATAACAATCAGTATGAAGAAAATTGGCAATGTAATAAAGATAAATATACTTTTTCAACCAAATTATATAGATAAGTGCTCGAAAGGAGCGAAATCTCAAAATAAAAACCTCAAATTATCTCTTAGTTGTATCAGAAAAAATAATGCATGTAGTTAGATCGAGTCCTTGGCTCCAGGGAAGATGGAGAAACTATGGCCCAAAAAAGTCAAACCGAAAAGTTATATGTGGAACCAACCGTAAAGGAGTTGAAAAGACAAACCAAAAACGAATTACATTTGAAACCGTAAATGACTTAAAATGTGGAACTGTTAAGTTGTTAGAACGTCAAACCAAAAAGGATTTATATGTGAAACCGTGAAAGAATTGAAAAGTCGAACCAACTAAGGTCCCGTTCCATTTCCCTCACCAACGTCAAGTTATATGAAAAGTTATTCTGGAACAAAATTCCAATTTGGGAATTGTTTCCTTTTTTTTTGATAATCTGCATTTTCATTTGTTCTTTTGTTGCCTCCTGGTAGTGGTAATTCTGCCTCTGCCTTGGATTTTAAGTACGTTATCATATGGATTGTAGAACTCTTTTAGTTTTTAATATTATCGTAGGTCTGATAGTAACGGAGATGTTAAGAGATTACATGACAGCATGTCGGTTAGAAAATGTTTCCCATTCAAGTTTTTTCATTTGATTAATGTTCTCTTTATCAAATGATGTGAGAGATGAAAATGCATTCTGGTTCATTGAAAATATTAGGGTTTCTGTATAAAAATATAATGAGAAAGATAATCGAGTAATTGGTACAATGAATAATGAATTATGGAATATAGTTGAAAAATAAGTACCAAAACAGGAAAAATTTAAATTAAAATCCTGGTTGACTTGGAAGAAGGAAGGTTAGTCACTCGATTGCTAACACAAAAGCGTTGCACTAAAATGAGAATTAAAAAAAATTCAGTATAAATTGATCTCACGAAGTTTCATTTAGTTGAGACGAGACAAGATAAGAGAAGGATTTTCTTTCTTGACTCGATGATACGCATCATTAATAAGAATTCCCTGCGAAGCTATATGAAATGCTCTAGGAATTCTTCAAAGGTCAATAAGATGGATTAAATCATGCAAACTTGTACGGTACATATTGAACATATTATCAATTTGTTTTTTGTTTACAATACTTGTTAGGTTTTCGGTATTTTATGTTTCCACACTTGTTTTCTTTACTCAAAAACAGTTCATTGGGCAGAAAACTTAAATGAATTTCTAGATTTACGAGAAAGCTATTTTTTTGTATTTTTTTTTATAGTTAAAATATACGTAATGAGAAATACTAGTGTCTACGTTACTGGCAGAAGTATAAGATGCTTTGAGATACCAGAGTTTCGATTCTTGCATGATATATTCTCGAACTCTATTTTTGAGATTTGAAAATGAGACAGAAAACAAGTTTCTCCTTAGTATGTGTGTAAATGAAGTGTGTAATATATACAGTGTCTTTGGAACCATATGGGAAATTTTTTATTAAAAGATTCTCAGAAAATTTCATTCCTCATAAAAGTTGGTGCATTAAATTAAACTAAATACGCGCATAACCGTCATTATCAGTGGCGTGCGGCTAAGCGGGAATCGGGAAATATTATAAATTCACTATAAAATGGAAATATGGAGAATAATATGGAAAATATCGAAAAATGTTATTGAAAAATCGAAAAATCAAAAATCTAAAATATCAAAAAAATTTATTGAAAAAAGTTGTTTGCAATCAGAGGATATTCCCCAATATACAAATTAGTCTACCAATTACTAATTTAAATAACTGATTGATAGTTGGCCTCAATTTTCAATGGGAATTATCGACAATAATTTCTGCTTAGTCAATTACTGAATAAGCATAAATTGTGTGTCAAAGCAATTGAATGATCTAACAGAATCTTGAAGATGAGTCCAAAAAAAGAGTAATGTAAAAATAATGAAATGAAGGCAGGATCCTTAAAACGAGGCCAATCTTCATTAGCAAAAATATTTGCTGAATAATTAATAACCACAAAATAAAAATTTGAATTAAGACTTGGTAAGTGGGAATATCTCTCGATTGCAAACCACTTTATTAATAATTTTTCGATATTCTCCATAATAATGTCAATTTACTCCATGGTGAATTTCGAATATCGACCGATTCCCGCTTAGCCCCACGCCACTAATAATAACGGCTGGGAGCTTATTCAGTCTGATTGAATGCACCAACTTTCATGACGAATTAAATTTTCTAAGAAACTATCACACAAAATTATAGAGGTGACACCTATAATTCGTGGGGTGAAGCTTAGACCTAATGACATGGAATCTGATGACACGAAATTTCGTGCACATCAATAGGTCACCAACAGGAGTACGACTTTTGGTGTCGTGGATTGGCCCATACTGACATCTGTTGGTGACTATTATGTGCACGAAATTTCGTGTCAACAAATTTCACGTCATTAGATATAAGCTCCACCCCCAAATTATAGGTGTCACCTCTATAATTTTGTGCATTTCACGTTTTCATATTTGCCGGTAGGTATTAGCACCATGATATTTTTGATACGAATTTGAGAAAAACCACAAGTCGTCCTGATGATTGAGAAACCTGTTTTTTCTCGTAAGTGGTTTAGCGAGATGCAAATGAATTAATTCAATTTTTTTATGCAAAAACCATTTTCACTCCGAGGAAATGCAGTGGCGTATCACTATTCTCTTTGAAATGATTCAGTGCAAATCCTGCACGAACGCCACTGGCAAGAATCAAAAATAATGTTATATTTGACATATCTATAATACGACATTCTGTTTGACACCAATCTTCAAACTCGCTGTAACATTTTTCTTACTGCCGCACAATGGGGCCGGAATGAACAATGTTTGGCCATAATTCTGAAATTCACGGAATTTCTAAAAAATCGATTATAACAAAAAAAAACACTCAATAAATTGGGGTGGTTTTAAGGGGGTTAAAATGGAAAATACTGAGTGAAATTATAAAAATGTGAATTTTTGCATATTTCAACCACAGAAACACTGGAAAAATACTGAAGAAAATATTTTCCTTGAAGTAGGGTGATTATTAGGGGGTGGAATTCGAAATAATCAAATTAAATTTGAAAACTTTGCATTCGTCAGCACTTCACCCCCAAATGGGAAAGCACACAATAACATTTTGAAACTTCGGGATCTCCTCGTATTTGGTCTCATAATCAACGGATGAATAGTGGAGAAAATATATTTGAGGAAGTAGTAGTAAAAATCGAAAAAAACACCAACATATATCTTCTATGGATTATAGATGGAACATTAATTTATTATAAAATATAAAACATTTCTTCACCTTCAAACATCGGAATCATTTTCACTTGAAGATTCATTGTCTTCTCTTTCTTGGGAACAACTGACATTTGGCGCTTTTAGTAAAGCGACAACGTCTTTTCCAAATGTTAGTGCTTTTCTTTTTGGCACCTTCCTTATGCTTGTAATATAAGGATCAGATGTGATAAGTAGCAATTTGAAGACATCTTCGTTGGTTTTGATTCGTGATATCTTGCGGGAATAACATTCTCTTTATCTCTTGAATTCTTTATTTCGTGCCTCTTGAGCTTCCTCACTCAGTTGTTCTATTGGAAGCATATTTCATTATACTAGATGGAAAGCATATTCTATTATACTAGAGCCGTGTATCGAGACTTTATGGACACTTGGTGGCATCGGGTACCATGGATACTTCTCTATGAAAAGTTTTGCCGTGTCTAAGGCATAACCACTTGATATGGCTTGTAAAATAATTTCAAATCGTCTTATAATATCAATATCAACACCAGTATTATTCACCGAGATTTCTGAATCATAAAAAAACGTCTTGATGTGTTGCCGTCATTGGTGTTTCCAAAACCCGGCTTTGGTTTATCTACCAATAGTCCCAACTCTGCTCTGAACCTGGCTTGACTAGTTTTTTTTTTGTAGTCGCTGCAACTCTCTTGATTTCATTTCCACGAGCTTGCCACATTTTCAGCGGTAGTTCATAGGCAAGATGTAATGAACATTCAAAAAATCTAATCCATGCATGGAGCACAGAGAGCCCGAATTCCAATCTAGAAATGTCCATTATGCTTGTACTGGATACTTTTTCAATGTCATTGAACTGTTTTGATGTGAGGCCACAAATAAAACATCTTTGCTTGGAGGTAGTTCCCGTAAGTGCATTACACACTTTCCCGTCAACCATTGTCATCAGAATTTTATAATCTACTTGTATATGTGTTTTCAAATTTGTACATTAATGGTCGTAATTGTTGTATTTGTAATTCTACATGTTCTCTTTCTTGTATAGATAGATCCTTCGTTTCATGTTTGAATTGAAATCCAATGGGTCTGCAGTACCTAGTAGAAGAACATCTTCCGTTCTGCCAAACAATTATTTCCTGCTGTTTTTGAGGCTCTTCTGATATCAGCCTCACAGGTACAAGAGATGAAATAAAAATATTTGCATCACTGCCTATGGGATCACTTGTATCACCATCCCATTTCTGTTTATATTCTGCTTGTCCAGATCCATCAAAACCCCACTTACGAATTGAAGTTGAATTTTGAAAGCACTCGGGTTTTCTACCGGTTAAAACTTCTCGCTGGACATCCAAAAGGCGTGAGGCAGTATGATCGAGAAGAGCTTTGACTTCTGCAAGAACGTCTGTTGCCATAATGCTCTCTTTTTGAGGATAACATTTCTTTTTTGCCGCTTGAATGATCTTATGAGATGAGAATTTCTCTTTATCATGATCTCTCATTATATCATATTGATTTCTAGTCAACTGGGCTTCTACAAACATAGCAAGAGCCTCCGCGCCTGTGAGTTGTTTTCTTTTGGGAGCACCATACTTTTTGAAAGCTGTTCTATACTTCATTGCACGCGTGGGGGTTGTCGCAGTAACTCCTTCTACTACTTTTGATGCCTCTACTCGACCAACAGATCGTAAACTCATATGCGTGGCGAAAGATAATTCTTCAGGTGAGTACTTTGTCTTCAAAGGTTCAGTTTTTTTACGCCTTGTCTTATCTGCAGACTCTTCGAAAGAAATTTCCGCTCTATCAACTTTTTTAGAATAATTTGTATAATCCGAAAAACTTATTGAAACATCTAACCAGTTTTTGTTTTTTGTCAAAAATATATCATGTGTGCTGTTCGATTCTCGCTATTTTTCCTAAACTCCAGAAAAAACAATAACATTTTCTTGTACAGCTCGGGAGTACGTTCTTTGGGACACTTGGTATGTATTTTTACAAATTTTTTAATAACATCCAGTTTATCTTTCATTCTGAGGTAACCAGAAATTTGCATTTTTTCGAATAAGAATCTCCTTCTCAAAAATATATCCGTAGAACCCGACCCTGAGAATAAAACAAAAATATATGACTGGAAATGCCTACTATTATGCCCATTTTTGATTGAATGTCATCAAAAGGGGCAAATATGGGCAATTTTTTTTCCTTTACGCCACGACAGCAAGTTACTAAGATTATTTGGAAATGAAAAATAAGAACATGTTATGCCCTTATGTCAACTAAAATCTTTATTATATGTCCACGTTGAAATGTTCAATTCCCCTTTTTTTTCAATTGAACGTTTCATAGTATTATTCAACTGAAAACACCAGATATAATTATTGAATGGTGAACTTAACTGTAGGTAAACACTCCATGCTAAAAGCAGTCGAATATTCAAATAACACTGTGGAGCAGTAGCAGCACAAAATAAAAGTATTATTGTAGTAGGCACATGTCACCACGAAAATAGACAAGTTTGGACTGGTGTGATACGTTGAGCTGTCTGAAATACATTCGACACATTTTGGTACTGTATCAGGGAACTATTCAACTTTTGTTTCTGCATATTCATAGCCGTCTATTGGGAAACTTTTTATTTGGAGTTTTTGCCAAGAATTGAGGTGTTTGGCCCCACTGTGTGCCGTTCTGATTTTGCAGGTATTAAAACGGAAAGCACCGAAATAACAATATTTCTAGGTCTGAGGAGTGCAATATACTTGAATATTACTACCAGTATCGGACATATTTGCGTTTTGTCAAGAACTGTGGAAATATTTTTTATATATGCAAACATATCATTTCCATAGCAACCTCAAGATTATCCTGCCTCGGCCGCACGCGACTTTTTTGTTCGGTACGCTGAAAAGGTATTTCGCGGCCTTGGCATACAAATAACTATTGGTGCAAAGAAGATGCATACTACGTTTCACAATAAAAGCATGTTATCAAAAATAACCCTGTGTAGGAATCATTACATGAAACGATACCAAAATTATGTAATGAATTCGAATTCATGATCAATACAGTACATATATGTTTCTGGTATGCCGAACAGGATTTTTTCATTCTGTGTGGTTCTTCGTATACTCCTAACTTGCGCTCGTCATGAATTATCCTGTATACACTTCGCGAGCGTACGGGGTTCAGCGTGGGCTCCTTTTTCATTAGCCACTCGTAAAATTCAGAAACATTCCAACGCAGAACGAAGCGTGCAAGAGACAAGATCTGAGATAATCTAATAAAAGGACGATTTTGTGTATCCAATTGAAACGTGCGTGCCTAGCTAGGATTGGAACTATTCCTAATCACACTAACGAATGTTTCTTGCATTGCAAGCGCTCCTCCTTACATCATTGATTTATGCTTCAACCAACTTCAATTTCGGTTAGTAATTCCAGTCGAATATTTCCAGGATCGGACTGAAAATTAGGACATATACCGTGGATCAATATGGAATGTGTGTTCATCAGTAGAATTAAGATTTTAATGTCTCAAGAATTTCAATTGCTGGTGGACTCTTCAACGTATTGAACTAGATGTTCAATAACTTTAAATCAGCTCATTACCGCAAATACCTCCACGTTGTGTCGAGAAAAAAATATGATTTTCCATGCATATTTATCAGTTCCATTATAATATTATGGCAGTGCTAAATATGAAAGTTGAAAAAACCTCTGTACACACAGTGCACAGTTTTTCCACTATTCAGCAATTTTTAAGGGGAAGAATAATTGCTTGAACTTCCTTTATAAATTCAAATTTCTCCAATGAAAAATGTTACTGAACAGGAAATGAAAACAGTAAGTAGCTTTGTTGAATGATTGAGAGTACCATAGTTTTTTTAATGCATAAAGCGCTGTGTGTTCAAAGAAAATATGCAAATATGATTATTATGATCATACTATGGAAACATATACTCAATAGGGTGCATGCTTTCGTCGCGTGAGCACGTGTGTTCTGTATACTCTCCGATGAATCCTTTATCCTGCTGATTTCGGGTCAGTATCTGCACCTAAAAGGGTGGTCTAACATCATCGCTTTAGTGCTTCTTTCATTCCATTAGAAACGTTGTGCAATACGTGATATTTGTTCCTTTCTTTTTGATGGGCGCGACTGAATATTTCCTTTTTGGGTGACTTCCAAGTGGCAAAAACTCTGTCCTACCTGAACTCAAATGCCCGCACACAAACACAAATTCGGCTGACTGTTCCCGAAAGGTCATTCACCTTGTTTGTTTACTTCGTGAAATGGATACCCTCGATCTAGCCACAACTGACACTTCCACTCATCATCACAACTCCAAATAATTGTTGTGCAACTGAACAACCTTTCAACTTATGTTCTGAATATTCAGATATAACTTCTGGCACAAAATGAAAAACTGGGAGCATGTATACACAAGGTGGACTGTTTAGAAAATATTACGGATAAACTCAGCACCAAACTTGTTGAACTTGAGAACAAAATTCGTTCTAGAGATCAGGAGATTTTTTAAGGAGTTAAGATACGTATCGAACGCGAACGCAATATTTTGTTTTTAGAATAGATCAGATCACTGATGCGAACAGCGTTGTCAAATGCATCATCAATAATATTGCCCCTGCTGCGACTTCCAGAATTGAGGGATATCCAGAGTGGAAAACCGAATAACCAAATACCTCGCCCCATGAAAGTTGACTTTTTCAACAAAAATGACGCGCTACAGGTTCTGAAAAATGAAGCAAATATTGGGAAAACTTATCCAAATATAAAAATCAAAACAAAACCCCCAAGCAACTTCAAGAAATTTATATGGTTTATGATGAGTTAAATGAGCCGAAAGCGGCTGGACATACAAATTTAATAAAAATAATAATATTTAATAATATATAACACCAAACAATATTACATTACATTATTATGTTAAATTATGTTCTATATCCAATGAGCTGCACGATAGAATATAACAAACTGTGTGTGCACTTTGATGGTCAAGTTTGTCAGGAACCAACCTCAAATTGTCAAACTCAATTCCAACAGGCGAGAAAGGAAAAAGAGGCCAAGAAAAAAAAAAGAATTCACCCAGGCAGAGCTCCTCCAAGTGCGACAGAAATAACACCAACTTGTTGAACTTGAGAACAAAATTCGTTCTAGTGATCAGGAGATTTCCTAAGGAGTTGGGATGCGTATCGAACGCAAACGCAATATTTTGATTTTTAGAATAGATCAGATCACTGATGCGAACAGCGTTGTCAAATGCATCATCAATAATATTGCCCCTGCTGCGACTTCCAGAATTGAGGCGATATCCAGAGTGGGAAAACCGAATAACCAAATACCTCGCCCCATGAAAGTTGGGTTTTCTATTGAAAACGACGCGCTACAGGTTCTGAAAAATGAAGCAATATTGGGAAAACGTATCAAATATAAAATAAAACAAAACCTCCAGCAACTTCAAGAAATTTATATGGTTATGAAAGTTAAATAGCCGAAAGCGGTGGACATACAAATTGATGGTCAAGTTTGTCAGGAACCAACCTTAAATTGTCGAACTCAATTCCAACAGGCAAGAGAGGAACAAGAGGCCAAGAAAAGAAGAGGATTTACCCAGGCAGAGCTCCTCCAAGTGCGACATAAATAACACCAACTTGTTGAACTTGAGAACAAAATTCGTTCCAGTGACCAGGAGATTTCTTAAGAAGTTAAGATGCGTATCGAACGCAACGCAATATTTTGATTTTTAGAATAGATCAGATCACTTATGCGAACAGCGTTGTGAAATGCATCATCAATAATATTGCCCCTGCTGCGACTTCCAGAATTGAGGCGATATCCAGAGTGGGAAAACCGAATACCCAAAAACCTCGCCCCATAAAAGTTGAGTTTTCTAACAAAAACGACGGGCTACAGGTTCTGAAATATGAAGCAAATATTGGGAAAACGTATCCAAATATAAAAATAAAAACAAAACCTCCAAAAAACTCCAAGAAATTTATATGGTTTATGATGAGTTGTATGAGCCGAAAGCGGCTGGACATACAAATTTGATGGTCAAGTTTGTCAGGAATCAACCTTAAATTGTCGAACTCAATTCCAACAGGCAAGAAAAGAACAAGATGCCAAGAAATGAAGAAAATTCACCAAGGCAGAGCTCCTCCAAGTGCGACAGTGATCGGGAGATTTTTTGGGAAGTTAAGATGCGTATCGAACGCGAACGCAATATTTTGATTTCAAAAATAGATCAGATCACTGATGCAAACAGCGTTGTCAAATGCATCATCAATAATATTGCCCCTGCTACGACTTCCAGAATTGAGGCGATATCCAGAGTGGGAAAACCGAATACCCAAAAACCTCGCCCCATAAAAGTTGACTTTTTTAACGAAAATGACGCGCTACAGGTTCTGAAAAATGAAGCAAATATTGAAAAATCGTATCCAAATATAAAAATGAAAACAAAACCCCCAAGCAACTTCAAGAAACTTATATGGTTTATGATGAGTTAAATGAGCCGAAAGCGGCTGGACATACAAATTTGTGGTCAAGTTTGTTAGAAACCAAGATTAAATTTTCGAACTCAATTCCAACAGGCGAGAAAGGAAGAAGAGGCCAAGAAAAGAGAGATTCACCCAGGCAGAGCTCCTCCAAGTGCGACAGAAATAACACCAATCCAAAAAACTGCCAAGTAGGAAAGTAGTGTTCTGGAACAGAAGTGGAACACAAATTCTGGATAGGTATTTTATTTGTGAATCCCATTGTTGATTTCGATATTCTTTGTATCAGTGAATGTTATGCGGTGAGTGACTTCTCACTTCCTACCTGTTTACGCTAGGATTTTGATATTGTTCTCTCTCATGCTGTGAGGGAGTCGAAGTCACGCTTCCGGTGGTTCAGCCATACTCTATAAAAATCACTATTCTGTCCGTGACCTTGACACCTCTCCTTAGTGGATGATATACCTTTTTGAGTACGGTAGCGTAAAATGCATTGTCTGTGCAACCCACTTTCGTCCTTCCCGTGATTTAGATTAACTTCTTAGTATGTTTCAGATGGCATTATTCAACTTTTGAAAGATATATGATATAATTGAAAGAAGAGTGTACTATTTGTAATCTCCATAGACTGGAGTCACTTCACATTTTCTTTTTGAATGTCCAGTCTTTTCCGGTGGAAGGGATTGTCGATGTTTTTCAAGATGTGAAATCTCTGGAGGATTTGATATATCTCCTGAATCAAGGGGGCCATACTGAGTTGAAATGTCTTGTTCAGGTACTGATAAATTTGTTTAAACTCAGATATATTTGCACAAATGAGTAATCTGATCAGTAATAATGGCTCCAATGTTGTCCTCTGTTGCTAACCTATATTTGAGGTCAATATATCTCTCGAAAAATGCCGAAGGGTTAGCATGATTACTTTATAGGCAGTGCTAGTTCAAACTGTTTTTACTTCAGATCATGTCTGGAAGAATATGTGCCATAGTTTATCGTAAGAATCTCTCAAAAACTTCACGCAAATTTTCAACTCATAAAAATATCGGGACAACTCATTAATTCCTATTTATTATAATGGGCCTAAAGTTTTCAGAAATATTCCCAATAAATCGAAATGAATAAGTGCTCTATCACTCCTTGACATGTTTTTTGGGTAACCTTCCACAGTCTGAAAATGGAAATATAATCAGGAAAATCTATACAAAATGGTTCCAACGGTAGAAATGATCACTGCCATTGAGGCAACAGCCCAACGTTTACCACCTGAAGTAGCAGGTGATTACAGATCTGACTGCAAAAACGCACTTACACAACCTTATCATCCTAGAAGTAATTTAAACAAATACGAAAGAGATGCATTGAGATCGCTTCGATCAGACAATCAGATCAAAATACTTCCAGCTGATAAAGGTAACGCAACAGTCATCATGAACACTACTGATTATGAGAACAAACTAACACAAATGATCTCAAACACCACATATCACACACTCAATCAAGACACTACCATATCCGTAACAAAGTATAAAAACCACCTCACAATAGAAAGCAAAATATACCGAACTTTAGATAAACACAAAAACATACTCACGAAAACAGAACGCAGAGACCTAATATCACACGACAGCAAACCCCCACATTTTTATGGGTTACCAAAAATACACAAACCATCTCATCCTCTACGCCCTATTGTTAGTTCCATTGGATCTCCTTCACAAAAACTCGCTAGATACCTACTCAACATTCTGAAACCACTATCTGGAAATGGAAATAGTTTTATAAAGAATACCCCCCACTTTCTGAAGAAATTGAATGAATTACAAATTCAAGATGGAGATCTTCTAGTAAGTTTTGATGTCGAAAGTTTGTTTACTAATGTCCCTTTTGATAAAACTCTAGAAATAGTGAAAGGAAGATCAGAGAAAATGACACATCACTGAAAACAAGAACAAAACTGGATGTCAGTGCCATAATAGAATTACTCAAACTATGCAGAGAAAAAACATATTTCTAATTCAAGAACGAATTCTATCAACAAGAGTTTGGTATGGCGATGGGTTCTCCTTTGTCACCCATTTTAAGTAATATATTCATGGAATACTTTGAAGAATGTTTCGTTGGAACATTCCACAATGGTCCAAAAATTTGGTGGAAATACGTGGATGATGTTTTCGCTATCTGGAATCGAAGTGAAGAAGAATTAAACATTTTCTTGGATCATATAAACGGTCAAGAACCGACGATCAAATACACGTTAGAATCAGAACAAAACAACCAACTCCCCTTTTTAGATGTCATGATCCAAAAATCATCATCACGAATCGAAACATCTGTACACAGAAAGAAGACGCATACCAATCGATATCTACACTATAACTCAAACCATCATGCCAGTGTGAAAAAAATTAAATGTCTCTATAATCGAGCCCAAACGGTTTGCAATTCCAACCAGAATCTACAGGAAGAAATAAACCTCATAAAATCTGTTCTCAAATAAAATGCATATCCAGATCAGTTTGTGGAGAAAACAATCACTGACATTGAAAACAAAAACCCATCAAACAACCAATTAACACAACCAACAGGAGTACTCCCACCACCTACACATTTCACAACCAACATAATACCTTATGTCCCCGGTTATCTGAAAAGATCAAAGAATTGGACATAGGTATGATGTGAGAACATCATTTAGAACAACAAACACACTGAGATCTATACTAACACAAACAAAACCAGAAAACACAGAAGAAAGTACCAAAAACTGTGTTTACAACATACCTTGTTCTTGTGGTGATAGTTATATAGGTGAAACGTCAAGACCATTGAAAGTGCCCCAAAGTGAACATCAGAGTTACATCAGAAATCGACAGATAACTGGATCGAAAATTGCAGAACATATCCTCACATCCAATGGCGATCATACGATTGAATGGAATAGGACAAAAATCTTGATGAAAGAACCACATCAGGAGAGGAGAAAATTGAAAGGAACGGCCTGTATTCTTCTTTCCAATAACAACTGCTTTTCAACAAATTCTGTTGAAATGGATCATACATGGTTACCTCTACTCAGAGAGGAAGTGAGATATGGTAGAATGCTAATAAACTGATCTGAACAACACCCCATATATCGAATGAGCAATACGTCACTCTCAAACTTTTTTGGCAGATCCCAATTGACATCCATCAGTTGAAAAAGCGAAGAAGACTCTGCGAGAAAAAATCCAAATTATAAAACAATTAAAGGAGATTTAGAAGATTTTGAGAACGGGGGCAGATATAGTCCCCGAAACGTCAAGCAAAAACTATATAGAGAAGTATCTTTTGAATTTTTCAAAAACATTCTTGATAGGCAAATTCAGAAAACGGCAAGTTATTGACAAATTGAATTATTTTTCTATAGGAAATATAATTTGGTGAACGCAATAACTTATCGGGGTGAACTAATCAGTTTGCCCTTTCTACACTTGTATAGATTTTCCTGATTATATTTTCATTTTCAGACTGTGGAAGGTTACCCAAAAAACATGTCAAGAAACGTTGTTCCTCCACAAAAAACCACATTCATTCAATGCTCTATCACGAAATGACGTTTGAAGCTCGATTAGCACCAGTTGAATCTATGGGTTATCCTCAGAAAAAGTGGGCATATAGTGTCCCAATAATTCAATGAAGCAAAAGTAAACCAACACACCAACCAGAAACTTCCAAAAAATCAACAGGTTTGAGTTATAAATACCAATATAAAAGGTTTTAAAAATCGTGAAAAATGCATTGGCTCTCATGGCAAACCAAATGGGCTCTTATGGCGAAATCGGCGAACTTGGCTATCTTTTTATTGTGTATGTTCATTGAGCTTCTGGTTTGTTCTTTTTTTCTCGGTTGCATTTTGCATTGATTGTTTCACAGTGTGGTGGGGCTGTGAGTGTGGAGAAAAAGGTGGTGGTGCTGGTGGACTGGTGGATTCAAGCGGAGTCATGATGCTTCAACGCGAAATATCAACACATATTCAGAAAAAAACAACAGTTGAGGTTGAGTCTGGAACATTGAGTACTCGCAGTGAGATTGAGAGCCCTTGTGCTCAAATGTATTGATCTAGATATTGGTAGTTTAGTCGAGATGTGATATTTTACAGGTTTAATAATTTACTAGTGTTCGCCCCGCGGCTTTGCCCGCGTGGACCTATACACTGTAAACGGTCTTGGCCGGGGCTCATACATTTTGTAAACGTTTCCTTTGCAGGAACGCAACGTATCGATCGTGAGCGAGTCCGTAGTCCGACTCGCACTTGGCCGAATTTCGGGTGGCCATCACCACAACCTTCTTTGAGGACTGGATCCGCGCCTGCTGCTTATTGTAATAAATTCAGGTAGGTATAAGTACGAACGATTATTCAGACTGAGTGAGGGTTTCATTAATGCACGCCTTTATTTTACGGACTATAGTACTAACCATATATTATCAAAGCGGGTCCAACATTTCTTTCATTCCTTTCTTGACATGTTTTTTGGGTAACCTTCCACAGTCTGAAAATGAAAATATAATCAGGAAAATCTATACAAGTGTAGGAAAGGCAAACTGATTAGTTCACCCCGATAAGTTATTGCGTTCACCAAATTATATTTTCTATGGAAAAATGATTCAATTTGTCAATAACTTGCCGTTCTCTGGATTTGCCTATCAAAAATTATTTCAAAAAATTCAAAAGATACTTCTCTATATAGTTTTTGCTTGACGTTTCGGGGACTATATCTGCCCCCGTTCTCAAAATCTTCTAAATCTCCTTTAATTGTTTTATAATTTGGATTTTTGCTCGCAGAGTCTCTTTTGCTCTTTTAATTGACGGATGTCAATTGAGATCTGCCAAAAAAGTTTGAGATTGACGTATTGCTCATTTGATATATGGGGTGTTGTTCGGATCAGTTTATTAGCATTCTACCATATCTCACTTCCTCTCTGAGTAGAGGTAACCATGTATGATCCATTTCAACAGAATTTGTTGAGAAGCAGTTGTTATTGAAATAGATCATACATGTATGATCCATTCCAACAGAATTTGTTGAAAAGCAGTTGTTATTGAAATGGATCATACATGGTTACCTCTACTCAGAGAGGAAGTGAGATATGGTGGAATGCTGACAAATTGAATCATTTTTCCATAGGAAATATAATTTGGTGAACGCAATAACTTATCGAAGTGAACTAATCAGTTTGCCCTTTCTACACTTGTATAGATTTTCCTGATTATATTTACATTTTCAGACTGTGGAAGGTTACCCAAAAAACATGTCAAGAAACGTTGGTCCTCCACAGAAAACCACATTCATTCAATTCTTTCATTCCATTCCGAATTTCAATCACTCGTTAACCAAAAATTATATGGTGAGTTAACTAAAGCGATTGCCCAACTTTGTGGAAACTGGTTCTGAGAATGGTAACATTTTTTCTCTTTCCCAAAAATACTTCGCATAAAAAATTATTCGATTATTTTCGAATTTTCAACAGATGAATTCAAACTGGAGAAACGTATTACATACCGGTGCACTATATAACGTAGAGAAAGAACGTCTAACCTAATTGGAAAACGGTGAGTTGGAGCCAGCATTTTGAGAAATGACCTTGTTTTGTGAAGTGTGTACCTGCATGCACGGAGCTTTGGAATGCATTAAGGTTGCATGCATGCAGCTCTAAAATTTGGCTTCGGGAGATCCGGATACGTTTAACTTATACGCTTGTACTTTGTATCAATAGTCGTAATATATTCACATCTAGTTCAAAATTATATACATAAGCTGGCGTGAATCATGTAGATTGTATTTGATCTCCATATTCCTAGAACATAATATACCACGTTTGTAAAACGGACCAAAAGTATGAAATAATTTATCCTAGCCCATACAGATTCCTAACCCAACATAGATTGTCCTGAAAATTTGCGATTCTGAATTTTTAATAGCTATGAGAATTGTTGTAAGATTTGGAACGAAAAACGTGGGGTGCATGCAATAGATGATAGTTAAAGAGTGCAGGGGGTAGCTGTCGTTGGTGAAACTCAAACAATTCATATCATTTGCAGTGCAATAAAATTGTAGTGACTTAGGTAAACTATCATGATTCAATTATACTATCAGATATTGAAGCGAATCGATCCGGATGAGAATGACATACAATTAACCCTCTTCAAATAATTATTGTGGAGCTGAATTTTAGATTTCTATAAAATGCCCATTAGGAATTCGAATAAATTATAATTCATAAAGGCATACCATCAACTACTATCGATAAGCTGCCAGAATGAGAATATAATCCAAACCTACATTTCCCGAAGTCCAAACAACAGAGCCATTCATGTTTCCACTTATGTGATACATAAGATATTCTACTATGGGCTCCACGTCTTTTCATGACTGAAACTATGCCAAAACACTCATCATTCATTATTATGAATGAAAATATGAAAGCAAATAAGTGTCAAACATCGACGGAGGCAATACAAAACAGGGTTAGGAAAGGTAATGTCGGTAATGGATGGATTGACAGAATGTACAGAATGAATGCATAGATGAGCTGCGCTCAGCAACCTTCATCTGTCGCTATCGTTCAACTACTGCCGTGTCTCATCATGATGAGACAAAATGAAATTTCAATGAAGTTGGTCCAGCTGAAGCAGATGGGTGAAAAAAAGTATTGAATAAAGTGCAAGAGCAAATAGCAAAACAATAAAAAAAATATGTGTTGAAACGATGACTTCAAAAATTTCAACACTAATCATTGCGGCGTCCGGAAACTTCGAATTATTTTTTTTAAGCAAATCATTATATCTCGATTTTTCGAGAGAACGCGGAAATGTCAAACTACAATTTTTGGGCCAATCACTACACACCTTCTAATATTCAAAATGTAAAGATTAGCTATTTCTTTTCGAATAGAGATTCCCTCCTCGCACGTAGATAACATTATCATGGATATTATCATGGCAAAATGTGCATGAATATAGTTATCGCGTACTATTTCTAACATCACTGATATTTGGTATTCAATTCCAGGATAAACACTTCAATTTCAGAATAAACACTTTTCAACTTGAGGAAAGTTCACTTAATTTAATGTTTTTTTTCTATAAAATTTTTATATTTTGAAAGAGCCAACTCATTTCACAAAGATCAAATGCTAGATGTGAATGCGAAACCATCACCATTCATCATTTTCTGCTGTACGTTTTTGAAGTTTTTTTTTCATACGCCATGTTCATGTTCGAAGCATGTAGGTTAAGAAAACAATATACAGTAACTTTCAATCATCTTCTTTTAACCTTCGATTGTTCATTTTATTATAGTGTTTATAACTCAAAATGAAGAGAAATGACAGAAAAATTCCATCAGTCGACTATTATGTAGGCAATTTTACCTATTTGTGACTCGGACACATTAAGCAAAATGTCGATTGCCCCATTCTCAACTTCTGAATTACTTCAATTTTGTTCGCAAATTGTTGAATTTAAGATAATTCTAACGTAAGAATTACCTTCGCCAATTTGGGCGCTGACCTAATCGAAGGTCGAAATGAAATATTTGTTGGGGTGGTATATTAAAAACAAAATATTGAAACAATTATTTTATACTTTTCAGTACGTTGTATAAACGTGGTATATTGAAAAAAAAAATTTGAATAATTATTTTATACTTTTATTACTCGACATTCAATACATGTAGTTGTTCGGGATTTCGTTTCTCTGGACACATTTCGCAGCATTTGTGGTGTAATGTTATCGATACATTGTCGAATTACTTCCTTCCAAATGGTCGATATTATGAAATGGCCGATGTTCATTAACCTTACTTTTGAGGTTCCTCCATGGAAAAGAAATTCAAAGTCGCCCAAATCTGGGGATCTTGGCAGGCCACGGGTTTTCTGAATATCGCCCTATCCATTTACTAGAAAATTGTTCGTTGAGTCACGCTCTGATTTCAAGGGTACTATGTATTGACGATCGGTCTTGTTGGAAAAAAATAAATTTTTTCTTCGCAGCGGTAATCCATGTAAGCAATAAAAAACTCGTTATTCAAAAACTCTAAATAATTTCGTGATTTGAGGTTGCCTCTAAAAAGTGAGGCCCAACGATCTGCGTATCTAATATGTCGCACCAAACATTAATTTTTGAGAAAAATTTTTTTTCTGCAGTTGCTGGGAAGTACCGTTCGATGTAAAAGTCGCCTCATCATGAATACAGTTTTCGTTGAAAAGTTTTGGCATTCTCCAATCATACCTTGGAACCCAAATCAGAAATCTAACCAGGCATCGAAATTTCTATCGAGTAAGTTTGGGAGAATTTTCGTTTGTACGCACAAAATTCATTATTCTTCAAACTTCTTCTTATGGATTTCTCAGATATACCAGTTCGTTCCTGCCTCTACGATAGTGCCATCTGTGGATTTTGTCTGACCGATAACAAAACATCAAAGGTATCTTCTTCATTAGTGACGGGCTTACTATGTGGAATTTTGTAACGATTTTCTACACTGCCTGTAGCTTTACATTTGTTCAAAATACGCAACACAGTAGATTAATGGATATTCTCATTTGGATATCTAGCATTGAATATATCTGCTGCTTCTCTGGAATTATGAAAACGCTTGCCACATATTAAGACGAGCTCAATTTTTTCTTGCAAACTAAGCTTTTCTTTGGGCATCTCTAATTATTGTTAATGCACAACAAAATGTGAAATATCTCTTACAATGAAAAAAACTATACAAGAAAGACGATAAAAATACCTGGCTACATGAGAACTACTGAATCGTTTGACAACCCTCTATAACATATCAGCATTACTAGTCAATCCATTCATGGCCTCTTCGATCATGAGGAAATTTATCGATGCTCGCATTAACAATGATAATATTGTAGGTATGTATAATTCCAACAATTTAACAAAAATCAATTGATTTTTGGTTCGAATAAAAAATTCGAATTAAAATCGTGTAGATACAAGGACCTTGATTATTAATAAATAGTATTGGGATTATAATGTCGTGGAGATATTTCAGTGGCCTCTTATGAAGCTGCTGAACACATGGCACTTTCACAGATTTCAAATTTTGTCCGAATAAAATAGAAATAGCTTGCGAATCTTACAAAATTTATTCGAAATATTACTGTTGGCTTCACTAATGAATTTCTTTGTCAAAAATGTATTTTTTCAAATGAGTTTTTTTATACAAAAAAAATATTTTTATTTTTTATTCATACATTTTCCAAAACTGTACATAGCTATAAAATGTCGTTCTGAACAACTTTTCCGAATAACATTTTTCGATATTTTTTCAAATACATGTGGTTTGAAACAGAATTTTGGATTTTTTTAATTTCCCGCCAAACACGAAAAGATAAACGGCAGTCTGCAACGTCTTCTGGGGTTTGTTTGAATGCAGAAGCGATTGCACGTATCCATATTTGTCGAAATTCATTAATAAAAGAATAAGCTTTATGATGCGTAATTTCTGCCGGTCACTGTATAATGTAAAAAAGAGGCAAAAAGAGGGGGACAAAGTTTTGATTCCAATATTTATGAGTCAGCCCCAGATTCTTGCCAATGTCAGGAAAATCACTCCAATGATGCAAGTTGCAGATACAATAGGTGTCTATGCAAGCAAGAAGATGTATTCTGTACGGATGACTGTGTAACACCATGTAGGTGTTGCGGTTTTTGTTTTGATTGGTCCCAGGGTAAGCTATTTTCATTTGTGTTCATAATTCCATTACTCAGTTTTTTGAACGAATATAACATAAAAAGGGGTTCATATTCGAAATATGAAAATACGGCGCTTGTCTCGGATAAAAGCATATATTTCGGCCGAACGATTAGGTTCGTTATTTTGAAGTCATTGCTATTCACAGAATGCAACAAAAATGCATGTTATTAAGTCTGGGAATGTTGAACGAGCCTCTCGATTCAACGCAGAAGAAAAATACATGCGGAGTCGGCAGAATACACGAAGAGCTAGAGTTGAAACGAGAGAGTGGACCTTGTATCATACTCCTCGCCCCGGAGTAAATTTTGTTGAAATTGCAACTTTGAGCTTGGCTTCGTTTGGGGATGCAGGACCAAAATAGTTTCACGGACACTCAAGTCGGGATCGGGACAGAAACAAGTAGGCGGGCTTATAGCCTAAAGGTGTTCTCACACCCGGAGACGCCGCTTTTGGCGGTGGACCAAGGATTTCGGTTATTTTTTGGCTTTCCAAAACAGGGCGATTTTCAGGTCCAGTCGAGGAGCTCGTTTTTGAGGCTAGCTAGTTATCGAAGATATTTTCTTTGCGACGTTGGTTTACGGGAATAAATATGCTTTTGGAAATTTTGGTAATCAGTTCGGTTGACTAGTTATCAAAGTATAAATTTTATTGAGTGTCGACGAAGTGGTACAAGAAATTTGGGGCTTCTATTTGGAAAATGGGATACCGGAGACAACAATCAGTCAACTGAGTAATTGCGGAGCTTTTTGGAAAAGGTGTTCAACGCTTGCTTTCATCTCATTGTTTGGGGTGAACCAACTGTACAGAAACTATTTACATTGATGCAAAAAGGTTATTAAAGTAGGGATTTATCGGTGGATATAAAATACGAGATTTTACGGGAAGTACGGATTTTATTTGTTTTACATAAGAATAAATAATATAAAAATACAAGTATGAGTTCTTATAGTGTTGATTGATATTTTGAAATTTATGGCATTCATCTTTTCCTAAAGCTAGAAATGATTTTATTTGTCCATTTTTCATTATATCGATTTCACTTTTCGATGAATTTTTGACGATGTTATATAGTTTTTTATTTTACTCTATATAAGTATTGAAGTTATCTCTGTATGATTTGAACAGTATTGAAAAAAAAATGAAGTTCAATCAAATCCTTTCAATTGAGAGGCACAGGTCATTATTGCTCTATTTTCACTTGAATAAAAATCCCTCGGACAAAAGACAAAAAGTACTTGATTCGTTGAAAATATGAACAGGATGTTCATAAAATCAGATGTGGAATCATCTGCGACTGGAAGATAAACTCTAGTCACTATCTTCCATCGTCAAGATAAACTCTTGTGAGGTATTCATGTTGAGAAACGAAACATTCTCAATTGGTTATTGATAAAAATATTTTTCTGTGAATTGAAAAATCCACGATAACAATAAAGTTATTTCTTGTGAATGTCTAACAGAAAATAACTACTTCCCCAGCTAAAGCCACGCTGGACATTGAAATACATCTGATAGATATTCTGAAAAGACCCTAACTCAAAAGAAAAAATCTGAAATTGAAAATTTGCATTTTTATTCAGATAGTTTTTTTTGATTTTCTATTTATATCGTGGATTTTTCAATTCACAGAAAATCTTTTTATCAATATCCAATTGAGAATGTTTCCCTTTTCAACAAAAAGTACTATTTTAGAAGTTATTCAAAAGAAAGAATTCGCATATCAAGCCGAAGGCACGAATCCAAGTCCGACGGACTAGTGGTAAACTAAAATATCAGTGCCATACATTATAGTATAGAAACTCTATCAAAATTGGTGTTTACGAAAATCGATTTTCCTGCTTACAACCTGATGACACTAGCTGCCCTCACAATATGTAAATATTTTATGTAGAAACATTTTTGGACACAGAGAGTGTGACTATACTTTACACGAGGAGTTGAGATAATATAAGGGAAATTTAATTATTTTATCAAATCGGGCCCACAAATTGATTTGAAGTTCGTCCATTTTTACGATATATTTTTCAGTGGGAAAAAATATGGAAAGTTATGGACAAAATAGTTTTTCTTTATATTATTTTTTTTTTTAATATCGAAATGAACGAAGAAAATTGGCCTTCAAAGCCAATGTCTCTTTTGTATAATCGCAATTGCAAACTTGCATGTTCCAATAAGAAACATAATATATGGAAAATAGCGAAGACTGAATAATCTATATAATAGAATGAATTCGATTCTTTGTAAGCGCAAAACGGAGACTTCGGAAATTGCACGAAAATTGGAAAATTCGACTATATAAAAATTTGGCGCAGAAAAAACTATCGAGTCATTTATTACCAAACGAGAAAATAGCTGAACGGTTACACTGTCGCCTACCGAGCAGAAGGTCACAGGAACGAATCCCAGTCAGGGTAAAAAAAAAATTCTTAAAAAAAATGGTAAAAGGTTAAAAAAAAATTTTTAAATTTTGGAAAATATATATATATATATATATATATATATATATATATATATGAAACAGGATAACGGAATAACGGGAAAACGGCATGATGGGATAACGGGAAAATGGGCAACAGAAAATGGGAAAACAGGAAAACGGGATAACGGGAAAACAAAATAACGGAATGAGGGAAAACGGGATAACGGGATGACGGAAACTGAATAATGGAATGATGGGATGACAGGAAATCGGATAATGGGAAAACAAAATAACGGAATGAGGGAAAACGGGATAACGGGATGACAGGAAAACGAAAAAACGGGTTAACGGAAAGCGGGCAGAGATAAAAGCTTAACTTAGATAGAACAACCAAAAAAAAACATAGGGAAAAAAAGGAATTTTACGCGGTTTTCAGGAATTCTTTTCAGGAATCATAGAAAGGACCCCGCAAAATCCTTATGGGAAATGGCTCTCGGCTAAATTCGCTGAAACTCTGCAAAAAGATAGTATTCGTTATGCCGATCAAAAGTCTTAATTGGCAGAACGCTCCATTTTCAATATATATATATATATATATATATATATATATATATATATATATATATTTATATATATATATATATATATATCAAGCACACCCTCCCTCACCCTCACCACCACGTCATTCTTTATGAATGCCCCATTACACAATTGTAAGGTTAAATATTTTTCAATTGGTTTTATTAAAATATTTCATGTGTATACTATGTAATAATATATATATATATATATATATATATATATATATATATATATATATATATATTTTTTTTTCGGGTTGTCGATCAGGTTTTCAACGCTCTTTTGCAACTTTTCCTTGGGTTCGCGCCAAGTCCTATTGAGGATAGTTGCCGAATATTCTCTTTCTGTGTTTTCGTTTGTCGAAAGCTACGTTAGTGTCGTGACCTCACATTTTAGGTGCACCTCGTGCATATATAACATATGATATCTGTCACAATTGACAAATAGTTTAATAGATCGGTCAAGTACGTTATCAAGGGTTTATTGTCTAATTAACATATATTACTTTGGGGGCTTTGGGGGGCTGTAGGGGGACTGGGGTTTAAAATGGAGGGTTGTGCACACTTAGACTTTTGATCAGCATACCGAATATTATATTTTTGCAGAGTTTCAGCGAATTTAGCCGAAAGCCATTTTCCATAAGGATTTTGCAGGGTCCTTTGGACAGGACATCTGTCGGTTTAGCTACTTACATAATAAAAAACATACTTTGATAACATGTCTAAATATTTTTCCAAGAAGTCTACATTACCTGACTCGAATAAAATTAAAATTAAATAACTACACATTTCTTGTAAATTAATACTTTCCGTAACAACACCGTGTAAATATATAATGAATATTATGTCGCTACAAAAATTAGGAATTTTCAATCAATTACTCTTCCACGACTCTTTTCAAACCTTAACGTTAAAAAAACTTGATGACGCGCGACAGTCAGCTACGAATATGGCATCGCGGACGGTATGTTTCGTCGTCTTCAAATGGCTGCAGCCAATTCATTATCGGGAATAGATCTATATATAATCAACATAAAATGTTGCTCGCGAAGTTTTTGGTGAACAAATAATTTCAGTCGGATGAATTATGGGTGACTTTTAGCGTGTTGAAAAAATTATATTATATTGAAAGTTTAGTCTCAGCAAAAACTAATGCTCTCTTCCGGAATATAATTTTTTTTTTCGAATTTTCAAAGCCAAATCCAAAGAACGTGAATAGGCCTTTCGGGCAGTGAAATGATTTTCAGAATAACTCCATTATACAAGGAGTTATAGCGCCTACATTTAGATTTTTGGAATATTCCGATTTTGTTTTTGTTTTTTCCAAGTAAATTTTGTCACGACCACGCTGGCGTGTCGTAGATTAACATTCCATGTGTGGAATATTATAAGAAATCGACCACCACAGGTCCTATTTCGATATACCGCAAAAGTGGGTCATTGAAAGATAATTTATCGCTCCCACCGGACTATTAGTCGGAAAAGTAGTTGTTTTTGTCGAATTGTATATCTTTTAATTTCCAGGAAAAATTATCTTTCGGAAATACTTTCCTCTTTTACATAAATTTAAACCATAATAGTTTATTTTTCAACACCCTGTTCATATTTCTCATCCTCCACCTTTCACATAGACCTGAATCGAAAGAGCTATGTGTCAACAATGTTTCGAAATAACGTGAATTGTGAATGTATATCCATCCTAAATCCCGAACACTGAAAATGGTTGCAAATGGAGACATTGAATTACATTTCCGAATAACAGAATCCAGCTTTAACGTCATTTGCTAGCGTTTGCCTGTAGGCCCTTCCTCCCTCTGGAATGGCAGACAAAACATCTAAATAAATTATGGAAAGTCAAGGGTGGAGCTCGCGAGTAACTCAACTCCTTCCAAAAATTCAGTTAAGCCGATTTAGCACAATATTTGTTTTATTTTCTCCATTGTACTCTAGATGAATATTACTTATTCAATGCTAATTTCAATGTTTCTTTGGGAATTGTTGATGAATCTTCCTGGAGAGCTTGGCTCTGTGGAAGATTGAAAGAACATCTTGCTTGCATAATCCCGTTGAGCTGTCGGAAAAGTTTTTGTAAATAAATACTCACCTCTCAGAGGTATGCGGTCAGAATCAGAGGAAATTTGCGAATATACGTTCAGGATTTTAGAAGAGAGGTATTTCATTCAGACTCAAATATTGGTGAATGTTAGTCCCATGAGGTATGAAATCTTCCAATGGATACAACTATATTCCGCCCGAAAAAACCAATATCATGAATTGTCATTATCAGGTTTTTTGGAACGAAGTTTCTTCACGCGGCTTGCGGTAGGTGTTTACTGGCACAAAATTTAACGTAAGAAAAAAGCGTTATGCCCCCTCCACTTCCTCTCTCCCTGTCTCTTTCTATTATATACGACTATGTATAATTGTATATTATTGAATTTCAATCCATATGTATTTGTATTAATTTGTTGAAAATATAAACAGGATGTTCATAAAATCAGATGTGGAATCATCTGCGACTGAAAGATAAACTTTAGTCACTATCTTCCATCGTCAAGATAACCTCTTGTGGGGTATTCATGTAGTTCAATGTCCAGCGTGGCTTTAGCCGGGGAAGTAGTTGTTTTCTGTTAGACATTCACAAAAAATGACTTCATTTCAATCGTGGATTTTTCAATTAACAGAAAAATCTTTCTATCAATATTCAATTGAGAATGTTTCAATATTTGTATTAGTATTGATATTAGAATTTTCATTACTGTGAATTTTAATATTATTTATAAATTATTTAAAATTTTAGATTGTATGTTATTGTATTTTATTTTTTTTTAATTTTTTTTTAGAATTTTTATAACTGTGAATTTCATTACTATGATTTATACATTATTCAGTGCTATTTGGCATCTTTATCACTATAGTATTATTAGGATTGTATGATTATCATTATAGTGTTCTATATCCTATCACTTCATTATTTTTTGTCAATTTTAATATATGAACTAATCATATATTTCAAATGAAAACTAAATGCAATATAACCCTTGGGATCCACGCGCAGGGATTAGCCTTTGTTTTCGTGTTTATTTACTTTATAATATCCAACCAATATTACTTATACAGTGCTTCCCAAAAGTCCCTGTCCCCCCCTCTTATTTTTGGAACGATTATACATAAACAAGTGAAATTTGGAAACTGAATATTAAAGGTTGTAAACTTCCCTACTAGTGATGATAGATGACGAAATCGTCAAAGATGACGTCACAAGGCCATTGTGACCAATAATTTTGAATGGAACCCTATGGCAAGCGACACCTCTTTCAAAAGTTATCGAAAAACCTATTCAATGCTACTAATTTTGTTTGTGTTCATGGCAGTTTTAATGGCTCATTAGTAAACATTAAAATTTAAATTCCATTCAGTATGATATTAATTACAGATATAAGAATCAGTATCTACTCAAAGGAATTGCTCAAAGGGACCTCCATTTACTTCCTGACAGTGGAAGATCCTATTTTTAAACTCTTCTCGTACTTTTGCGTTGTTTTGAAACGTCAATATTGTCAGGTTCAGTGGCGTAAACCTTCGATTTGAGGTACCCCCACAGAAAAAAAAACAAAGGTGTGAGGTCCGGTGATCGTTGAACCTCGTCGTCCAATCCATCTATCACGATACTCCTCATCCAAATACCGTCTTACTGCACCGTAATAGTGTGGAGGAGCACTATCCTGTTGGAATGTTATTTCCAAATTGCCGAATTCACCTGGATTATCTTCCAAAATTTCAAGGATTAACGGTTCTAGTGCGTTTTGCAACAGCTCCAGATAAACCTCACCAGTTAAGTTATTATTTAAAAAAAGAGGTCCAACGATGTGGTTTCCCAGGATACCTGCCCAAACATTCACCTTCTGGGGAAATTAGGTATGTTTTTCACGAAACAGGTGAGGATTTGCGTCACTCCAATACCTCACATTATGTGTATTTACATTTCCATTTAGATAGAAAGTACTTTCGTCACTAAAACAAATTGCTTTGACATAGTCTGGCTGTTCGTTAATTTTAGTTTCCATATTTTCACAAAATTCTAGTTTTAGGTCTGGGTTGTCGTCTGAGAGTTGATGAACCATTTTTAATTTGTATGGATGAAGTTTTTTTTCAACACCCTGTGTACTGTACTTCGACTGACTTCACAGGTAGATGCAACGTGAGTTGTTGAACAAGTGGGATTAACTATTACTTCTGTCAGTATATCAATTTTTTTCTCATCAGAAATTTGTGGTCTGCCAGACCGTTTAGCGTCATTAATACTACCCGTTGTTTGAAACTTACGAAAAAGCTTCCTTCAATAAGTCCTCGGAACGGGGCGATCGGGAAACCTCTCATTAAAAATGCGTTCTGCTGCTTGAATATTTTGTCCAGTTTCACCAAGAATTAGGATTGCTGCTACTTTATCACCTGAAGCACGTACCAGTTCGCTCCTTGAAGCACTTAAACGTTCGGCTCACAACAGTTTAACATATTATTAAAATGTACAAAAATATTAAAAGTACCAAAAGCTGCTGAAACAGTTTAACGTTCGATCAACAATACACAAATTGTTAAATGTACAAAAACTTTGACAATTACAAAAACGTCGAATTAGGGAGACTAACAGAAATAGCAGCTTATTTGACAACTATCCAGAGGCGGAGCTTGAATTTGGAATTCTAGTATTAACTGATTTAATTCATCACAGCTTTGCGTTTCTCTAAAGCGAGTTGCCAAAACTGCCATAAACGCAAACAAAATTAGTATCATTGAATAGGTTTTTTCGATACCTTTGAAAAGAGGTGTCGCTTGTCGTATACGGTTCCATTTAGAATTATTGGTCACAATGGCCTTGTGACGTCATCTTTGACGATTTCGTCATCTATCATCAAAACCTTTGATATTCAGTTTCCAAATTTCACTTGTTTATGTATAATCTTCCCAAAAATAAGAGGGGGAGGGGACTTTTGAGAAGCACTGATGTATAAAATTGAATGGTTAATAAAGTATATTAAAGTATAAGTGGATAAAAAGGGCTTTTGAACACGTGCGATTTTTAAATAGAGCAAGTGTTTTCAAGACCAGTTATCCACGAATACTTTACGCAATTTTTTTTTATTGGTGCACTTTGAAATCATATATACTGGTATTATTATTACAAAAAATAGATATAAGAACTAATAATGCAAAATGGTTGAATTCGTGATGTGACATCAGTATACCTTTCGTTGTCATGGAAATGAGAAAAACAGATATTCATTTGCAATTTGTTATCAAAGATCAATATTTGTTGTCACCAGAGCTCAAAAATGAATTATTCTAATATCGATTTCGCGCGTTTTTTAAAGTTCGATTCAAATACGCTGAGGCGTGCTTTAAATGGGTGAAAAGGGGCACCAATAAAAAAATATTATATCAAAGTATAAGTGGATAAAAAGGGCTTTAAAACACGCGCGATTTTTCTAGCACGACGGCGCAGCCGGAGTGCTCGAATAGGGCAAGTGTTTTCAAGACCAGTTATCCACGAATACTTTACGCTATTTTTTTTATTGTTCACTTTGAAATCATATACACTGGTAGTACTACAAAGAAATAGAAATAAGAACTAATGATGCAAAATGGTTGAATTCGTGATGTGACATCAGTATACCCCTCGTTGTCATGGAAATGAGAAAAACAGATATTCATTTGCAATTTGTTATCAAAGATCAATATTTGTTGTCACCAGAGCTCAAAAATGAATCATTCTTATATCGATTTTTTCAATAGTGAGGCAGAATCGCGGTTAACACCGCGCAAATCCAGTGATATATGAAAAATAATATGAAAAGTTCATCGAATGGATGGAGGAACAAGAAGTATCACATATAAATGAACGAGTTGTTAGTATTATTTTATTTGACATAACAAGGTACTCCCGTCAGATCAATAACAAAAAATTTGTCATTTAGACTTCACGTTTCTCGATTGGTTGATGTTGCCATGTTAACTTTAGAAAACGCGCGTTTTTAAAGTTCGATTTAAACATGCTGAGGCGTGCTTTAAATGGGTAAAAAGGGGCACCAATAAAAAAAAAATTATTATGTGTGACAAATACACTTGGTCCTGTCAGAATTGGATGTCAACGCATTCAATTCCTATATAGGAAATGGGAAGAGCAAAATTGATGGAATAAAGGATTTTGAACTCATTACATACAGTAATTTGATATTTGAATTCACACCTTTTTCAGCATGTTACAAGTAGGGCAATTATTATTTCAATTGTGTTATTTTGTAGTTGGTAGAGCATCAATGTGCTCGCGAATTTCGTAAAATTCGTAGTTAAAGTGCCATGTAAACCCCAAAGTGTTAAAAAGTGAATTATAAACTCCTTCGTTAATTAAAACAATAAAACAGTTTTCGAAAGTGATCTTAATGCTTAAAAAGAGTGAAAATGGTGTTTCTAACACGATATCTGGCAATTGGAAAACTGCAGGCGATTGTAACCCTCAATAACGCCGAGTACGGGAATATGGTGAAAAAGTAAGGTTAGGATTGCGAATCCCACGAAAGTAAAAACAATTTCGCGTATAGAAAGTGAAAGAGCAAACAACCACAGCTGAATTGCTGGAGAAATTCAATAAACGACCCCCCAAAGCGTGGATAAATTGAAAATAAAAAGCCAGAATGGATCAGTCAGTGACAAAAACCGCGAAAAATACATTATTTCAGCAAACCAAACCACCGAAAATGATAAAAACAGTGTGTTGGCAAAACTCACATCGGAAAACAGCGAAATCGGTAGCTGTTCGGTACTAGAAGCCGAGGAACACCGAAAAAGATGCGATATAGTGTATCATTTTCCCCCAAGTAAAGCAGAAAAACTCAAAAAACTCAATGATTACATTCCTCAATATAGTAAAAGTGTGGAGAAGAGTAATATCAAACCTAATGAAGACATTGGAGAGTCAGGCACCGAGTCCGAGGCCTAAAAGACCGCCCGAGCCGAGGTTAGCGCAGAGTTTGAGGAATCTGAAAGAAGTTCAAAAACACTAAGTGAAACGAAAAACAAGTGAGAAAATAGTGCAGGAAAAATGGTGAGTCCAACACATTAAAATATGGGGAGTGATATGGAGGATGAAATAAGGATTAAAGGAACTTCGTTCCCGACATCATAATTTTTCTATTCATTTTGTCACAAGTTACGTCAACAGATCAGTAACTGAAAATATCCAGAAGGAATTCCATTCAATCATATATACAGGACGTTTCCTTCGTTCAACCGATTGACAGCGATTTATTAATTTTAACGTTTTTCAACTCGCATTTTTTGTCTGTTCGGTACAAATTGTGCAATCGATTTTAAACTATCTTCCCGATGAGCTGGAAACTCCAGACATACCTCAGAACTGTTTGTTTGTCTGTAATAACTAAAGTAAGGGGCAATGGATTCCAAACTGAATTCCCGATGAGCTAGGGACTCGAAACTTTAAACATAGTTCAGAAGTTGATAACAAATTAACAGACATATACAGGGTGAGTCAGAATAAGACCAACGAACTCCGACTATAGATTCCTCACCTCATTTCGAAGTGAAAAATTGCTATCAAGGTATGTCCTAAAATGCATCCCCTCTGAGATACAGGGTGTTGAAAGTACGAAAAAAATTAAGATTTAATTTGTTTCTTCCAAAATTCCTGAAGGAAAAGATTTGAAACTTGGTACACTAATCGAGGTTTATCAACGTGCTAATTCAAAGTTATTATTTTTACTTTCGTGAACCAGTGGAGTAGTAACGATAGTATGTGGTCATATGTTCCTTCATATTTTCTTGGGACAAGTGAATGGACAAATGAGCGTTCGACATCAGTTCGGCTCATCGATACTGAACCTTAAAGTGATGACATTCCATGTGCTTGAAAGTGGTTCCTGAGAAATTGAGAAAAACTGAAGATATGTCCTTAGTAGAGACATAATTTCATATGTGTAATAATCACATAATGCTTATTTCTTACCTCATATCGGAATATGTGTCAACCTCCTGAACATTTTTCAATGTTGGGGCGATTAAGAAACATAGTACGGATGAGTCAGAATGAGACCGATAACTCCATTTTTCCATTCATCATATTATTTGAGCGAAATGATGTCGTGGATTCACTAATATGTTACCATACTTTCTTGCATAGGATTGTTTTGACAGATCAACTGACGAACAAACCCAACCCCAAATTCATAATATTCCACTTAGATGAGAGTTAAGGTCGGAAATATTTCTTGCGACAAACTGAAGATAAGTACTCTTAATTAGTTGAAGTTTATATTGGAGTATCATTATCAAAGCCATTTCTGATTGAGTTATCTTGGAAAATATTATCCAATAAACATGTTTTTGATGAAGAACAACAATTATTGTGTATTTATATCTACTCAAATGATTTCTTTGAATTTGTGATAACTAGTTGCAAAGTCGAGCCTTTTAGCTAGTTTGTAGGCTGTTCAGTACACCACTGATCAACGCATAAAACAAACACGAAATTTGGAACTAAAAGAAACGTAGCTTTTTTCATTGTTCCCGTAGAAAGACACTGATATATCGATACTAATATTAGACATAATTGACAGTAACCCAAAACAGTTTGTATTATTGTCAAGTCATCTGCCATCATTTCAGTCAGTGAACATCGTTTCAAAATGGATTATCCATTTGAAGAATATACAGATATGCATTTCGTTTATGGTGAAACAGGGGAAAAAACCGGAGTCGCTGCTGAATTATATCAACATAGATATCCAAAGAGATATCATCCAAATTTCACTACTTCCATAGCTGTGCATCGACGATTGAAGGAAACGGGGTTCTTCAAATTCATTAAACACCTTTGTGGTGCGAATAGAACAAGAAGAGATAATGTTACGGAAGAACAAATTTTTGAACGATTAGCAGCAGATCCTTCTATCAGTACCTGGACTATTTCGTATAGGTTAAAAGTGTTACAATCAACAGTCATTCGGGTAGCACGTGAACAACTATTGTATCCATTTCGCCCACATAGGGTGATGGCCCTAAATGCTGGTGATTAAGGCCCCCGTAGATTTTTTTGTGAATGGTTTTTGAGGATGTATGAAGGAGCAAACCACTTTCCTAGATATGTTCTATTCACGGATGAGGCATGTTTCACAAGAGATGGATATTTCAATGGTAGAAACAGCCATTTATGGGATGAACAAAATCCGCTGGAATGTTGCGAAAAGGCTACCAACAAAAGTTTTCAGTGAATATTTGGATAGGAATGATCGAAAATAGTATCGTATCTTCTTCCTCCCCGTGTGAATGGGCAGAACTACCGAGTGTTCCTTAAACATGTTTCACCTGGGCTACTTGAAGACGTACCTCCATTGGTTCGTCGAAGAATATGGTATCAATATGATGGAGCACCGGCCCATTTCCAACGAATCGTTCGTCAATTTCTTGATCAAACATCATGATCGATGGATAGGTAGACGTGGTCCCATACATTGGCCTGCACGTTCTCCAGATTTAACTTCACTAATTTTTTTTTGTGGGGATACCTCGAATCCCTATTGTATGAAACAACTGTAGAATCTGTGGAAAATTTAACGGCAAGACTTTTAGCAGCATGTACAGTTGTGTGCATAAAAAAGTCGTATAAGGTTTGTATGGTGTAAACCTGCCTATGATTTCATAAAAAAGTAGTACACGTACACATTTGAACATTTTGACACTACTTGTCAAAGACTTGTCAAAGTCGATAAGAAGTTTAATTAAGTTGACAAGCCTGACTCACAATAGCCTATAACTGCTGTACGACTTTTTTATGTACACACCTGTACGTCAATACAGGATACACCAGGAATATTCCAAAGCGTGCGACAGTCGATGATACGGAGATGCCAATTGTGTATTGAACAAAATGGTGGTCCATTTGAACATTTGATTTAATACCTTGTTTGTTTCTATGTAGTGTACCCCTATACCGTTCCATCATTATGTAGATATTAATTGTTTTTTATCTTCAAAAACATGTTGGTTGGATAATATTTCCCTATCTTATTCAATCAGAAATGGCTTTGCTAATAATTATTTGAATGTTTTTTCAATATACCACGTTTTTAAAATGGACTAAAGAGAATAAAACAATTTCTCCTAGAACCATACAGATTCCCAACCCATACAGATTGTCCTCAAAATGTGTAATTGTGAATTTTCAATACAATACACTCCTGGACAAAATTACCGCAACAATCCAAAAATACATTCATAATTTTCTAATGCCACTTCTGAAGTATATCGAGTATATGGAAAGTGGGCTATGGATATTTTGTTCCGTTGTTAAGGTTGGCCACAAATATGGCTTGTAAAACGTATCCGATAGATGAGCTACCTGCATTATAGTGACTATTCCACTCACCTTGGAATTTTCACAAAATCTGACCAATCAAAAACCAAAGACAGCTTGTATTATCGCGAAAACACCACCTGTCTTTCAATTCTGATTGGTCTATCAGCATCGTGTTTTCAACGATGTTACCATGGATACGGATCGCAATGCAAAGTTTGACAGTTTGACCAAAAATAATTGTAGCTGCAAACGTCAAAATGAGTCGCTTCGGTGCTACTTCAAACGAAGTAATAAACCGAAATATTGGAGAAAATATACCCAGTAACACAAAAAAAAATTAAAATCTTATATATGGAGACAATTTATGACGTTCTGTGCGGAACGCAACTACAAATCAGAAGCAGAGAATAGCAACTAAAGATTAGCATTCATTCTAAAAGACTGGGAATTCAATATGCGGAAAATTGATGGTAGTGATTACAAGAAGAGTGTTATTAAAACCATATGGAACACTACTGCAAAATTAGTTCAATAAAAATATTTTTGTGGGTATCAGAGACATATTGATCCCTTCAAAGATATAATGTTCAAGGAGGCGAGGGCGACTCGAGATAGTAAGAGAAAATTGTTGCAGGCTGAACCCGAGAAAAAGAAAATGAGTTCTGTCGCTATGACTCCAGACAAATATAGAAATGTGTGCTTACAATGGGACAAAGACACGCCAGAGGAACTCCAAAAAAAGTTTTTTCGCATGGCTGCAGTAGAACTAGCTTGGAGAGGTAACGAAGCAACTTTTTCCATGTTACATTTTTTTAAGGAAGATACTGACTACAAAAGCTGTTTAACAAACAGAATTGCATATAAACCGATATTCTCAAAAACCCGCCAAGGTGGTGATGAAAAGCTGTGCAGATACTAAATGGCTTACTCAAATTTTGAAAAATCCTGAAATGTGCCTGTGAGATTATACTGGAAACTTATATCGAAAAGGGGAATTATTACCAATGACAGACTTTTTCTGACAGTGAATGGCAAGTGGAATGAATTTAATAATAATAATTGGTACAAGAATTGCCCCATTGGTATTGAAACAATATTAAAATGGACAAAACTCTGCAGAAAAGATAGAATCAGACACTAAAACACTAAAAATAACAAATCACTCTAATCGTGCCACTGCAGTTAGTCAATTACTACAATCCGGTCATACTATTCAAATTTCTTACAATTGCACCATTTATAATAATTATAGTCGAGAATAATGTATTATGTTCGTGTTCATAATAAATTATTGATTGTTATAGGTAACAAATAATAATTAAAACAAATTGTTTATAGTTAAAATAAATATTTTATGATTATAATTGAATTTGAATTATTCATTATTATTGAATTTCTTCCTCTCATTCTGCCGAATTTAAATTTTTTGACTTTCACTTTGTTCGTGAAATAGTCTGATAAAATACCACTCGTGATTGAATTTATCTCATGAGTCTGTCTTTTATTTCTGAACTCAACTGAGTTGTTAAAAGTGAACACCACTCGTCCTGCGGCTCGTGGTGTTTTCAAGCAACTCAGTTTTGTTTAGAAATAAATCGACAGACTTATCGCAAAATCCAGTCACAGTGGTATTACTACTGACTATTCCACGCACCTTGGAATTTTCACAAAATCTGACCAATCAAAAACCAAAGACAGCTTGTATTTTCGTGAAAACACCAGCTGTCTTTCAATTCTGATTGGTCTATCAGCATCGTGTTTTCAACGACGTAACCAGTTTGACCAAAAATAATTGTAGCTGCAAACGTCAGAATGAGTCGCTTCGGTGCTACTTCAAACGAAGTAATAAATCAAAATAATGAAGAAAATATACCCAGTAACACAAAAAAATCAAAATCTTATATATGGAGACAATTTATGACTTTCTGTGCGGAATGCAACTACAAATTAGATGCAGAAAATAGCAACGAGAGATTAGCATTCATTCTAAAAGACTGGGCATTCAATATACGGAAAATTGATGGTAGTGATTACAAGGAGAGTGCTATTGAAACCATATGGAACACTACTGCAAAATTAGTACAAGAAAAATATTTTTGTGAGTATCAGAGACATATTGATCCCTTCAAAGATATGATGTTCAAGGAGGCGAGGGCGGCTCGAGATAGTAAGAGAAAATTGTTGCATGCTGTACCCGAAAAAAAGAAAATGAGTTCTGTCGCTATGACTTCAGAAAAATATACAAATATGTGCTTACAAGGGGACAAAGACACGCCAGAGGGACTCCAAAAGAAGTTTCTTCACATAGCTCCAGTAGAACTAGCTTGGAGAGGTAACGAAACAACTTAATACATGTTACATTTTTTTAAGGAAGAGACTGACAACAAAGTCTGTTCAACAAGCATAATTGCATATAACCCGATATTCTCCAAAACCCGTCAAGGTGGTGATAAAAACTGTGCAGATACTAAATGGCTTACCCAAAATTTTAAAAATCCTGAAATGTGTCCTGTGAGATTATACCGGAAACTTATATCGAAGAGGGGAATTATTACCAATGACAGACTTTTCCTGACAGTGGATGGCAAGTGGAATAGATATAATAATAATAATTGGTACAAGAATTGCCCTATTGGTATTAATACAATGTCAAAATGGATGAAACTCTCTGCAGAAAAGATAGGATTAGCACTGAAAAACTAAAAATAACAAATCACTCTTATCGTGCCACTGCAGTTAGTCAGTTACTACAATCCGGCGTTAGTGAACAACAAGCTATGAAAATTACTGGACATGGAAGTTCGAACTCGATGAAACCGTATTTACATCTTAGTGCTGAACATTATCAGAATATAGTGAATACTTTCAGGAGTACTCCAAGTACATCAAGTAATAATACCAACAATACATTTTACCCACCTAATAACGGTGATACTATTCAAGATTTTTACAATTGCACCATTTATAATAATTATAGTCGAGAGTAATGTATTATGTTCGTGTTCATAAAAAAGTATTTGTTGTTATAGGTAACAAATAATAATTTAAACAAATTGTTTATAGTTAAAATAAATATTTCATGATTATAATTGAATTTGAATTATTTATTTTTATTAAATTTCTTCCTCTCATTCTGCCGAATTAAATTTATTTGACCATTCACTTTGTTCGTGAAATAGTCTAATAAAATACCACTCGTGATTAAATTTATCTCATAAGTCTGTCTTTTATTTCTAAACTCAACTGAGTTGCTTGAAGAAAACACCACTCGTCCTGCGGACTCATGGTGTTTTTAAGCAACTCAGTTTCGTTTAGAAATGAATCGACAGACTTCGCGAAAATTCAGTCACTAGTGGTATTACTACTGATAATCTTATACATATTCGGATATAAAATTGGGGAATATAGGATTTACAACGGGTTTGAGCTAAATGTACTCTAGTCAGTGGACCAGCACAAAATATAACAGATACACGTGATTGATAATCAAGTATTCTACAAGAACACTGTAGAATGTTGCCCCTCCTTACTGCTTTGCATCCAGCGATGTCGCTTCAACTCGTATCCATCTCTTTTTAATCGTTATTGGCTTCACCTTGCATTTTCAACATTGAATATCGCTCGAGGGAGAAGAGACGGAGACAGCTGAACGCGACATCGCTAGAGGCAAAATAGTAGGAAAGAGAAACGTTATACAGTGGTCTAGTTAGATACTTGATTATCTATCTCGTATATATGTTATATTTCATGCTGGTCCACTGATTCGAGTATATTTCGTTCTAACCCATTGTAAATCCTAGATTACTCCATTTTTTTCCGAATCTGTATAAAAGAGTCTGGGTAAAATAATTCTTCATAGGGATAATTTTGGAAAATCTTTTTTTATCAGAGGTCTACATCATCATGGAAATATAGAGGGTGTAGTCTAACTTCTTGATACCCGTGAATGGTGCCATTACAGCGGTCGAAAATTAAAAAAAAAATTATTAAATTCATCCAAATTTTGAGAACCGCGAAACAGCAGAGATTCGGTAGGTAATACATATTTTTTCATCTTTTTCCTTGCTTATTGAGGACTGATCGTAAAAATTGTAGGAGAAAATATTTTCATTTTTGATGGACTATCAACTGGTGCCGGTTGTGCAAGAAGTATATTCAGATTCTCAATTTGTTTGGATCAATGATCTTTTCTATACGTTGATGGTCAATAAAGATTCTCCATTGGGTTTTCCATTACTGGGTTTACTCATCAATTGGATATTCGATATATGTTAGTTCTATTGTGAGTCGATCGTAGATCTCTTTTCGCGATCAACAAACTTCGTACGTTTGTTCAATTTCCGGAATCGGTAATCCAATATTTCTCATCGTCTGCTCCATTGTGAGCCGAACAATCTTCGAAGAATCGACCATACATTCTTCCATAGTTTTCATATCTACTTCAGATTTCCTTTCCGCAAAACTTTGTGTTCCATTTTCATTATTTATTCTTTAATAAGTTAACCTCGTAACTCTCACCTATCGTATCGCTTTGTCTACCGCTTTCTGGGACGTGGCGACCTCACATCAATTCTACATAAAACCTAAATTATGGTTTTTCCAAAAATTGGCTCGGCATGCCGTTACATCATAATTTAAAATGAATAAGGAGCATTTGTGCCCTACGACTTCAACCCGTTTCGAATTCATTTATTATAAGCTGAGCACGATGGCATCTAATCCTAGGAGAAAAGCAGAAGTTGAGGGGGATTAGCATTGGCGTAGCAGGGTGGATGTATGAATGGATGTTGCGAAAAAATGCATTGTGCGCAAAGGTATTTGAGGAAATATAATTACAACAGTCTCGAGGGGATGACGAATATAATTACATTCGTTCGTTGGGTCTCCAGAATCAGTAACAAAATCAACAGACAATGAACAGCGTTCAAAACTCAAATTCAGGTATACTTTTTTCAGATGTGTATGGAATAATGGGCATCCATAAATTGGACGCTAACAATTTAGATGCCTGATAGGGGTGCCATAAATTGAACGCTAGTATTTCTTACCTGCACAAATTCGTCGCTGCTTACTGTCACCTGAGAATGAAATGTTATTAAATCTCTCAAAAATTGAATGGAATTTATATATTTTCAACTTTATTTTTTTATTATTCATATACCCATTTCTACATCTACTTATTTACATACATTCCATAAAAAGAAATTTCCCCCAAATTATAGTGTCGTATATGTAACATAAAGTTTATGTTCGCTGGGTGACGAATTTTTACTTTTTCGGTTAATCTTCGATTGTTAGGATGGAAATTAGAGTCAAATCCAGAGTAGAAGGACTCTCCTCACGCATTTGTGCGATTGCCATACTGCCTGCACTGCATTATGAATTGCCTTTTCAGAATCCGCTACTACTGTTTTGGATTTCTAAATCAAGCCAACACACTCGCACTTATTCTTTGATAATCTGAAAGCACCTTCGTGAGTTTTTTCACGTTCATAAGAAAGAAAACACAATGTGTGTCCAAAAAGGAGGAGGTTCTCTATTCGACGCGTATATTTTTTTTATGTATGATCACGCACAATTTTTCACAGAGCGGTTCGATTCCGATGAATTATTCTTCATTGGATAGGGTGTACGTCGAAGTTGGTCCCATTTCAATTTGAACAACAAAATCCATCCCTAAGGGTAGCAAAATGAAGGATATTGATCGTTCACCCTCTGAATTTTGGTCCGTTAACCGATTCTATCAGGCATAACTTTGTAATGGGTCTTCCGATTTGGAAGATTCTTTTTTATTGGAAAGGATATACCTCATTGTTGATCAAATTCCAATTCGGAATGGAGTGATTCACCCCTATGGGTAGAAAAATGGGGGATGATTGAATTTTCACTTGTGAACTTTGGCACACATATGTAGTTGACATTGACAGACCCTCCTACATCCGTCAAAATGATTACATTCTATGGAAGGATGGAATTATATACAGAGTGATGAAATCAACAAACCAGCACTTTCAAAATTAATTTATATTATATAACAATAAATAGTTAAAATAGAAAATCACATAATTTAATAGATAATAGTTGGAGTAAGCTGGGTAAGTAACTATTTTGGAAGTAATCAGAAATTGAGTAGGTAGTAATAAGTAGATTTCAGGACAGAAAATGGAAACATAAAAACTTTTTAACAAAAAATTAAACCGACGAAAATATCAACTGAAAAGCCAAAAATAAAATCCTAGTCTGAATGATAATTGAGCTCCTTAACTAATGTGAATAACTGATTTTGAATCGGCGCCACATAAACTAGCAATTGAATTGGGTGAAGCGTAGAATGATGGCAGCAAGGTGCACGGCTGCGTTTTGATTACTTCTTTCAAAGTAATATAATGATCTTCGATAATTGTTTGTTTGGCGCCGACTCAAAATCAGTTACTCACATTAGTTTAGGAGCTCAATTATCATTTAGACTAAGAAGGTTTATAGTTCTCCCATTCTCAAAAAGACGTATAGTGTTTCAAGTACCTCCAATAATTATTAAAATTCGTTCTTTGCTTATGAAACTCCAATAGCAGTTTACAAACGAAATACATTTCTGGTTGGTGATGACATGTTGTTTTTTATTGAGGATATCTGAAATATAGAAAATAATTTAAACAAAATGTGATTGAAATGCTTTTGTATCTTAAAGCAATTTTTGCTTGGGATTTTATATCTGAGAGAGTTTTTTCAAATACCGAATAAAATTAAAATTTATCGACATGAATTGGAGAAGTAGGAATCCTAAAGTTTCCTCAAATGAATATGGGACATTGTGGAAGTAAACAAGTTCAACAGACAATTGATAAATTTTATTGTTTGGAGATACGTAACATATAAATTATCTGAAAATTCTACGCATACGAATAACCGTTTACAAATTATTCCGGGTGGTCATGAATTGGACGCTAGATACCTGGCTCATTTCAATACTAGCCTCAAATTGGACGTTGACGAAAAGAATAACCCTAGGATCTGGCTCATTCCAACCCCCTTTGTAGAAGACCTTATTTCACGGAGTGATTCACAACATATTCATTCTAAAGACATTAAGAAGTTGAATCGCCAAATAATCAGCCACAGCAACTCTGCAAAAATTTGTATAATTTCAAGTACATCTGTACTCATATCTTATTTCACGGAATGAAGTTTCCCGACATCGATTTCAACCCAGCCAATATAATAATTATTTATGATACAGGTGTTAAAAGAGGCATTTCATTTTGAGAGAGGAGCAACTCCAAGAATAAAATGAAAACACTTTCAAACATATTTTTGTACAACTGTTACTGATAGTAAAAAAAAACATTTTCATTCAATTTGCGTGGGATATGAACCTGTAATATCTGGACTACGAAGCAAACGCTCCTTTCTCTTGAGCTAACAAAGCACTTGGTAATAAAATCAGGTATTCTGTATTTCCATTAATATTTACCAGAAATTGAAATATGAACCCGAGAAAGGGTTTCTGGAGGGTTTGAAAATACCTCAATCAATATTATATCCAATAATCGTGTTGGTATGGCAAGTAAAAATAGTGACCACAAATTAAAAATATTGTTTCTCTGTGATCGTACTTAAAACTGCTGCCCAAATATATATATATATATATATATATATATATATATATATATATATATATATATATATATATATATATATATATATATATATATATATATATATATAAATATATATATATATTGTTATGTTATGTTATGCCAGTTATAAGTTTTAAAAGGAAAAAACCCACAAAAAGAATAATTACTAAATAGTTATTAGTTTCAAGAAATTGTTTTGACATAATTTTGGAAGTTCTATTTATTTATAAGCCTATGTATAATATGGATAGATAAAAATGTCAAAATAAGAAAATATGAAATTGTACCTGGCTAAAAGTAGCCAATGGTAGAACAAAAAAAAATTTTAAAAATTTAAATTTAAAAAATTCCGGAAAACCAAGGAAAAACTTCTTGATAAGATTAGCCAATCAGGGAATAGATGGTCATATGGAAAATTGGAAATTGTGAGAGAATAACAACGGGGTGGTGTCATAAGCAATTATTATTGAAATATGTAAATAGTAATAAGAATGACAAAATAGTTGTTTATATATAAATTATGTAAGATGAACCCAAACAGTGAAATGTGACAATTTGGTGCGCGAATTCAAAAATTCAAATGAAAAAAGAGGAAGGAAAATTCGTATCTAGGTGACAACAAACAAAGCCAGAAAGCAGATCGAAAAAAATTTAGAAAGGAATGCCACGCATCATTTTTGAAGAAAGAAAAACGAAATAATTCCAACATTTGAAGAACAAAACCAATATTACCTTAATTATACAACATATCCAAGTATCCAAAGCTGATTTCTGCATCTGTATGGTTCCTGATTTATGGTATTGGAGTTCTTGATAGAGCTTGGAGTGAAAAGGGATCCAGTTTCAGGGCATATCTTGAACACCGACATTTCCAGCAGGTATAAAAACTTTAATAGTGCACATCCGGTCCATGAACAATATCACAAATAACGTATCTCACATCTGAAGAACTTTATTTCACTTTATTTTGCACCATAACAGAAAACTTCACTCTCAAGGAAAAAGTGAGGTTGTGTCTATCTATCCATGATTTGATTTTATGATTATCCGTGAATATTTGTAGATTCACATTAGTATAAGTTATTTCTCGTAGGCCAGGTAAAATTAAGTCTTCCTGAATAAAGGAAATAATTGCTTTTTGTTACTTTGTTGTTTGTTTTCTACAATGATCAACAATCATAACAAAGACCATTGAATAAACTGAAATTAGACAGCAGAGGGTTAGTGGCTCTATTGCTTGAACCGGCTATCTGAGATGAGAGGTGTACCAACTGTGCTAGCTGTGGTAAGAAAAATGATAACAATTGGCAGCAACGTGACGAGAGAACAGTGACGTAGCTAGCAATTATTATTACATCATTGCAATATTATACAGGGTGAAAATACTTATCTATATCATATCAATCTGGCTCACAAAGAATAGCCAAAAACTATTAGCAATCTTATTTTATAAAAACAATTTATATATTTGCAAATCATCATATCAAAACAATATATATATATATATATATATATATATATATATATATATATATATATATATATATATAATTGAATTTGAAATTGATGATTCAGATTGCTCTCTTTCACCAGAAATTCAAGAAACACAAACAGAGCAACTTTGAATCAATGAAAAAAGTTAAAGGCAAGTTGGCTGAAATCGTACTTTCAGTTAATTTCGACAAAAAAGGAAGTTATGGAAGTTACCGACGCTGTGGTCCGAATTCTCTATGATTGAAAATTATGAAAAACGTGGATATAAGCAGTAACCATAAATTGGTAGCATTTTCAGATCAATACTTCTTGTATAATTGACTTTTAAATATTTGATTGCACTTGGAGCAAGCCTGGATGCGTCATAAGTAGTCCGATTTACATTTTTCCATAACACATTGCAAGTAGAAGTATAGTACTACAAAACTTCTTTCATTTCAAGTTTTAATGCTGCGAAATAGGTGAGAAACACTTGCAAACATGACCGAAAACGGACGAGCGCCTGAAAGCGGCCGAGTAGTGGAGGCAGGGCAGCACACGATGAGAAGCGTATATATAAGTAGTACAAGCGCGCTGCGTGCAAGTTATGAATGTACTGCCGTGCCCCCACTACTCTCCCAAGTTGCACCATCCTCTGACGAATATGAAACGGATACCCAAAATATAGAAAATTCCCTGCCACCGAAATGTTCGAGGTAAGCAGTCCTTCTAATTTTTTAGTGACGCATAGAAACAGAATCCCACTGAAATAATAAAACTGCTAAACATCTCACACTTCAACATTCAATCAGTCAAATCAAAAACTAGACAAATCGAACAAATAGCAACGGAAAATAATATGGACATCCTATGTCTGAGTGAACACTGAATGAATGGAACTCATATAACCTAGGCAGTCATTCCCAATTAAAAATTGTTTGCATTCTTCTGCAGAAGAACAAAAAACATGGTGGCGCAGTTATTTACTTGAAAAATAACTCACCTATGAAATGGAAAATACTCCCTTGTAAATATGCAAAGGAAATTGAATTCGAATACTGCATGGTGGAATTCTCTCTCCCTATGGAAATATGCCCAATATGCATCTACAGACCACCGAAAGCCTCCGTTGAATATTTATCAGTTACTATCAGTGAGTTAATAGTTACCCATAAAATAATAATTTGTGGAGACCTCAACATCGATTTTCTGCACGAAACCAACAGCAACTTCAAATGACTGAGGGATATATTGGATTCAGTTGAATGCAAAAATATGTCAACATCAGCAACAAGAATATGTACTAACAAAAATAATGAAACGTCCATCAGTGGAATCGATTATACAGTGTCCGCCAAAATCTTGGAACCATATAGATAAAAAAAATATTGATAATTTCTATAAAATTTTATTCTTCATAGAAGTTGGTGCATTCAATCAGACTAAATACGCGCATATAGTATATATATAGTATAGTGACATTACTATGGGAAAATATCGAAATATGTTATTGAAAAAAGTTGCTTGCGATTGAAAAATATCCAATCCAGTCCACCAATTACTAGTTTAAATAACTGTTCAATGAGTTGGCCTTAATTTTCATTGGGAATTATCGACAAATAATTTTGCGTAGTAAATAACTGAATCAGCATTACTTGTCTTTCGAAGCAATCAACTGATTTAACAAAATCTTGAAGATGAGTCCTTATAACAGTAATAAAAAGATGATGGAATAAAGCCTTCAACAAGAGGACAATCTCCATTAGAAAAATATCTGCCGAATAATCAATAACCACAAAATAAATATTTAAATTAAGACTTGGTAGGTAGGTGTACCTAATTGGATAAGTGGAAATATCTCTTGATTGCAAACAACTTTTTTCAATAATATTTATAAATATTTACCATAGTAATGTCACTATTCACGTGCCCCACTACAGTACTAGAGGTAATGCTGAATCTTCCGCCATTGCACTTGTGTGTAATGAATGAGATGGCAAGAAGTGCCTTCAGACTGCACCAGGCATCAAACTTGAGCACTGCAAATCTGATTAGATATCTGAAGATTATGGAAAATATTCCCCTGAAATCCAGGTACCAGCCATCAGATATTATGCCAGTGATGTAACCTGTAGCCTTTGGGAAGAAACTGAATACTCCTCGTCAGGTCAACCAATCTTAACCATACTTAGCGTCATTAGTCTATTGACCAATAACTGGACAATATCCCAGAGTATTTTCTACAATATTAAAACGATAATTGATACACCTGATATGATTTACGGAGAAAATGTATAGTCAAAATGAATTTGTATATAAAATAAACTTGAATGGGAAACAAATATTGAATGCCAATTAAAATAGCTGTTCTTCAGTTATTTTGACGATTGATAATAATTAAAACTTGAATAGGGTACAAATATGGGATGCCAATTAAAATAACTGTTCTTCAGTTATTTTGACGATTGATAATAATTTTACTTTTGTCAACTCAACAGTTGATTCCACTATGAAATCCATAATGGAATATTTCCTTATTACACTATACATATATACCTTGCCAAATAAACAGTTTCATTTTCTCAACCTCAACTGGATAACACACTACGTTTTTAAATGTTACTTAATTATTTTTTGTTATTACCGAGTTTTATACGCGTTCACTGGTCGTGAAATGATGAGCTTCTTTGAAAAATATTAATTCCATTCATTTAGTTACCACTGAGATGATTTCTGAGATTACCCCTTCACTATTTTTCTGCATACTTTTGATCCATTGGCTACTTCAGATAAAAATTACGAAGTCTACGTTTTTTTTTCGTATCCGAAGATGAGAATGCATCTTCTCTACTTGAAATCAGACTTTACTTTGATTCGCTTCATAATTATGAAGACTAAAACAGAGCTTTGCTCTGTACTTGCTGAGCACTGATTGTCGAATGAATTGAATGACTCTTGTGGACTGTTGTCTTCCCCTTCATATAGAATCTCGAATTGTTTTTAATACGCCGCGAAGGTCATAAATTCAAAGTTATGTGTCTGAGAACATTCCGACTCGCCTTCGATTTGACAAGCCGCCTCGATATATAAGCGATCGTTACGATTTAATGTTTCTTCCCGGCTGTTGAAGACTCGTTAATTAACTATCGTGGCTTTGGGTTTGGAAACATAAGATAATGGTCCCGTCGTAATTATGGGCGATGTGTTCAAACAGTTAGATTATAACTGTCATTGCCCGATAGGGTCTTTGATATTCTACAAGCTGTACATTCTTCAACTATTACCCGGTTGTATTCAATTTCGAGCGAAAAAATAAACGTTGACTTTTCATAGCCGCATTCTCCATTCAATGATATTACACATGGAAACATTAAAGTATTGAAGTGTGCTCATCACACCAGCTAGGTACGACTCATTACCTCTAGTGAGTAGTGAATTTAGAATATCGGTCGATTTCCACTTAGCCGCAAGCTACTGATAATTAGGGCCATGCGCATATTTAGTCTAATTGAATGCATTAACGTTTATAAGGAATGAAATTTTCTGAGAAACTATTGATAAAAAAATTCCCATATGGTTCCAAGATTTTGGCGGACACTGTATAATTTCCAATCTAGACTCCATCCAATGTACCCTATCAACATTCAATCCACACCTTTCGGACCACCTGGCCATCACACTGTCTTTCGAATATACCCAAACCCAATCCGAAATCAAAACTGATGAAATCAAATACCACCGGAAAACCTCAGTAAGATATATAAGTGACCTGAGAAACAATCTGAATGCAATAAAATGGGACGTAAACGATGAAAAATCACCATTAATGAATTTCGAAATTTTCATCAATTATTTCAAGGAGGCCTATGACAAAGCATGCCCACTCATTTCCAATGGAAAAACAATGGGTTCGGAAGCCATATTAGCATTTAAAGTGGACGGAACGTATCGACCACGATTCTGAAGAACTTCGAGGTGTTTGACCACAACCACCGCCACGTAATAAACACGGTTCTATCACGCGGCGGCTACCAAAATGGGGAACACTTATTTGGTGGCTGCTACGTTCCGGGTCTCAGATAGCCACATTCCAACCACGTTCTGAACACCTGGCGGAAACGTGGATATGTAGTGGCCGACACTAGACACGTTAAACAACTGACTGCGTTTGTGTAAATAATATGTAGCTCGATCTCTGTTCAGCAACATATTTTTGTGATGAAAGTTCCTCATTCTTCCATTCTGCTTCATCCATTTCTAACACTCGATCAGCTCTGAAAATATATAACATATAAACATACAAACGCGTGAGTAAGTATATTGAATTTGGATACTTCTGATCGGGATAAAATTAAAACGATTGAAAGTTTCATGTGAAATATGGGTGTTGTAGCTCGGTGTGCTAAATCATTCCAAAAATATAAAATAAGATACAGGTAATAATGTTAACTAAAAGTAGTATGAATATAAACGCAATCTGATTGGAAGTAGATTTCACGACAACTACCTTAACCTAATCCAAAAATATCATCTGTTACAACAAACTCCGTTGTTACGTCACTGGGTGAGATGTTTTCAGTGTTGTGGAAAGGCAATGGAAAAGCGCAAAGTCTAAGAAGGCAAGAGAATGAACGGAGCCATACTATTTAAACAACGGAATGAAGTGGGTTGAAGCGACACGTTCAAGACTCTGGAATATTACAGGTCAGAATGCTTTTATAAATTATTCACGGTGGTGTATTGATCCAGGGCTCCTTTACTCTCCCCGTGTGAATTCGCAGAGTGGTGTAACTGCGAAAAGGTTATGCGGGTCGAAACCGCAAGTGAGAAATTAATAACGAATATTTGATGGAGAAGGTTATGAGTTGAGTTTGGATTTGAATACATTGATCATGATACATTTTGTTACTAGAGAACAGAAGTATAGATCATGAAAATATACACTAGGATAGAAAACAAAAAATTTTAGGGGGAATTATAGTTTGGGGAACCCATTTTTTTTTTAATGAAATAATATATTTTACTTCGAGTTGTGTGACCAAAACAAATATTCATAAAAAATATGTGTTTACAGAGTGTATTTCAAATTGTTGCACACCCGTTAATGACATGTGTATAATGCAATTTTATGAAAAATACGAGTGTGCTTTAGACCACACGACTGAAGTAAAATTTCTTCAGCTCCATCTATATGTATTGTAACGAACCTAGGCCGGACCTGTCGCCTCACATGTTGCCGTCGACAGCGATGAGATCATCCCCGGAGATATTCGAGAACCATCCAGTCCCTTTTCCGCGTAATGCAACGGTCAATATTGGAAACAATTGGAACATGCCGTCGCCAACTGGAAGAATTCGAAACATCGAGAATGCTGTATCGGAGATAAATAGACCGCCCTCAAGAGGGAGAGCACAGTCTGAACGAGCCCATACCATCGAGCTATACAGTGGCGTAGTAATATAAATTAAGTTGTAGATTCAGTGTGAAATAAATTATTTAAACCAGTTAAGTTTATTTACGTTACAATTGGTGTCGGAAGTGAGATTTTTAAAATAAACAAGGATCGGGAGTGGATAGTCAGAAAATAAATTGATAGACCTTTGTACGCCCAAAAAAATAGACAGTGGCCCGGTTTTCGCGAAGGGACAATGTGCGTGGAATATAAACTGCTACACTGTCGCGGAAACAGACATAGACTGTGGCCCGTAAAGAATTTCGCGAAGTGAATTTAACAAACTGATAAACTTTTCTGTAAAAACAGACTGATACCTCGTCAAAGACAAAATGTGTTCAAGAAAAGGCGCCTTGCGGATTTGAAGGTAGCGGAATTGAAACAGGAATTGGAGGAAAGGGAACTGGAAACAACAGGTAAAAAGCAAGTACTCCAGGAAAGACTTGCAGAAGGACTTATACAAGAGAGTGAGGACCCCGAAACATTTTTATTCGAAGTTCCGGAGGTGATTTGATCCGATAATAGAATCCTTTGAAAGAAGAGCTGCAACAAAATTGAGGACTTTGAAGAGAATGCTAGAAATGTGGAAGAGAAGCTTGAAGAAAATTCTAGAAATTGGAAGAGAAGCTTCAAGTGTAACGAACCTAGGCCGGACCTGTTGCCTCAATTTTGCTTCGAAGCGATGAGATCATCCCCGGGGATATTCGAGAACCATCCAGTCCCCCTTTTCCCCGAATGCAACGGTCAATATTGGGAAAAATTGGAACATGCCTCGCCAACTGGAAGAATTCAAACATCGAGAATGCTGTATCGGGGATAAAAAGACCGGGCCCCCAAGAGGGGGAAACAGTCTGAACGAGCCCATACCATCGAGCCATACAGGGGGTAGTAATATAAATTGTTGTAAATTAAAGGGGAAATAAATTATTTTAAAAAAGTTAAGTTTATTTAGTTACAATT